>OAMR01000083.1:2691666-2709702 GCA_900205405.1 Echinochloa crus-galli
CCGAAAGAGGAAAGAACGGGCCGAGCGAAAGGAATTCGGCCCGCTAGAAAAGAAAAAGAGCGCGGGGAGGAAAATCGAACTGGGCCGAAAGTTCAGGGGTGTAAAGTGGACTTTGCAAAGAGTTCAGGGGCCTAATCTAAACTCAGCCTATTTAACTTTTCTAGAACTCAAACAAAAGCAAATCAAATTCGAATTTAAATAGAATTTAAATTCCAACTTGATTTACTAGCAACCAAAAATATATGCAACAGCATGAATGCAACAAAAACTTATTTTGACTAAAATGATTATTTAATATGGAATTTAAATTGATAAAAAGGCTAGAAATTCCAATTAAATCCTAGAAAATTTATTTAAGCCTTAATAAATCCTAGAAAAATACAAAGGGTTGCTACAATTTAATTGTGATGAAATTTAGGGTGTTACAAACCTACCCCCCTTAAAGAGAATCTCGTCCTCGAGATTCAGATGGATTAGAGAAAATCTGAGGGAACTCTGCCATCAACTCATCCTCTCTTTCCCAAGTTGCCTCACTTTCCGCGTGATGACTCCACTGAACTTTACACATCTTAATCACTTTACTCCTACTAACTCTTTCAGCAGTTTCCAAAATCTTAGCTGGATATTCCATATAAGTCAGATTCTTGCACATCCAACTCATCCAAAGGTAATTCTTCCTCAGGAACTCTAAGACACTTTTTCAACTGAGAGATATGGAACACATCATGCACATCTGACAATCTGGCTGGCAATTCCAACTGATAAGCAACCTCACCTTTTTTATCCACAATCTTAAAAGGTCCAATGAAACGAGGAGATAACTTTCCTTTCACCTTAAACCTTCTCAAGCCTCGAATAGGAGATACCTTAAGATACACATAATCACCTACTTCGAAAATTAATTCTCTCCTTCTTGTGTCTGCATAACTCTTCTGTCTGGACTGAGCTGTTCTCAAGTTCTCTCTGATAATCTGAACCTGTCTTTCTGCTTCCTGCAGTATCTCTGGACCAAACAACTGACTCTCACCAGTTTCACTCCAATACAACGGTGTCCTGCACTTTCTACCATAAAGTGCTTCAAATGGGGCCATCTTTAAACTTGTCTGATAACTGTTGTTATATGAGAACTCTGCATATGGAAGACTCTTGTCCCAACTACCTCCATGCTTCAGAGCACAGGCTCTCAACATATCCTCCAAAATCTGATTGGTCCTTTCTGTGTGACCATCTGTCTGAGGATGATATGCCGAACTGAAGTTCAACTTTGTATCCATAGACTCATGCAACTTCTGCCAGAATCTAGATGTAAACTGAGTACCTCTATCAGACACTATCTTTTTAGGTACACCATGGAGACAAACAATTCTGGACATGTATAACTCTGCTAACTTAGCGCTGGTATAAGTAGTGTTAACGGGTATAAAGTGAGCTACCTTAGTTAATCTGTCCACAATAACCCATATAGAGTCATATCCTCCTTTAGTGCGGGGTAATCCAACAATGAAATCCTTACTGATTTCTTCCCACTTCCATTCAGGCACCTTAAGTGGTTGAAGCAAACCGGCTGGTCTCTGGTGTTCAGCCTTAACTCTCTGACAAACATCGCACAATTCCACATGGGCAGCCACATCCCTTTTTAGACCATACCACCAATACCTTTGCTTCAGATCTTGATACATCTTGGTCCTTCCAGGATGAATAGAATATGCGGAATCATGAGCTTCCCTCAATATCTGCTCTCTGAGAGACTCAATATCCGGTACACATATCCTCTTTCGAAACCAAATTGTACCTTGATCATCTTCGGTGAAGTCGGGTGCTTTCCCTGCTAACATGGTTTCCTTGACTTCCTTTATCTTCTCATCAGTAAGCTGACCCTTCCGAATTTCCTGCTCCAGTGTAGACTCAACTTCCATTGTCACACCTTCTGTCTGATTCAGGAATCCCAAGTTCAGCTTTTCCATCTCTGCAAGCAACTCAGCTGGTAACTGGCGACCAAGCATTTCATTTACTTGCGACTTCCTACTTAACGCATCAGCAACCAAATTAGCCTTGCCAGGATGATAGTTGATTCCCACATCATAATCTTTGATCAACTCCAACCATCTTCTTTGCCTCAAATTCAGATCCTTCTGAGTAAATATGTACTTCAGGCTTTTGTAATCGGTATACAGCTCACATCTGTTACCAAGAATATAGTGCCTCCAAATCTTCAAGGCATGAACAACAGCTGCAAGCTCCAGATCATGAGTAGGATAGTTCAACTCAATTTACTAAACTTGGCATACAACTGGTTCTCTCTAAGAGTCTGCAACACCAACCTCAAATGCTCCTCATGCTCCTCCTCATTCTTAGAGTAAACCAGAATATCATCAATAAACACCACCACAAATTTATCCAAGTACTCCATGAACACCTTATTCATCAGGTACATAAAGTAGGCGGGTGCATTTGTCAATCCAAACGACATCACAGTATACTCATACAACCCATATCTGGTGGTGAATGCTGTTTTAGGAATGTCGGAACGTCTGATCCTCAACTGATGGTAGCCAGATCTCAAGTCAATCTTGGAGAAAACCTTAGCTACTCTCAACTGATCAAATAAATCTTCAATTCTGGGCAATGGATACTTATTCTTGATGGTTACCTCATTCAATAAACGATAATCCACACACATCCTCAGAGTACCATCCTTTTTACCCACAAAGATTACAGGTGCTCCCCAAGGTGAAGAACTAGGACGAATGTAACCTTTATCCAACAATTCCTTAAGTTGTTTCTTAAGTTCTTCTAGTTCATTAACAGCCATTCTATAGGGTCTTTTAGAAATAGGAGCAGTACCAGGTAAAAGGTCAATAATAAACTCAATGTCTCGGTCGGGTGGCATACCTGGAAAATCATCTGGGAAGACATCTGGAAACTCACAAACAACTCTGATATCCTCCAAAGAAATATACCGCTGGCCTGATTCACTGAGTAGGTTGAAGTTGAGGGTTGAGTGGCTCCGAATTCAATCTTCTGTCCCTGAGGGCTAGTCAACAACACGGACCTCTTGGCACACTGAATCACCGCATCAAAAGCAGCTAACCATCCCATTCCAAGTATGACATCAATTCCCTCAGAGTTTAGGACTATCAGATCAGCAGGAAAGTCTACCCCAACTATTTTCAGGTTAACTCGGGGACAGATAAAGTTGGCTTTCAAGTTTCCACCAGGTGAGCTAACTAGCATGTTATTTGTCATAGGGACCATAGGTATATTATTCTTAGCTACGAACTAAGCAGTAATAAAAGAATGAGATGCTCCAGAGTCGAATAAAACTGATGCAGGGGCTGAGTTGACAAGGAACATACCAAGTACCACATCCTGGGAATCCTGAGCGGTCTCTGCAGCAACATGGTTCACCTTGCCCCTCATCTGGTTCTGCTGGCCCTTGTTACTCTGGGGCGTCAAGTTCACATTCCTGTTCTGCTGCTGAGGTGTATTCTGCACAGGTGCACTGCCACTCTGGCGCTGTGGGGTCTGAGCACTCCTCTTAGGACAGTTGTGGGCAAAGTGGCTGGGATCTCCACAAATGTAGCATGCACGAGGAGTAGGAGCACTGCCTGGTGCAGGGGCCTTCACTGGAGTCTGAGCCGGGGTGGTCTGGCGGTTCTGCTGGAATGCTGGGCGCTGAGGTGGAGGTGCTGACCGCTGACCCTGACTCTGCACAAAGTTACTCCCTTGCCCACCAAAACGAACAGGCATGTTCTGCTGGGGTGGCTGGAAACGAGGGCGGGTGTTACTGCTTGACTGTCCTGCAACCAGGAACTTCCTCTTCTGCTCTCCCAACTCACGACGCTTGCCCTCCAAACCAATAGCCTTATCCAGCAACTTCGGAAATGTTGGGAAGGTGTGAGACATGAGTTGATATTGGAGCGGCGGAATCAATCCCTCCAGGAATCGTTCCTGCTTCTGCTCATCCTCTTTCACCTCATCTGGGGCATAACGGGACAACTGAATAAACTTATCCCGGTACTCACTAACGGTCATCCCACCTTGCTTGAGTGAGAGGAACTCCTTCATCTTCATGACACCAGTAGGAATGTGGTGGCTCCTGAAGTTGGTCCTAAACTCCTGCCGGGTGATAGCATCAGGGGTGGCATGAGCAGCAAGATAAGCATCCCACCAATCTGAAGCTGATCCTTCCAAGCGACCTGAGGCATACAGGACCTTCTCCCTGTCATTGCACTGAGCCATATCCAGTTTTTTTCAACAGTCTTCAGCCAATCATCAGCATCAAGTGGATCTGCAGAGTGGGAGTAAGTAGGAGGTTTGTGACTCATGAACTACCGATGCTTGTCTCTTGGCTGGTTGTTGTTGTGGTTATGGTTGTTGTTGTTCTGTGCTTGCATGGCTGCCAATGTATTAGCCAGACCGTGGAGAATCTGAGTCTGGTTAGCGAGGATCTGATCCATTGCTACGGATGCTTGATTCGGCGGGGGATTTGGATTGGGGTTGGCACGTCCTTGACGAATCACAGGTGGTCGATCCACTCCACTTCCAGACCTGGTGTTTACCATCTGGTGGTAAGAACATGAGGTTCAGAAAGTGATAAAAAGATATAACTCAAATCATGAACAGATAAGAGTTATTATAGAACGAGTTACCAACAATGGGCAATCCAAATTCTGAAACAGATTCTGTTCGTCCTAATAAAACAGTTATAACTCTCGTTATGTGTATCCAAAAATCATGATATTCTGTCTGATCGTAGACTACAAAATTCTGAAACTAACCCAACTTGAATCATCTCAATCGGAATTTTGTAGCTCGAGGTATAAAATAAACAAGACAGTTGTGTCAGGACCACGGGACAGATTCTGGTTACTCCAATAAAACCATTATATCTCTCTGCCAGAACCTCCAAAAATCACGAAAAATTCCCAGAACCTAGGTTATCAAGTCCTTAATCCAACCCAACTAGATTTACGTCAAACGGGGTTCTGAAGCTCCCGAAATAATTCGAACAGTACCAGGAGCTCGTGTAGCAGCGAGAACGGAGTGTTGCATAACTTGATTTATAAGAGGGGTACGATTTTATGGATAAAGCGGTGGTTGCGGGATAAGATCGGAGACCAAGATAACTCAAACTAACTAACTTTATTGATTTAATAATTACTCAATTGTGGTCATCACTCCACAATTAAGTTCAATCATTACAAAGATCCGAATCACACACTTAACACGAAAGCAAACTTCTCTACCACACCTCCAAACTAAACACATGTTACGCACGAGTCTAGACGTACTGAACTAACAAAAGAGAGGGTATCCTATATTAACAGGTATGGGTAAAGCAACTAGATGATCCACCGAGCACTGTCTAGCGAGGCGGTGAATGACCCAGGAATCCTTCTATGTCTTCATCCAAAGGCGGAAGTGTTTCTCATCAGCTATCAGCCTCTTGTTCTTCCTTCGTTCAGCAGTGAGTTCTTCACGCACTTCTTGTAGCTCCCTTGTGGTGGCATCGGCGTGCACATTGAGCATCTGGGTGAATGCCACCTGGACGTTGAGTGCGGAGTCTAAACCTGGCGGTTGTGGCACAACCCCAGTTGGAGTGCCTTGCTGCCTTCGAGGGAGATACGCCCAAGCAGTGTGACGTATTTCAGCAGCCTCCTCATGACAAAGCACGGAAAGTGCCCTCCTGGCTGCATCCTGGATTCCAGCTTCAAAAGTTGATCTCACGGCGATGGCGTGATGCACTGCAGCCTCTTTGGTTCCTCCAAACTCATAATCAGGCTCCTTGATGTATACAGCGACTTCCCAGTCCTCTGGGTGATCTGGATGTGTCCTCCTCCTTCCACAATATTCTATCTCCACTGGGTAGTTCAGACGCTCGAAAAGTATTCGAAGCATCATAGGGAACCCACTGTTGCCTCCGTCGTGGTGATGAACAGTCACTACCCACATGTCAGGTGGCGGAGAGGGTCCTTCATTTCCTTCAGATCCAGCTGGAGCATTTCCTCCGGAGTTAACTTCTTCGTCCATTACTTCCACCTCTTCAGGTTCCGGTTCGTCTTCTCGCACTGAATGCGACGCGAAAGAGGAAAGAGTGCTTGCCATCCTGCGAGCACCTTGCCTTGTCAACACCATCTATGGTTTTAAGCAAGAAGGGTGAGAATAGTTCTAAAGACATCAGAACCAGAAGAACAGAAATGAAAATCAAGAAGGAGACAATTATCAATGTCCTGAATTATTAGCAAATTAAACCAAGAATAGGTAGACTAAGAGTAGTTAAGCAAATTAATCCTTAGAGAAAGACCATTTCTATCTAGGCTTGCGTCCTACAGTCAACATAGCTCTGATACCACCTCTGTCACACCCTGTTTTAAAGGCAAAACCAGATGCATCTCATATGTGCGCCAGGATCAGTTTACACACATATGGTAGACGTCACAAGTGAATATCCATAACCATGCATAACGAAAGAGTATTATAGCAATTATTACAATACCAGAGTTGACTCAAATGTCATAGCAGAAGACTTAAATAAACGTTATCTAATGAAACAAAAGTAACTCCATCTCCACAGGCAATTGACTGGGGGAGACTCGCCTAGAACTCCTCAGAACCAGTAGTGAAATCCTCAAAATTCTCTCAATCTAAGCAGCATTCCGGATGTAGATGCAATAAAAGAAAGAAAGGCAACAAGTATGAGCACATAACGTACTCAGCAAATGTAATATGATATACAAGGCTGAGGCAAAAGGTTGGCTGACCATACTGCAGTAAGCACTTTTAGTTGGTCAAGTTTTATGAAGCAACTATTTACTAGCAAGTAAAAGTATATACCACCCACAAATTAATGAATGTCAAATTCCCAACATATTCAAGTAACCACGATTTAGCTCATGTTCAAGTATGATTATCATGTAAGGGACCAGGCCGCTCTTAACCGTGAGCACGACTGTTATAACAGTTTTACACTCTGCAGAGGTTGTACACTTTCACCGTAAGCCGTGATTTGCTCGCTTCCTAATCGCATCACACAATCGCATGCAAAGAAACAATACACTAAATAAGAAACAGTACACTAAACAATTCCAACAGAAGAAAACAACAGCACAAAACTAATCTACACGTTACAACGAACGCGTGAGCGCGAGAATCACTAAAATCGGAGTTAAAACGCAAAAGATATGGCTTTAAATCACTAAACAATTCAGGGGCTTGAAACAGAATTTAAATTCCAACTTGATTTATTAGCAACCAAAAATATATGCATGCACCTAATTAGTCAGTTAAAGCCAGAGCCACATGGCACTCATGGTTGTACTGTTTTCCTGGGTGGTTCTCCATGTTCCAATTACAAAGATATAATCTTTCCTATTTGTAATTATTTTCGAATTAATTTGGACCGCGGGTTAATTTCCAGAAACTTCAGGGACTTTTATGCAAAATCACCGGAGTTGACCGGTATTGATTTTATTTGACTCGGGTCAGATTTAATCTGGGCCGTTGGATCACGATCCGATGGCCAGGAGCAAATCGGGCGAGGGGCTCGCCGGCGAAGACGGCGGCGCTGCGCCCTCCACGGCGGCGCTCCGCCGGAGCAAGCCCGATCTAGAACTGCGAGGCTCGGTTTGCAACGAGACCAAGTCCCATGGACTCACCGGACCACGACGAGTCCATCTAAGGGGTTCTGGACGGCTAGGGACGCGCACCGACGACGGAACGCGACGGCGGCGCCATGGGCGGCGGCGGAGCTCACGGTCGAACGCGAACACGAGGAAAGGAGCTGTAATTCACGACAAGAACTAGACAGGGAGGATGAGAAGGCGATGGCGGGCTCACCAGGCTAGTTCTCGACGAGAGGAAAGGATCGCAACGACCGGGCGGCGATGAACGGCGGCCGGCGGCATTGGAGATCGACGACGAGCTTGATTAGCACGGTGCACGACCGAACTCGGGTCAAGATCACAAAGGAAAGCTTCAGGGCACCAAGACGAACCTCTTGGAGTGCTTCACGGCGAGTGCGTGGCTTCGACGGTGAAGAACGACGGCGGCGGCTCGAGCACGGTAATGGCGGCGCGGGCGGCTAGGGTTTGAGGCTTGGTTAGCTTCAATTGAACTGGGAAAAGATCGGCGGGAGTCGGGCGCTTTAAGTAGGCCGAGGTCCGGGGCTTGGAAACGCGTGACGTGGCCGGAATGCTGACAGGTGGGGCCCACCTGTCGGCGTCAGAAGGAAAGAAAAGAGACGGCGCAGCGAGATTGGGCCGGAGCTGGGCCGAATGCGGAGAAAAGCAGGCCGAGTGGGGAGGATACGTGAACGGTGGGGAAAAATCTAAGGAGCAAAAGCGAACCTTGCCAAGAGTTCAGGGACCAAAACTAAACTCTGCCTATTTAACTTTTCTAGACTCAAACAAAAGCAAATCAAATTCGAATTTAAACAGAATTTAAATTCCAACTTGATTTACTAGCAATCAAAAATATATGCAACAACATGAATGCAACAAAAACTTATTTTGACTAAAACAATTATTTAATGTGATATTTAAATTAATAAAATGGCTAGAAATTCCAATTAAATCTTAGAAAATTTATTTAAGCCTTAATAAATCCTAGAAAAATACAAAGGGTTGCTACAATTTAATTGTGATGAAATTTAGGGTGTTACAGTCAAGGACGATCGCATGCCCGGCGCCGTACTCTCCAGTGCGCACCCCTGTAGCACACACCACACTCGCACTTGTAAACCTCTCCCCCTCCCTTTTCTTTCCTTGACCTATAAAAGGGGAGAAAGGGGGGAGGGTGGAGAAGGGGGACGAACACACAACCATACACACCGCCTCACACGATATCGGCACTCGCCTCAGTGACTCTCACACTCACTTTCAGGGACTAGGAGACTCCTTCTCCTCTCCCGCCTCGCTTGTAGCCCCCCACTGCAAGCACTCCGGTGCAAGATAGTGCAGAGCCCCGAGCGCACTCTGCTGGACGTACGACCCCACGGTCGGAACCAGGATAAACCCTTGTCTCATTGTGCTAGCTCTTGCATCAACCGTCACGGGACGGGACACAGCGCATTCTGTGTGGCGCTGGGGATTTGCTGACCGATCCCAGCACCGACAAAATGAATTACTTATGAATTTATCAACTATATCAAAAACTTTAAATTTCTAAAGAAATGCAAAACCACCTTTGAAACCACCCGAAGGACCAAATAAGTCCAGTTTCAACAATTGGATGGCCTTTGATATCTAGTTTTGTACTTTGGGTTGAAATTATCTTCACACTATCATACTAATTGGAGCGTGTAAACTGGACATTTCCCTAATATATTTTGTAGGTGTAGTTACATATTTTCGTCTATATTTTAAAAGAAAACAATAAAGAAGAAATAATTCTAGGATGGTGCGGGTGACGCCGTCAACCGAGCTTACAAATGATTTTGACAGTGTAAACAATAAAATACCATACCATATACAAACATGTGGTGTAGTGGTGGGACAGGCACACGCGAGCTTTGAGATCGTGGGCAAGAACTTGTGAAATTAATGAGCCTGAAAAATTGCATGGGGGATCATTTGTTACGACCTGTTATGCCCTTTTCTTTGCCCAGATACCTGAAAAAAAATCCCATTTTTAATTTGGGCTGTTTTCTATTTTTCCTTAGTTTTTGGATTAGATTTTGCGGCTGTCATTTGTTACGACCTGTTATGCCCTTTCCTTTGCTAGTATATGGTCTTGTTTGCCATCAGATCAAAGCCACTTCAAATTATAATTTTGTTTCTCAGATCCATCAGGTCGCGTGAATGACCAACAACTTGGTTGCATGCATGGCTTCTTCCCTATTAATTAGACAGCTTTAATATCAATTAATAATGCATGCTGAAACTTTGTCATATTAATAAACGTGCAAATAGTTGTTTTTTTTTCTAAAATACTGGCTTGCTTTGTTATCAGGATGGTTCTCCCTTTCCTGCCACAATACCTAATAATACCGTCTTTAGTGCAGATGGTCACAGGAATGGTACTGATAATGGCATTCAGAGTTCACAGGATAATAGTGAGAACAACAATAATGATATGGACGCAAGAAGGACGGCCCCTGGAAACTTTGGACGCATACAAGCAAGCGCAACCGTCTAGACAGCTGTTGTCTATTTGAGACAGCTCGTACAACGGGTTGTCTATTTGGCTGTCTCTAATAAGATGTTTAATGCATCATTTGACACATAAATCATGATGATCTTGTATACAATTTGATCTCCATAGCCATTTTATGCTTACATACGAGAATGCGTGGTATATTTAAATAATTCACATGGATCTCTTTGAGGATCCCACCTTCAGTACCCAAAAGCCAGAACAAGGTGAACCGGTGACATTTAGTAGAACCGTGGCAGCTATCATTTTTATACATGCATAAATATCAGTTCACACCCGTTCAGTTCACAAAGAAATGCATGCAACCATCATGCAGGGAATTAACACATCAGTTCACAGAAAAAATTCAAGCAACAATAACTTCGAAAATCAAGTTTTTGTTCCGAAGAAAGCACCTGCAGCATATTCTAGCAGGTAGTCACTATCATGCAAAATAGTTCGAGACGACAAAATGATAACAGGACCATTATCACTAACAAGCAAACAAAATAGTTTGATTTGACAAAATAAAAATAGGTCCATTCAACAGAAGAAATTAGCAGAAAGCATTTTCATCATCTGTGCATCGACACCTCAACTCCTTAAACTCTTTCCATAGCTGCTTGATCTCTTTCCATAGCTGCTTCATCATCTGTCACCAGCAAGCATTGAATTTTTATCCCTGTAGATTGAGGGCATTTATCATAGATTAGTCTGTATGCTGCCAACAGTTAATGATGAAGAATCCATTCTTGCTTATCAAAAATATGATTCCATCCAGGTGACAAATCTCTTCTTCATAGATTAGCTGTGGTTCAGGGCTCATAAAGGTGCTGGATTTGTGAAGCCACCATTAGGTGTTGGATTTATATCCCTGGACCCCTGCAGAATTTTACACAATCACTTAAAACAAAATGAAGGAAGTTTAAGATATATAACAGAATTTTATTTCTTCCGTAAAATATTTGATTAAGTTTCATACAACTTACTGAATATTATACCATTCTCTGAATTTTTGCTCAGTCACATATCTAACTGACCTATGGGATAAATAGCAACTGAAAATCATACATCATGCGCATGGCAACAATTTGCAAATCCTACATTGTCCTACGTTCATGTACATGGTACTAGGACTACCAGCAAGCAAACTTCAGAGTAAATGATGTACCATGTTGCCGGATCTGAAAATTGATATAGCATGAGGCATGGAATTGTGACCAGCGGCACCGAAGAAATTACCGGCAACGTTGAAGAAGCAGCTGCCATCTGACCTGCGTCAGATCCACCAGTGCCATTCTGCTCCAACACTGCACGGCCCAAACTCACCGTTGTTGCAGCTCCCCACCGGCCTTCCGCATCCGCGTCGCCGCAGCTCCCTTCCGCGTTGGCCCTGCTGTCGGGCCGCATCCGCTTTGAGCGGTTCTTGCACCGCCGCAGCTGCTAGCTTCACTACCGGAAAAAAGTGTATTTGCACCGGTTGGGAAGCCCCTTTGGCACCGGGTTTTCCAACCGGTGCAACGTTTGCGGTGCTAAAGGTTTTCTTTTAAAGTAGCATGTGACCCCGTCGCTACCTTTAGCACCGGGTTCGTATTATGAACCGGTGCTAAAAGGCCTTTAGCACCGGGTCGTAACATGACCCGGTGCTAAAGGGTCGGGGCGTTTAGCACCGGATGGTAACACCAACCGGTGCTAAAGGTCACCTTTTAGCACCGGTTGTTGTTACCAACTGGTGCTAAAGTGTCTCCGAGTGCATCCAATTTTAACACCCGGTGCTAATGCACTTTTAGCACCGGGTTCAAACGGTGCCGCGGCCTATAAGGGGTGCGGATGTAAGTTTTTCTCGTAGTGCTTGTCTTCCTGGCACATGGTGGCCGCCGCCGCTGCTAGGGTGCCGCTCAGATTTGTGGCCAGATAGAGCCATTTGTGGGAGAAGCATGGCGCGGGGGATTGGAGGAAAGCGCGGGAGGAGCCAAACCGAAAACTTCGTGAGCGCGCGCGGCCTTATGCAGCAGATCCGCGCCGCCGTCGACGACTCGCAGGCACCGGTACAACACGCGCCCGAAGTCGTCGACTTGCGTCGGAGCACGAGCCGGTGCCGTAGACGAACCAGTGGACGGCGTCTCTCTCTGTCTTCATTTAATTACAGCCACGTGGGACAATTATGCTGAGCTGGAGGTAAAAAGACAGCAGCCGTCTCGCCGATGTACGTGCCCTAATAAACCAGCCGGCGACGGACCGTGACCCAAGTTCCTGCTACTTCTTTTATTCACCAAAACATGCGTCATTTACTTTATCTCCTTATCATTTACGTTTTCTTGTGCACGCAGGCCCAAACAGCTTTTTGCCGGCGTTTCACCACTCGCCCGTTTGCTTCTCTCCTGTTTTCTCTTGGCCGACTCCTCACCCGTAATTTAGACTTCTCTAACAAAATAGATACCACTTGCTCTAACAACATGGTTGGTGACAAGTACAGCTCTGACTCATGAATCTCGATCCGCAGGATGTACAACTTGTCTACCACTAACAAGGCTACGCCTGTCTACTTGTGCTCCTACATTTGTGGTCCACAAGAGGAGCTCATGTTTTAGTTAGTCTTAGACTACCCCATTAAATTTGGGGGTTTTCTAGTTTTACAAAGGGGTACAATCTACATATTTAGCTGACAAATTAGAAATTCTATCGAAGATACTCTTAATTAGAGTAGGTGGCAACATGGCATTGGTAGGCAACACTGCAGCAGTGTGTACGTGTAACGGTAAATTAGCCTGGTGACACGGACTACGACCAATCATCCCCCTGCGGCATTCAATCCTTTACATCTTTAATTTTAACACTGAATCAGAGAGCGAGCACACGCTCTCACCGACAAGAAGAAGTTCTCTCTGAGTCATGCAATAAATACAAAAGTAAAATGTATCTAGGACTCATGTCTAGAGGTGATCGACTCCGTACGGAATAAGTCCCAAACTCTTAATTCCATAACTGCCATCCCCAAACTTGTAAAGGTCCGGTAGTGATTTGGACCTGTATATTTGGGAGATGACATCTAATAATCATCCATGCAATTTGGGAGTTCCGGTCCTAGGCTCGTAATTGGAGTAAAATATAAGGGCCTATGATACATTTTACTCTAATTTTTTTAAAAAGGAAATTCTCAGTCTTCGTATACAGGCAGTAATTAGTTTGCAAATTCCATGCCAGCCACAGATGACAAGTACACAATACTATCTCGGGACGCACATGATGTAGATGGAGCCAACAACTTACTAATACACAGAGCACATGCTGATAGATCAACATGATTCTTAAAAAAATAAATCAATGGGTGCCCTTAAGGGACACGATCGCCCCTAAGATACTGCCAAATGCACTAATGGCGGAGAGAACCCCGATGATGGTCTTCCAGTTGCTGTAAATGAACGCGTAGAATGTAATCCGCATAGCTCTCTTGTTCCTGTAACTCTCAATCTGTACCATGACTCGGGCACAGCAGCGTCCGATGCGCAGACTCTGAAGGCAGGTGAACAAGTCGAGAGCCGTCTTGTTGGTGAGCCCTGCTCCTCCTTGCAGGATACCCTTTGTTCGCAGCTCATGCACGTCCTCCTCTCTATGCATCAACATGCAGAGGAGCAGGAGGTATGAGGAGACAGCAGATGCTTCATATTCCTCTTTGTCATCAAAAAAATCTGGGGTCGTGCATTGCTCGAGAGCCGCCATGTTAACCAGCAGGCTTGCACGTAAATCATTCAGAGACAGAGGTGCCATGGAGAGCTCGGCGAAGAAGATGGGTTTGTTGGTGAGGTCCATGTCAGCAAGCTTTGATGTTTTGTTGGCTGTGAGGTCGATGCCCATTGTGGCAAGCTCGATGGCACTAACTGAAGTTGTTATTGATGTCATTTTGCCTGTACCATGCACCTCAGTTCTTCTTCTTTTTCCTATAATGTGGAACCGGAGGAGGCCAAGGAGATGCGGTGGTCCATAGCTATCGTCAAAGTCAACAGTAGGCTCTTGATCAACACGATCTACCAGACGGCCATCATTCCACTTAGCAATGAAGTCCTCCAAACTCACGGACATGTACTTGATGATGGCGTCAACCACGGGCCAGGGGATCTGGTTCTCAAGCAGCATGATGTCATGATCGATGTCATTGGCATTGGACTCGAAAAAATCATACAACATCTTGTTGCAGTCCTTGCCCGACAATTTTAGCATGTACATCACCAAGAAGCACGCATCAAAGAACATCATAGGGAAGAAGTCATTGTCACCGATGCAGTCCATCTCGTCCTTGTTGTAGAGGTGGCGGGCATTTTTTTCTCTCACGACGGAGACGACAGCGTCGTACATCTCCTGGACCGAGCAGCCTGAATCTTTGATGCAGTAGTAGGCAGCCACATGCTTCACATTCTCCGCAAGCTTGAGTTCTTCTCGGTAGTGGTGGTAAGGACCGATAGCTACGATCCTCGGGATGGTAAACCAATCGCCAAGGTCTTTAATGCTTGGAGGGTACCTATGAATCTTGGTTTTCATGATGCTGGTATCATCATAAAATATGAGCGCTGCTTTATGAAATACCTCAATAGGCTTACTTTTATTGATCTCCATTTTCATATCGTGCAGGGAACAAACCTCTAGCGACTCTTCTTCTGCAGCTGCTGTTCCTTTCAGAATAACCTGATCATCATTCTGTGTGGCTGCAGCATGGTAACTGTACTTAACCAGCTGATTCTGCCCTCTGCTGTAGCTACTCGGATCATACGGCTGGAGGCTCCAGATACCATCAGATATGTCAATGGACGAATACTCCACGGGGAGGCCTGCAGCAGGAGCCCAAACATCATCATTTGGCGCTGGTTCTTCAATGGTCCAGTTCGCCAGTTGAAACTCGCAAGGTGTCCATGCAGCAGCAGCGGGTTCCATATATGCTCGAACCAGTAAGCTACCTAGCTCGATGTTTTTTCTGCAACAAGCACTGCACAAGAAAATTTGAAATGAAGACAGAGTTGCAAACACATCACACACACAGTGAGTGAAAACACTGACATATATAGTGTTATTTATTGTGTTAAATAAGAAAGTTTCTTCAGAGACCAAAGGGAGATAAGAAAGGAGGAAGACTACTTAGTACTTACAGCAGGCCAGGCTGAAGATTAGAAGCTCACATCCTTACTTGTGTTGACGCTTCTCTTATGTATAGAGCTTCATCATCACTCATCAGTTCATCATCACTCATCCCAAGTGGTGATACTTTTATATATCTCTTGTCATCTTGTGATGTATATTATATGGTTGGTGCTACCAACTTTCAACCCAGAGTCTCGATTCTCGAAGCCGCTGTAAAACTCTCGGCGGTCAAACCCTGTTCCGATTGTTCAAAACAGCAGTTCATTGCACGTTTAGGCGAATTCAACTATCGGAGACGTTGGTATCTGATTTTTCTTGTGGGACCACGGGTCCAATCCAGTTCCAGTAAGTAGGTTCATCAGTTCTTGTGGCAGGCTGTCATCGATCTAAAGTTTGCCCCAATTGGGTTGATTTATGACTTTGTTTATATATGTCCTGATGCATGTATATTATATGGTTGGCACTACCTACTTTCTAGCTCTCGGTCAGTACGAGAGGTGTACTGCTCCGGCAGCAACCATATTTTATCGGCTAAGTCTTTATCGACTTTGAAAGTGAAACCCTTTGTAACAAGCTTACGAGGCCTTTACAATTGTGCATTGTGGTGTCAACCGATGCTCTTCTATCGACTTCAAAGGAAAAAAATACTATGTAACAATCTAGAGATAGGGTTCAAGCAGACTGATAAATCATGACTACATACTCAGCTGCAATATCAGAGGAAAAACACCATTTAACACACACTACCAGAAAATCAAACATCGGCACCCCTCAAATGTCTCGGCACATTTTGGACCCGGTGCTAGACCCTGTGCTAAAGATGCATTAGCACCGGGTCGAACATCCGGGTACCCTCGGGGACCCTTTAGGACCGGTTGGTAACACCAACCGGTGCTAAGTGCCCCAACCCTTTTGCACCGGGTCGTAACACCAACCGGTGCTAAAGGGTGACTCTTTAGCACCTGTTGGTGTTACGACCTGGTGCTAAAGGTCTTTTAGCACCGGTTGGTAAATGCAACCCGGTGCTAAAGGGGGTGTCATGCACATGCTACTACAAAAAGGAAATCATCTGTTATCCCATCACATGTGTAGCGTAGGTGAGATGGTTAGGTGGGTACACGCGAGCCAAGAGGTCCTGAGTTCGAGTCCCCGCAGCAACACACATATTTTTTGGCAAATAGGTCGGTGCTGAAGGTGTCACCCTTGCTAAAGGGGCTTGCCAACCGGTGCGTGAGCTCGTTTGATGTGCGCATTTTATCGGGCGCATGACAAACAACTTCTTTGTTGTGCGTTTGTTATAGGGCGCACGGCGAAGAAAAAACTCAACGGTAAATTCAATCTTTGCCGTGCGTTTTTTCTGCGCACAACAAACTTAATCTTTGTCGTGTGTTTTTTTGCGACGCATGGCAAATACTAGAGTTTGCCGTGTGATTTTTTTACGCACGACAAACGTTTTTTTCACTGGCCGTTAGTAACCATTAGGCTGGACAAGTTATTTTTTACTCTTTGTCGTGCGCCTCCACTAGAATGCACGGCAAAGATGTGTCTTTGTCGTGCGTCTTTATTTTGGCGCACGGCAAAACTCTAAATACGTGTTCAATATATTAGTAGACACTTGTGAAGCAACTCATATCTATATTTATCTTCTATACTCTAAACTTTTTTCTACTCTCCACATACAACATGTGTTGCTTCATGTAAAAATTTGGTACACTTTTGTATTTATTTGCTATAATTAATTAATTAATTACATTTCATCCAAATTTTTGAGTAAAGTCAGATTTGAACGGTAAGTGATTCAAATAATAGAACATAATGAGTCAAAAAATTATATTCATGTTATCTAACCCATTTGAGTCCTTACTCATGAAATGAAAAGAAATTTCAAACATCTTATATCAAGAAAATTGATCGCTCACATGTGTCCGAATGATTTTTAAATTCTAAAAAAAGGAAATTAAGTCTAAAAAGCATAAAATTTGTCTTGATGAGAAGATTTTGCACATTTTTTCATATCGATGTTTAGAAAATCAAAACATCTCACAAGAAGTGTATACGTGATTGTATATGAGATGGTTAGTGAATGTATTTTTGGAATACAAAGTTTTTTATATGATCTCATATAAAAAACACTTTATACGAAAGTCGTACACCTGGACAAAATATAAAACTTTGTAGTTGACAACTTTTGTATTTGAGATTGTTCAATGCCTCAAAATATTGTTATAAATTATCCAATTTGAAATTTGAAATTTTGCAAATGACCTAGAATGTGAATATGTTCTATACCAAAATTGTAGGTCTCGAAGAGATGTAAAAGTTTGTAGTTGACAACTTTTTAATTTGAGATTGTTTAATACTTTAAAATATTCTTAAAATGTATTGAATTTGAAATCTTAAATTTTTAAAATTTTCAAGTGACCTCGGATGTAAATATGTTCTATATCAAAGTTGTAGGTCTCGAAGAGATGTAAAAGTTTGTAGTTTACAACTTTCATTTGAAATTGTTTAGGCATCCAACTCGCCATGCCAGCGCCACATCAGTGATCCATACCCTCAAAACGGTGGCCTCTCATTGGTCTAAATGATCTCACATGAATCCACCTCCCCCATCCAAATAAAAAACCAAACTCTATCTCTCCCCTATCTCTCTCCCGGCCATCTCTCTCCTATCTCTCTCCCTCTCTCTCCTCTCTCCCTCTCCCGGCCAGTGAGGCGTGGCGTGGCCCGGTGCGCCCGGCGCGAGGCGAGGGCGTGGCCGGCCGGTGCAGG
>OAMR01000083.1:2715977-2735323 GCA_900205405.1 Echinochloa crus-galli
GGGCCCCGGCTCGGGCGGCGGCCTGGCGAGCAGCAGCAGCGGCGACAACGCCGGCGACTTGTCCGACGACTCCGACCTCGTTCGGGCGGCCTGGGCAGTGGCGGCGACAACACGGGCGACCTGTCCGGCGACTTCAGCGGCCTCTCCCACCCGGCTGTGGGGCCTCCTTTTTTTATTTTTACCTCGAAACTGTTTGTCGTGCATGTGTATTATTGACGCACGGAAAAGCTACCACCATGGCGTCGTTTGCAACTGTCGTTTCTGTCTCTTACTTTTTTTACCGTGTGCCACTGAAAATGCAGTGCAAATAAATTCGCCGTGTGTGCATTAAAAAAGCGCACGGGAAAATATTGCCGTGCTAGCTTTGCTGTGCGTCGCGTCGAAAAACACACGACAAAGCTTTTGCCATGTGTATACGAGGCTTTGTCGTGCGCCTCTGAGGCACGGCAAAGGTGCGGTGTCCGGTAGTGACAGCACGGTTATTTTACCGCTAGAGCCACAAGGCTTTTGTGATATTAAGATTGGAATGATCATGCTGATCGAACGGCCACAATCTCTACATCTTAGGTAGATCACGTACAGTGGAAGATCACTGCAGGAGGGGAAAGCTCTTGATTACAAGTGGTAATTGTTTAGTATTCACTTGGTTTCACTACATTTATCCATGGGTACTAACCATGAAAGTACTAGTTCAAACAAATAAACCAATTGATATAAATATCCTTAAATAACATCATACAAAAATTTCTCTTCTTATGGGGGTGTTTGAATCCGGGTGCTAAAACTAAAATGGTCTAAATTTAGTCCTTAATGGGTTAAAATTTCAAGCACCAGGAACTAAAATGGAATAAAATATTTTAGCACTCGAAGAGGTACGAAAAGGGGCCAGAAGGTGGAGATATCGCATAGCCCGCCGCCTCGTCCCTCGCGTCGCCCCTAGGGCGATTCGAGGGATCGCCCTCTAGTGCCGCCGCACGCCCGTCGCCGCCGCCCCGTCTGGCCCCTGCTCCCCTTCGTCTTTGGCTTTCTACCGGTGGCAAGGGAGCGAGGGTCCATCTTCCAGTAGATTCTGTAGTGGATCTACTAGTTCTTTAAATTTTTTCTTCTCAATTTTTCCTTTCCTTCAGAACAATTAGGTTAGGTCTTGGATCGTCCCTTCGATGTTTTCGATCTGGCTTTCCATTCTGGATGTCCTCCAGAGGATGTGTCGTTTCCTTCGGAGACTTCATGTTCTTTATCAAGGGATCGAGGTAAGTTGACCTAATCTTCTTTGAGGAGAGATTGGATCTGTTTCCCCATCGTGTGGAATCGTCATTCCAGTCACTGGTGTTACTACTAGCGACGGCGGATTTGTTTTTCCGGTCGCCGTTGGTAATGACTAACGGCGGCGGTGGATATTATGTTTGGTTCAACCTTTAGAAGATTTGGTCGATGTGCTTTAGGCGCCTTTTACTCCCTGCAGTGGTTGAGCATACAACGCCTGTTTTGTGACCTCCATGTCTGGGGAGTCTTCTGTTTATTGGGACTACGGCTCTGTTCGGATGTGGTGTTGTTCCACGACGATGGATTTTCCTGAAGCAGTGGACGACGCCAATTTCAAAGAAGACGAAGGGTAGAGACCTAGTGGCATTCTTCAATGTAATTTTACTTTATGTTAAGATCTTAGTTGTAACAGGGGTTATCTTTTAATTGAATCTGATCCCTTCTCAAAAAAAAGGGGGCTAAAAGGTGTAATTTTCTAGGGGATGCCCCTCCTATTCTCTCCCACCCTACAGCAGAACAGGGGCTGTGGGTACTTTGGTCTTTCTAGATAGCACTAGTGGATACTAAAGTTTAATACCTATTTTTGGTATTTTTATTTTAGCACTCAAGGATCCAAACACCCTCTTAAAAACTTCTAATCTTTACCTAATACAAAAGCAAGAAACAAATCCTTCACGCGTTCTGCCTTTTAAGTTTTCGTCTGTCACTTCCGTCCCCTCGCCCATCGTTGTTGGATCCATCTCCAAACCATTTTCGAGCCCGTGGTCAATGTAACACCCCAGAATGAGCAGCAACATTATGGAGCATTATCACACTACGCTACACTGCTAGAAGCGTTGCAAGAGAGAAAAGTACAACAGAGTATGCAGAGGCAACACAAAACCATTTGGATAAACAAGAGACAAGACTTCAAGATCAAGCAATTTTATTACAAAACACATGTCCAAGATATTTATACAGGGAAGTGTGTGCACACGTGTTGCTAGTCCCATCCAACGATGCACCATCAAAACTCTAAAACCTGTGGAGGGGGGAAAGCGTATGAGGTTTATGAAAAACCTCAGCAAGCAAACTGCTTCAACTGAGTTATTTAAATAATAATTGATTAAGCATCAATTCAATATGATACAAAAATATTGCTATAACTTGAAAAATAAGATCAACAACAAATACTTCATTATGAGGATGCAAATGATAGATACTTCATATCGATGCTTCATAACTTCTGATCCAATAGTGCAATGTAATGCATGACTTCACTTCTACCCACACATCCCAAGCTTGGAAGTCAGGGCTACAACCACATTGCTATATCTCAAGTTCGTTGCTGTACCGATACTTACCGCACCAATCTGGCGCCGGTATCTTCATATGCATATACAACATGATGATGCAAATGCAAGATTGCAATGCATGAACATCATATACTTCACGATTCAAACTTCAGGAGTAAAATTCTGACGTTAGAATTGCATAAACTTGAAGTGAACAGATTCTGTACAGAATTACGAGACTGAACAACTGTTAGAATTAATCTCCGATTACTCCTTGACCTTAACTCCGATTGAGCTGTTCTTTATGTCTGTGGGAAGATCTAAGAGTCCTCTACAACTCTAATAAAGGTTTGATGCCAATAACACCAAGAAAAATAGATATTAACGACAACTGCGCAGATTGACCACTTGCTGAAAACAGCGACGAGGCAAAACTTTAACCCTAGCCTTAATGGCGGCGACCTCCACTACACACACAATCTAAAACATCAAGAAAGCAGGGTGAAATACTTTATAATGATGGGGCATGCCTCACCTAGGGTTTCCTCTTGGAAACGACTAGGGCAACGGTGAAGACGACGTTCCCGACGATGAATCCCGCCGCCAACGAGACGGCAGCCCCGTCGATTGCCTCCAACTACACCACACCCATGGGGCACCATGATGAACAGCGAGGACGATTACAATTGAAGAGAAAAGGGAGATGGGAGGCGAAGCCCAACCAATTTTCGAGGAGGAACGGCGGCGATCGACGACGACGAGCCCTAATCTCCCCTCTCTTCTTTCCGGTCTCTTTTTCTTCCATGTACGGTAGAAAACGGAGGAGGGCGGCGGCCCAAGGGGAAACGTCCAGGAGAGAGGGTTTGGCGTCGGGAAAAAACTCCTCCGAGGTTACTGTAGCGCCGCGGCTACTATAGCAGCCGAGTACTGTAGCAGCCCACCTCCAAAATACCATCATGTGTAATTTCGCAATCCAAACTCCAAATGAGGCATATGAGTAGTTAAACGGAATGCATTTGACGAGTTGTACGCATCTGTAGCCTTAGATCGTTCATGGGGGCGATGGATCAAAAAGTTATTTTTTGATTATCACTTTCACTGTGTGAAAAACTAACATTTGTATTATATTGGGCGTAGATGGCCATTGGTAACAGGTAAAACGCGTGTTACTCTTACACTGTTACTAATAATCGGTCAAAGGTAATGGGCAATTTACCCATTACTAATGACCCAAACCTGTAACCCGCGCTTAACAACGACCGTTACCAATAGCAGCAACCAGTAACCCAAACATGCGGTTTTTGTGGGCCCACAGATCGATTTCGTAACGAGCACAGACAAAAGACCGTTACCAAAACATTATCTTTGTAATGGGCGTTACTTAACAATCATTACGAAACCACCACCCTTGTAACGGGGTTACTTTACAACCGTTATGGTCGCGCATTGACCGGTCTCCTTTCTGGACCCACTTGTCAGGTCTTGTAACGGGCTTTGATCTACAACCATTACAATATTGTCGTATACGTAAGGGTTGTTACACGATCCCCGATACAAAAATGTGTTACCGATAGCCCCACTGTTCAATGTTTATAACACTTGTCAACTAACGCCCGTTACGTAAATTCATTGTAGGTAACCGTCTTTATGGAAGGCCGTTACTAATACTTTGTGTAGGTAACGGTTCTTACTTGATGCCCATTACCTTTGTGCTCAATTGTAACGTTCTTTACCTAGCCCCCATTACCTTTGTGTTCGATGTTGTAACGTTCTTTACTTAATGTCTGTTACCTTTGTGTTCGATGTTGTAACGTTCTTTCATTAGTGCCCGTTACGTTTAGTTGTTCCACCACCATACAATCTGGCCTGATTCTCGCTGCATCCGGGAACCAGCCAGGATTTGGCAGCCCCAGGTTATTCACATCACATACATATTGAGATACACATCACATATATGCACAACTACACATCAAGTTTGTCCTCGTCATCATACACATGCAACAAGTCTATGAGTGCAACAAGTTTCAAGTTGGATGAATCTTATCCCCTACTGGGATAGGCAGACTGAATCTTATCCCCTACTGGAATAGGCAGACTGATCATGAATCTTATCCCCTACTGGGATAACAATCTACAAGTTTATGAGAGGAAAGACCATAAACAACATCAAGTTTCAGGTCTACAAGTTTCAAGTTGGATCAAGTTGTTTATTACATGCAACAAGTTTCACACGGCACCTGCTTGACCATCATCACCTGCATGAACTTCATCATTTGCTAGTGCTGGACTTCATCGTGGAATTCGCCCTCTGGTTTGATGATCTCGTTAAGAATGAATTTGCACATCATCTCCTGGACCACACTTAGTGTTTTTTGATTAATCGGTGCTTTGGGAAGCTTGTAATCCTACATAATACCATTTTTAGGGGAATATAGGGTAAAAATCGATCAGTTTCTAAAATCAAATGGAGAAGGCTGAGGAGTATACTTACAGAAGCCTTTTTCAATGTGCTCATTTCAGAGATTAGGTCCATAACGAACACTGCAACATAGAATCTACAGATGTAGGTCGCCAATGACTATTGAGGGCACTGAATGAATGTACCAAAATGACACAAGTTAAGGCAGTACCAAATATGTATGAAGTGAACATGAAAAAACAAACTTGATTTTCTATCTTACCTGAAAATCTGTCTTGTGCGTGAGTTTAGGTGATTTGCCTTTTGAATTTTTTTTCCTGTTTCTGTTTGATGTGGTCTGCATGGGCCCTGCATGATCAGAAATATTGATTAGAAACATTATGAGATTGAATTTTTCTGAACAAAACCTACGATATATATACTTACCAGTCCAGTCGACAACTTTTATGACGTCGTTGAACTTCCTGGACTTCGTTGCAAAAAGTAAGTGTATCGCAACGTATTATAGAACGGTTGCAATTGGTTTTTATTGTTGCCACGATCTGATTGGCGTTGCGGACAATTTCATTATCGTTGCTATAGTAATGTGATATTGCAACTCTTTGGCTAATGGTTGCAATAGCTGATCTATGTCGCAACGAATATGTTTTGTTGTATATAATAGTCACTCGCGTTGGCAAAAAGTGGTATCTATAGCAACGGAAAAAATAAAATCGTTGCAATCCATAAGGTTGCAACAATTATGGTTTCGTTGTATGCAATAGTCTCTTTCGTTGCAATACCTAAGGTTTTCCACTTTAATGGCTACATAAAAAAAAAGCCACATCAGGTTTTGAACCTGAGACCATTGAGTCCCAAATGCAGGTGACTACCATTAGAACACAAATTTGTTTGAGTTACTACTAGAGAGGATCCTATATAAATTAATATTACCTTTGTGTTCGATGTTGTAACGTTCTTTCATTAGTGCCCGTTACGTTTAGTTGTTCCACCACCATACAATCTGGCCTGATTCTCGCTGCATCCGGGAACCAGCCAGGATTTGGCAGCCCCAGGTTATTCACATCACATACATATTGAGATACACATCACATATATGCACAACTACACATCAAGTTTGTCCTCGTCATCATACACATGCAACAAGTCTATGAGTGCAACAAGTTTCAAGTTGGATGAATCTTATCCCCTACTGGGATAGGCAGACTGAATCTTATCCCCTACTGGAATAGGCAGACTGATCATGAATCTTATCCCCTACTGGGATAACAATCTACAAGTTTATGAGAGGAAAGACCATAAACAACATCAAGTTTCAGGTCTACAAGTTTCAAGTTGGATCAAGTTGTTTATTACATGCAACAAGTTTCACACGGCACCTGCTTGACCATCATCACCTGCATGAACTTCATCATTTGCTAGTGCTGGACTTCATCGTGGAATTCGCCCTCTGGTTTGATGATCTCGTTAAGAATGAATTTGCACATCATCTCCTGGACCACACTTAGTGTTTTTTGATTAATCGGTGCTTTGGGAAGCTTGTAATCCTACATAATACCATTTTTAGGGGAATATAGGGTAAAAATCGATCAGTTTCTAAAATCAAATGGAGAAGGCTGAGGAGTATACTTACAGAAGCCTTTTTCAATGTGCTCATTTCAGAGATTAGGTCCATAACGAACACTGCAACATAGAATCTACAGATGTAGGTCGCCAATGACTATTGAGGGCACTGAATGAATGTACCAAAATGACACAAGTTAAGGCAGTACCAAATATGTATGAAGTGAACATGAAAAAACAAACTTGATTTTCTATCTTACCTGAAAATCTGTCTTGTGCGTGAGTTTAGGTGATTTGCCTTTTGAATTTTTTTTCCTGTTTCTGTTTGATGTGGTCTGCATGGGCCCTGCATGATCAGAAATATTGATTAGAAACATTATGAGATTGAATTTTTCTGAACAAAACCTACGATATATATACTTACCAGTCCAGTCGACAACTTTTATGACGTCGTTGAACTTCCTCTTTGGATGAATTTTCGCAGAATCTAAATACCAAACCCAATTCCACTTCATAGAAATGAGCACCAGTACCCAGTGGCCACCGGTGTTGTAGGTAGCCACCACAAAGTCGTGATGCATAACTTTTTTAAGTTTTTTTTGCCTCTTGGGTTTGGTATTGAATCATTGGGGCCGAGAATACCTGTGGGTCCACAAACCCAATATTGAATTACATCTTCTCTACTTGTTTCTTCATTATCCTACCATTTGTTACTATGAAATTTGTGGTAAGGTCATACTACAAGTCATTGAATTGAACTGTGAAGGGACTTACAATGTCCCAAGTTGAAAAGGTCATACAGGTCATTGAATTGAACTGTGAAGGTTAAATCACTATCACTATGGAAGTAGGATGCAGCTAACTTTGCAGGAATGCCAGTAGCATCATTGACACTTTGTGTCATGAAGTGAGCATGCAAGGCTTGACAACTTGCTCCAGCAGCTTTTAAAGCCTGTTCTGACAACATAGGCTCACCGGGCTTGTATTTTGGATTAGCCTTGGTCCAAACAGTAGCAACGACTTGTGCTTTGTTGAGCGGCTTGTTCTCCTTTTGCTTTTGTTGTGGCTGCTGCTGCGGCTTATTCTGCTGTTGCAGCTGTTGTGGCTGCTGCTCTGGCTGCTGTTGCGGCTTATTCTGCTGTTGTTGCTGCTGCTGCTCTGGCTGCTGCTGTGGCTGCTTCTACTGTTGCAGCTGTTGTGGCTGTTGATCTATCTGCTGCTGCTTCTGTTGCTGTCTGCTGCTGCTTCTGTCTGTTCTCAACTGTTGCTTCTGCTGCTGTCTACTGCTGCTTCTATCTGCTGTCTGCTGCTGTTGTGGCTGCTTCTGTGTATGTGCTAGCTGCAGGGTCTGCTCCGGCTGTGGCTGCTCCTGAGGTAGAGGTGTTTGGCTGTTCTGCTGCTGCTGTGGCTGCTCCTGATGCGGAGGTGTTTGGCTGTTCTGCTGCTGCTGTGGCTGCTCCCGAGGCGGAGGTCGGATGGTCGGCTGCTAGCTGTTGTCTGGCTGATGGCTTCCGGTATTAGTAGTTATTTTTTAGGATGTTGCTGAGCCCCAGTAGCTCCATCCGAAACTGTCCCATGAGATGTGGCTCCAGAGGCGGGAGCTCTCGACATGGGTGGTATATGGATCCGATTCCTTGGCCACTATATCTGTTGCAAGATAGAATCACCTAGGGTTCAAGGTGGAAATGGTCTAGGAACGAAACCAAATCCACACCAATCCATACTAATTCTAGCATATTTGATAGTGTGAACGCGAGGTTTTAGTTTTAGGGTCCGGCTTTCAACCCAAACCATTTCCACCTTTACCTAGGGTTGTGTACTCATCCCCTGCTGGAATAGGCAGACGAATGTGCTTCGCATTGGCCCACACATAAGTAACTTGCACAACAGCATACCCATACTCTACCGGTGTTGTATGGCAAGTCTCTTAATGTGGATATATAGTTGTCAATGCGAGCCATGTGCATATTGCTGCCATCCATCAAAAGACTACACTTGGTTGGCTCTGCCAGCATATCTATTGTGTCTTATACAGGTGATGGACCAGGACTGTAATCCGCATTGATAGGTGATTGTCTGTTGTCATCCTCATTGACAAGCGCTTCTTTGCCGCAACTACTACCCTTGTGCCCCCCATATATATTATCCGGTATGTGCACGCCTGCAACTCTTAGCACCTGCAGAACTCTAGTGATTGTTTCACCAACTAGTTCTTCCTTGTCCACAGCAGTAGACATTTTCCTCTTCTTCTTCTAGTACATCCCAGCAAACTCTAGGCCAAACCATTTACCCCAGCCCAGTGAACTAGACACGCCTCGGACCCGACCTCGATGCTCTGGATTCTCAAGTGGCTTGGTCAGAATATCATCCTCCCTAACCCCAGCGAAAGAACCTTCGCTAGCTTCAGCTGCAATTCTTTTCATCTTTTCTGCTACATCCGCCACCAGAGGGGAGCTGAATGTTATTTCCCCCGCCCCGCTTTCACTAGTCCGCAGATAGGCCCTCGTACGGCCGGGAAATTGGTCCTAAGGGTTCTCTTTTCCTTTTGCAGCTAGCTTTTCATCCTCCTCCTGCCACTCTTTCTGTTTACCAGCATAACCTTTTATGCCCATCGTGTGCGGCTTATCGTTCTTTTCTCTCTTTTCTTTCATCTCCTGGCTCACCTTTTCAAAAAAGGGAAAATTTGCTACAGAACATGCAAAGTGGAGCCTATTTGCTGAGACACACCGTTGACCACGCTATATGCTCGCGGACACTCCAGTTTTGTGTCAATTTGCTGGAACACACTCTCTTGATTAAAATAATAATTTTAGGCTGAAGGGGTGATAGAAACCGGATGAAATGTCATGTTTGCCCTTGGACCCACTAGTCAGATTCTTCTTCATCCTTCATTTCTTTAGTGGCGACGTTACTTTAGTGCCGGAGGCGGCGGCCACGACGAAGTAGTAGTAGCGCGGACCGTCGTCGTTGACGGCGGTGGTGCCATCTCTCGGGCGTCGGTCGGCGCAGGACCCGAAGCAGTGAGTGAAGGCGAGGCCGCCACAACAACGGCAATGGCGTTCGACGCCGAAGAAGAGGAGAGAGAGGGGGATGGCCGCTGGAGGAGCTCCCTGTCTCACCGCGCCAGAGGAGAGGGAGCTCGCGCGAAGGCCCTGGGCCGAAGGCGGCGGCCCCGCCGGTCGACGTTGTGGCGCCTTCTCCTTCTCTCACCGTCGCTGGACCGCCGCCGCCACCAACCCGCCCCGCTGGGCCACTGCCCCACTTGGCCGGCCACAGCAACGCCGCCCGCCGCCGCTCGGGGCGCCCGCCGCCCCCTGCCCCCACGCTGGCCCAATGAGGGAGAGGGAGGGGCGCGCGGAGGGAGAGGAAGGTCCAGCGCGCCCCAGAGCCTCCGCCACAGCGACGCCGCCCACAGCAACGTCGCGCGTGAATCCGGCCGTTGCGGAGCAGCCGGGGCGCCGCCGCCTGAGGGAGGAGGGGAGGCAGGGGGGGGGGCGGGGGCGGCGTGGGCGCGGGGCGGTGGCTGGGGGAGGCGGAGGCGCGTCCGTCCGGGGAGAGGGGGAAATGAGAGGGAGCGACCGGAGGCGGGCGGCCACGACGAAGGATGAAGAAGAATCTGACAAGTGGGTCCAAGGGCAAACATGACATTTCATCCGGTTTCTCTCACCCCTTCTGCCTAAAATTACTATTTTAATCAAGAGAGTGTGTTCCAGCAAATTGACACAAAACTGGAGTGTCCGCGAGCATATAGCATGGTCAACGATGTGTCTCAGCAAATAGGCTTCACTTTGCATGTCCTGTAGCAAATTTTCCCTACAAAAAATGGAGATTTGGATGTCTCCACAAACTGCTGCCAGTCTCCTGGCTTCAAAAACTGATGCTTCTCAAAGGGAAGCTCGTCTTGGTTCACAAATTCGGTTCTTAAATGGCTCTTAAATCGCCGGTGTCACTACTAACTTCTAACCCTTATGCCACGCTTTTTTGTTGCAATGACAAGATTTGGTTGCAAGAAGGGGTGTTATTGCAACAATTTTCACAATCAGTTGCGATAGATTAGATTTTTGCCATGCAATTTTTTGTGGCCTTAAGTATGGAGATCGTTGCAAAACGTAAATGTTATCGCAGCCTATTATAGAACGGTTGCAATAAATTTTTACTGTTGCCACGATCTGATTGGCGTTGCGGACAATTTCATTATCGTTGCAATAGTAATGTGATATTGCAACTCTTTGGCTAATGGTTGCAATAGCCGGTCTATGTCGCAATGAATATATTTTGTTGTATATAATAGTGACTTGCGTTGGTAAAAACTGGTACCTATAGCAACGGAAAAAATAAAATCGTTGCAATCCATAAGGTTGCAACAATTATGGTTTCGTTGTATGCAATAGTCTCTTTCGTTGCAATACCTAAGGTTTTCCACTTTAATGGCTACATAAAAAAAAAGCCACATCAGGTTTTGAACCTGAGACCATTGAGTCCCAAATGCAGGTGACTACCATTAGAACACAAATTTGTTTGAGTTACTACTAGAGAGGATCCTATATAAATTAATGTAAACTCGTGTATCTATTGGAAACGGATCTAATAATTACTATGTCAAGTTCCCGAGGGAGTCCACGGCCTTTTTTTCCCCAGGTACTCGTACGTCGCGGCCTCTCGGACGGCAATCAAAATCACGCATAGGCATCGGCATCTCGACGCGCAGGCCAAACGGCAGAACCTGTCAAGCAGGTCCTCACATTTGTATGCAGGCCGCACGACAGTGAACGAAAACAGTAGAATTCAGCCAAAATTTGGGTGGCTATGAATTTTTTTCCACCTGTTTTATATTCTAGATAAATCCGTTGTAGCATATAACTATTTCTGGTGTGATGGTAACAACGGTCCTTTGGTTCTATATAAGAGGTCTTGTTTTCAAATTCTTGAAACATGCTATATATATTTATCTGTTTTTTGAGTGACGTCCACTTGTTCTGGAAAATGAAAAATAAAAAAGGAAGCACTGAGGATTTGAAACAAGGACCTCCTACATCTACTTAAACGACCCAAACCACTAAGTTAAATTGCTTTTTGATGATGCTACGTGTACGACAATTTTAATATAATATTTTTGAGTACTAAAATTCTGAAAGCTAACCAAACAGTTGACCGAAATCATTCAACAAAATTCACGATTTTCTGTGATTTCGCTAGCCACTGAAATAGTTGAAAAACGAAATAAAAACCTGAGTGCTATGTCTTATGCCATCAAGTAACTTAGGTCGTCATCGTGTCCAACTAGTAATAATTTGTTATATTCCAATGAGTATCACAACTTTGCCTATAGTTGACTAGCTAGGTATGTGTGGGGTCGTATCGAGCGTGCCATATTTGATATGTAGTACGTCCTCAGCGTGTACAAGTAGTAACAATTTGTCATATTCCATCGGTAGTCCTGTAGGACTCTGGTAGATAAAGCTTACAATTGTCACAATAAGCCGACCACCGTCACACCAAATCCTGCTCCTGCGACAAAGTTGATTGCAAGAGTCGGATTGTGAAAGCTGACTCCGGCCATATTAAAGCCAACCCTAGTTGCACTGAGCCTTCTCCAGGCAAAAATTTGAGAACATAGGCTCAGGGAATCATAGGCCCATGCCACGGGATCCTTGCCCCCCGACGGGCGCAGACAGAAGTGCCCACGCAACCCGGGCTCCATGGCGTTCTCTGGGTCACCCCGGCTCATGGGCTAATATGCGGGGACTTAGTCGTCTACAAAAGGAGCCCCCTCCTGTAGATTGATGTCACGATGGTTATATTCAATTTAATTTTTTGTCACGTACTCTAATATAGTTAAAACGGGAATTCGGAAAGAAAATAATCAATCGGGTTCCTAGGGCTGGTCCTGAGATTTTTTTTGTCCTTTTTCCCGTGGGGTATTGGGAGCTCGGAGAGGGGTGTTAATTTGGCTCCAAATGGAGTCGGTATTGGGCACACAAAAAAAAGTTGGGAACAGAATTAGACACTCGCTGTGTTTAGTTCCAAAATGACATGGACTTTTCGTTTGTTTGTTTATGGTAAACATTGTCCTATTGTCACACCCGGTTTGGTAAAAAATATCACATTGGATACTGTAGCACTTTTCGTTTGTTTATGGTAAACATTGTCCTATTGTCACACCCGGTTTTCAAGGCAAAACCAGGTGCATCTCATATGTGCGCCAGGATCAGTTATGTCACACCCGGCCCGGTTTGTATGGCCCGGTAGTGGCCCATTAGTGCGGGATGCACATGTTTAGTGCCACATTGCTAGTTGAGCGAGGGTGAAGGCAACTTATAAGCCTTTGTCTTCCAGCCATAGCACCTTCGGGTTAACCATTTTACACGAAGCGAGGACGAAAGTGTAAGCAGGGTGCTATGTGTACGCGTGCGCGCCCCTCGGAAGGGCTGTGCGGGGCGGCTCGTGGAAGGCGGGGTGTTACAAATGGTATCAGAGCCGACCCTCGCGGTTGCGCGTACGGGTCAGTGTGCGGGCATAGGGCGCATGACGCGTATGGCCCGGGTAGGGCATACGGCATGGACTATGGCGTTGGCACTGGACGTACGGTCGTGCGCTAAGGGGGAACGTTCTTATACATTTGCCCGGGTGGGTGAGTTGCGCCGACGAGGACGTCGGGTTCTTTGAGGGGGGTGTATGTCACACCCGGCCCAGTTTGTATGGCCCGGTAGTGGCCCATTAGTGCGGGATGCACATGTTTAGTGCCACATTGCTAGTTGAGCAAGGGTGGAGGCAACTTATAAGACTTTGTCTTCCAGCCATAGCACCTTCGGGTTAACCATTTTACACGAAGCGAGGACGAAAATGTAAGCAGGGTGCTATGTGTACGCGTGCGCGCCCCTCGGAAGGGCTGTGCGGGGCGGCTCGTGGAAGGCGGGGTGCTAATTCGGGTTCTTTGAGGGGGGGTGTATGTCACACCCGGCCCAGTTTGTATGGCCCGGTAGTGGCCCATTAGTGCGGGTTGCACATGTTTAGTGCCACATTGATAGTTGACCGAAACCGGAGGTATCAGATGTGTATAAGAGACAGCGGTTGCGCGTACGGGCGCAGTGTGCGGGCATAGGGCGCATGGCGCGTATGGCCCGGGTAGGGCATACGGCATGGACTATGGCGCCGGCACTGGACGTACGATCGTGCGCTAAGGGGGAACGTTCCTGTACATTTGCCCGGGTAGGTGAGTTGCGCCGACGAGGACGTCGGGTTCTTTGAGGGGGGGTGTATGTCACACCCGGCCCAGTTTGTATGGCCCGGTAGTGGCCCATTAGTGCGGGATGCACATGTTTAGTGCCACATTGCTAGTTGAGCAAGGGTGGAGGCAACTTATAAGCCTTTGTCTTCCAGCCATAGCACCTTCGGGTTAACCCTTTTACACGAAGCGAGGACGAAAGTGTAAGCAGGGTGCTATGTGTACGCGTGCGCGCCCCTCGGAAGGGCTGTGCGGGGCGGCTCGTGGAAGGCGGGGTGTTACACCTATCATGACCTAACTAGGCTCAAAAGATTCGTCTCGTCGTGTACATCAAAATCATGTATTTAGTTTTTTTATTTACACACGTTTAGTGTTCCATGCACGAGGAGAGAGATTTGATTTGATAGGTGGATAGTGAAGTTTGGAGAGAGAATTTTGAAAATTTTGGTGATGTGACCTGGAACTAAACAGAGCCACTGTTGAAGCATTACTTTTGGTTTTTATGCCCAAAACTGATTAATTTAGGAGTGTTTATTGGGTACTCTTGAAGATGCTCCGTGACCATACACATCCAATCAGGGGTGAAGGAAACAGAAACCAGAGATAGATGCCAGGCCAAACTGATGGTATGGTCCCGGTAGAATTTCTGTGGGTCTCCTTCTCTCATACAGATGTACAAGCCAGGTAAAAAACAATATGAGATCCAAATAATAGATTCTTATGTAGGTTATGAAAACCCACCCAGATTATTGTACATAATGTCATTATCTCCAGCTCAAAATTTAGCTCGGGCGAATATTGACAGCCCCGAAAAAGGACTTCAAAAATTTTTTTTATCCCGATGTTAAGCCCTTTAGTGTGCTGAGTCGAAGACGCTAATCCGTGTACTCAAAACGTAATCAGCCGAGCTACGCTCAGTTCATAATACATCATATTGAAATGATGAAGTTTGGCCGGCACGATATAAAAATGGATATCTAAAACACTAATCCTATCATGGTGTTCCAGGAACAAGCGCGCAATTTTAAGGATGATATCCACAATATTCCTACTTTAGAGCTCCAACCTTATCACGAAGCAATCCAACCTCTAACGACTCTTGTGTTGTAGCAGCTGTTGGTTTCTCATAGCACTTGGATTGCTTCGTGATATCCAAGTGCTATGAAAATGGATAAGGTTGGATTGCTTCGTGATATCCACAATAAGGTTGGATTGCAACTCGGCTAACTTTTCTAGAACTCAAACAAAAGCAAATCAAATTCGAATTTAAACAGAATTTAAATTCCAACTTGATTTACTAGCAACCAAAAATATATGCAACAGCATGAATGCAACAAAAACTTATTTTGACTAAAATAATTATTTAATGTGATATTTAAATTGATAAAAAGGCTAGAAATTCTAATTAAATCCTAGAAAATTTATTTAAGCCTTAATAAATTCTAGAAAAATTTAGAGGGTTGCTACAATTTAATTGTGATGGATTTTAGGGTGTTACAGTTTTGGGTTAGAATTAATAATGTTGAAAAATGATGATTGTACTATTTTTTTATGGCTTTTTATAATTGTTATTACAAGATCATTGTTCTTTATTGGAGCATGGGGCAGCTGTTCGCGGTTGTTACGGCTCAATTTTGACCACTAATTCTTAGAAATAAATAACGGCATATGGTTCAATTCATGCATTTTAGTTTATGTCTAATAAAATTCCACGAGCTTTTATGAACATGTGACGTGCAGGTATATAAATGAGCAAACATGGACTAGGGACGGCAAAAAGACCAATTCAGCCGAACCACCCTGTTCAGCCGGTCCATTCCAACGTGGCACACTCCAATGTGGCACACTCCCCTGCAAGGAAACACACGGCCAGGGAAGGTCCAGAACATTGATTCCAGGTTAGCATGATCAAGTGGTGACGGAGAGAAGTCACATCGATCGTTTTTTTTGTGAAACGAGCTTCCATTACGACCTAGGAGAAAAGTTGTTACATAATAGAGTTACAATATTATCAGGAAAAGAAGAGAAAAAACCTGACTCTCATTTGACCTGATAGCTAACTGTGTTAGTTCATGTGCTACTTTATTTTGTTCCCTCCCCAATCTTCGTGACTTCTAGATGATGGAGTTGGCTGCCTTCTCTGATGGCTTCTTTGATGATGGGCTGCAATAAGGATCGATCTTGTTTTCTTGTTTTTAGTTTCTCAACGACGGTTGCACAATCTGACTCAAGGATAATCGAGGTGTCATGCCATCGAGATACCATTTTGATCCCCTCAAGACATGCTATAGCCTCTGTTTCTTCTGCATCCCTACAACGAGGGATTAGGTGCCATGCTGTTAAATGCGCTTTTCCTTCATTGTCTCGAGAGAAGTCACATCGATCATTGACGTCATCAATACCGGGCAAACAAGCACAATCCCACCAAGCCCAGCTACGGGTGGGCAATCCTGGACGTCCCAGAGGCAATAGCGGTGGATTGAGGGAAACCCAAGCAATGGACTAGTTTGGCCGAAGGAATCTACATGCAAGAACCGGCCTGCAACTGCCATCAAGAGGAAATTTGGAGCATTGCACGAGAGGTGGTGGAGATCGCACGGTTGCGCCAAATTGGCCGGGGCCCCCATGGTACCTTGGTCATTGCTCCACCTCCCCTCCACATCCAGCAGGTTTCACTACCAGAATGCTTCACATCCGCCCGCCTCCTCCGCCTCGGCCATTTTTGGACCCGGTGCTGATGGGGCTTCAGCACCGGGTCCAACGGCTAGGAGCGGGGGCGGCGCACGGGGGCGGCGGGGGCAGCACATTAGCACCGGGTCGTGGCAAGACCCGGTGCTAATGCGCCCCCTTTAGCACCGGGTGCAGCCAGCAACCGGTGCGAAATGGCCTCGGCACATTAGCACCGGTTGCTGGCTGCACCCGGTGCTAAAGGGGGCACATTAGCACCGGGTCTTGCCACGACCCGGTGCTAATGTCTCCCCCGGCCGAGCCAGCTGAACACTTAGGCGCTGTGTTCATGCTGCTCGGCCGTCACCGGACGCACACGAGCCACGTCACTGGATGAACAAGAACAAAGAAATGTGTGCATTTTGGCGGGAATGCTGACCCTACAAGGTACACTCTTTCATTCTCTAATGTTTTATTTAGCTTGTAATCCTTCTATGATTTAGAAATAGAGGGATTTGTGAATCAAAGTAAAGCTAGCTAGAGAGAGCTTGTGTTCTTGGAGGAGAGAGAGAGCTTGTGAACACTTAGGCGCTGTGAGAGTGTTCATGCATGTTGTGTTCGCGGAAATTTCTTCGCCCGCTTCGATCATTTGTTGCTAAGCTTTCCCCCCTGTCCTTTGTACCCGTTCTCAAGGTCCGAGCTCTCAACTCCATCCGATTGCGAACGGCGCACCCCATTACGGTCTACCGCCTGCTACTTAGCGCTGGGTGAAGGAAGTGGAGAGTACCACTCGGTATTCTCTTCCATGACCATGCATGTCAACCGGTCATAATCAGGTATATCCGAGGTTCCACTGTACTTTAGTGCGTGGTGGTGGAGTCATTGGTGTATCGTTGGGTACAGGTATGGTCCAAATGTCAGCGCTTGGTTAATAGTCAATGAGTGATTTTGGTAGCGCGTGTAGAACAGTGGGAGAAGTAAAGACAAAGGGATATGGGTCGCTTCCATAAAATTTAGGGATATAGGGTGGGGAGTTGATTTGAAAAAAAATAGTAGAGGTTTTCTATAAAATTATGACGTACCGCTCCTTTTGGTGCGCCTTCTTTTCGCCGGAGCATCTCCGCCCTGCTCCCCGATCAAAAAGCTCCAATTTTTGTTTGGATTCTACTGCCGGCAACACGATTAAAACCTCCAACTAGATATTTTGTCGACTCCCCCCACATCACAAAAAGAGAGTTTAACTTTCACCCCCATCCCATCGCATCCAGCGAGGCCAACCAACCAACCGACATCTACAGCGCGGAGCACGCGCGGCGTTCGTCGATCACATTAAATCGCGTTGAATTGGAGAAGATAATCCGATGTAGAAAAAGAAAAGGGATAATATATATACATATATATTATATATAATTATCCCGAGATTTTGGGAGATGATGGGGATGGGGACTGACTGACCGAGGCCTGCACGGCGGTGAAGATGGCGATGGTGAGGTAGCGGCCGAGGAAGGAGTCGGCGACGAAGCCGCCGAGGAGGCAGAGCATGAAGGAGGTGCCCATGAAGTTGGTCACCACGTTGGCCGACTCGGCGTTCCCGGTGCTAAAGGCATTTCCCACCCGGTGCAGATGTTGATCATTCTGGTAGTGCACCAACAATTTAAACTGACAAAATCTACCCTTACAAATAGCCAACTGATAGAGCTACTTCAAACAGCAATCTATTGAGAGCTTTTCATCAAAAGGAAAAGAAGACGGCAACAAGGTTCCTACCTGCTGGTCGTGACATACATGAGGCAGCACAAATGCAATGCACACAACTCACACTGAAAGGGACCCAGACATAGAAAATCCATAAAAATGTTAAATAGTTACAAACAGTCCACACTAAACATAAAATACAAGGCTACATGTGGTCATCCACCATCACTAAATCACGTTTACTCATCCTTCTCAGGTACAATGGGTAAATTGGCCACCAGCACCTTCATGGTTTCCTCTTGGACCTTTTTGGCAGCTTCATCTAAACCTTCACCATACCCATTGTCTGCTCTCCTCTTCCTGTTCTTCTGCCACCTCTGAAATATTGTGCTCACAGAGTTTTTGTTTTGGTCAACCACGGATCGAGGCCACTTGCCCATTTCACAGGATAATTTCCGTTGCGCCTCCTTACGAAACCTCACATAACTATTCAACACCTCTGGGTGGATTCCAAATCTCATTCTCTTCTCTATCTCACAGTCCACTTCTTTCTTTTCCACATAAATTCAAAGTCACATTTCCGTGTGTTCTGTTGAAACAAATGTACTACTTATTACCATATTTTCATAGTTTGGAAAGTAAACATCTACTAAATATGGAAAATCTTCCCAAATTTGCTAAATAACTCACCAATTCATCACCAACCATGTGGCCACAGTAATAACCAACACCCAGCTCTGATGGAACTAGCCCATAGTTGGCTTTCACACTGCAATGACAAATTGTATCAGGAGCAATATACCTCACCTTTTCCTTTTCCTTCTTTGTTAAATCATCTGGCCAGTAGGATTTCAGGCCATAATCATACTTGGAGAAATCACATAGTGGGTAACCATTCTGTAGTAAACAAAGCTAATTATTTTGAGGCCATAATCATACTCGCAACATACAGAAAGCTAATTATTTTGGGGCCATAATCATACTCGCAGCATACATGAATTATTTGATTACTTACCTTGGTATGATTGCGACACTCAAATGGGGGTGTGTACGGTGACCCTTCAATCGCGCGATGAATCTCAGCTGCAACACCACACTTACATAGAGGTGGGTTTGCCCTACGCCTAGCACTTGCTTCTTTCTTCTCTTTGGCCGTCATAGGTGGTGGGTTTGGCGGAGGAAGCACCCAACGCTTGAACTTCTCGTACGGAGTAGTACCCCATCGCTTGAAATGAAATAT
>OAMR01000083.1:2739248-2785085 GCA_900205405.1 Echinochloa crus-galli
TCTTGTTGTGCCTCGGCAATCTTAGCACCGCACTCCGGCGCACCCCTCGGGAAAAAAGGCACCAATCACCCCAAAAGACTAGTCTGATAGAGGAAGGGTGGCTCTCCTTTTTAAGGTAACTTCCTCCTCCCTAGCTAAGCAAGGTGGGATTATTCAAAGGCTCACACTGTCACCGGCCGACTACAACTGGGCCACTTGGCCTATTTTTGTTGCGTCTTTGCCAGCGGGTATTAGTGGAGGATGTCCACATCATTCTCCCCTTCTTAACAAGGACCAGAGGACGGGAGGTAGTTCGGGAGGATGCTTAAATTGGCCATCAGTGCCTTCATGGTTTCCTCTTGGACCTTTTTGGCAGCTTCATCTAAACCTTCACCATACCCATTGTCTGCTCTCCTCTTCTTGTTCTTCTGCCACCTCTGAAATAATGTGCTCACCGAGTTTTTGTTTGGGTCAACCACGGATCGAGGCCACTTGCCCATTTCGCAGGCTAATTTCCGTTGCGCCTCCTTACGAAACTTCACATAACTATTCAACACCTCTGGGTGGATTCCAAATCTTCTTCTCTTCTCTATCTCACAGTCGACCTCTTTCTTTTCCAGATAAAATTCAAAGTCACACTTCCGTGTGTTCTGTTGAAACAAATGTATTACTTATTACCATATTTTCATATTTTGGAAAATAAACAGCTACGAAATATGGAAAATCTTCCCAAATTTGCTAAATAACTCACCAATTCATCACCAACCATGTGGCCACAGTAATAACCAACACCCAGCTCTGATGGAACTAGCCCATAGTTGGCTTTCACACTGCAATGACAAATTGTATCAGGAGCAATATACCTCACCTTCTCCTTTTCCTTCTTTGTTAAATCATCTGGCGGTAGGATTTTAGGCCATAATCATACTCAGAGAAATCACATAGTGGGTAACCATTCTGTAGTAAACAAAGCTAATTATTTTGAGGCCATAATCATACTCGCAACATACAGAAAGCTAATTATTTTGGGGCCATAATCATACTCGCAGCATACAGGAATTTTTTGATTATTTACTTTGGTACGATTGCGACACTCAAATGTGGGTGTGTACGGTGACCCTTCAATCGCGCGATGAATCTCAGCTGCAACACCACACTTACATAGAGGTGGGTTTGCCCTACGCCTAGCACTTGCTTCTTTCTTCTCTTTGGCCGTCATAGGTGGTGGGTTTGGCGGAGGAAGCACCCAACGCTTGAACTTCTCGTACGGAGTAGTACCCCATCGCTTGAAATGAAATATCCTCGTATCAACCATTTTAGGACCATCAAATCATTGGAAAAAGTTGCACATCTCTGATGCCTACAACGAACAATAAAATCAAATTCGGCCACATTGCTCCTATGCCACCACACATAGTTACTACTAAACAAATTACATGTATACTTACACGGTAATCACCACACATGTAGTGCGCACGAGCAGCATGTTTGGATGCCTTGATTGTGTGACCTCTGCTGACTTCCCACAATCACAATTTGGTACTGGGAGTGCTGCAGGAACAGGGGCATCCTTGCAAGAGACGTCAGGATACAACTTTTTTGGAAGGTGCTTCCACTTCTTCTCATGCCAAAGCGCATCCATGGCTGCATCTCAGATAACCAAAATTTACAAATTTAATATCCCCATCAACCTAAACATTTCAACTTTTGAATTCCAATTACATCTATGGAGAAAGCCTACATTTCTCTAAACACGATTCAAAAATATTGGATATACACCACTACAAATCTACCAAAAGTACACCGGATTAATATTCTCCCGTGGAACCAAAATAAAAAAAATCTATTATCAGCATCCTATAATACTGGATCCCGGTGCTAAAGGGGTACCCCTTTAGCCTCGGATTAGTTGCACCGGGTGGGAAACCCGGTGCTAAAGGCATTTCCCACCCGGTGCAGATGTCGATCATTCTGGTAGTGTTTTGTCCTAAACACTTTAATGACCTACATCACTTCAAGTTTTTATCCTACAATAACTTACTTGATCCACTACGTGATAAAATCGCAGTAACAAAGCTACTTCAAATTTATGCATATACTAAATAATCAAATATCAAATAACCGTGTCGATGATATGTTAGGTACCCAAGACTACGTCCTACTAGCTCCGCTTCCGCCTCACACCTTCAAACAGCATGAATCTATCTAAAAGACTGTCTTCATCTAGACCTATGACGATCGATAGACACATACAAGTTTACTCACAATAGTTTAGATTACATCTTAGTATGTTTAACAACAAGAATCAAAATATGCTTATTATTATGTCTATAATCTATTCCTCAAACCAATGTCAGGACTTAAGTAGCATGTACTTTAAAAGTTACTAGCAAGAACGCACATGCAACGCGCACGTTTAATAGAAAATATGTAGACTGTGCTAGTTACGAACTCGACGATTATATTAGAGAGTTTTCACAAAATTACAACGTATTAAATGACCATGGGCTAATTTTTATAAATATTAGGTTTTTTTTATAAAATTACTATGATTTGATTGACGAAGCGACACTTTTTAATTTTTTTAGTATAGATAAATGAAGTCAAAAATAGTTGAATATTTATCACTACTCCATTTCAAAGTATAAACTATTTGCTTTCAAGGAGGAACACATATTATCATGACCTTAACTGTACTATGAGCCGGGCCGGCTTTAGGCATAAGCGACATTATTGCTCAATGAAAAACTACATGCACAACAACAACAACGAGCATCAAAGTCTAGACGGTATCGATCAAACTTGGTGTGGCAACGATAACTACATGTAGGAATATAATGTTGAGAATGCCGTCATCACTTCCTTCCGGTAAACTAAGATTGAGTTTGTCTCGCCTGTCTCAGTGGGGTTTTATGGGGAGTTTTATGGCATTAAATATGCTAATGCGGTATATAAAAGAGAAGGATTTGTTTCATGGTATGTGAGAGGAGTTTCATCACCATAAAATTTCTTTAACACAATTATAAGTTCTGATATAGCTAGGTAACTATATAGTAAAACTATGCACTAAGACTGGCCTAAGGCATCGATAACCCGAGGGCGCACCCAACCACCAATAAACGCCTCCTAAATGTGCATCTGACCTTCCCAACGGAATTTGTGTACTGATGTAAACTGTCCCACCATCGTTGTCGCCAATACCCAGCACGCGAGGGAACATGTGGTGTGAGCGGACCACGCCTTGCAGCATATATGTGGTATGTTTGTAGAGTGGGTCTATTTATTTCTGTTACTTAGGGCATGTATAGCCCGTCGACGGGGCGCGTCTGTATAGCGGCGAAATTGCAAAAAGAACCCCTGCGCCTCCATACCGACGGCGACGGCGTCGCCTCACGAGTCGACGCAGTCGTCCTGTTCCCCGATGCAGAGCAGACGCGTGATGCCGGGCCGTAGAGGGTCGTCGGTTCCAAGCGGCGGCGGCCTGGATCCCATGCTTCCCCCACGCCAAAAGGCCACTGCGCGCGCATCTGCTTCCCCTCCTCACCGCCTCGCTCTGCTCGCCGGCGTTGCTCTTCTCAACCCCGGCGGCGAGCGCGGCCGCGCGGGTTGCGGGGACCTTGAGCCACCGGCGGAGAAGGCCGGCATAGATCTCTGGCAGTCCGCATGGCTGGCCACCGGGTGCGTGCAGCTGTGCTGGCGTGCGGCGGTGACCATCCCATGGTCTCGATTCCGACTGGGAGAGAAGAATGGAGTAGATGGAGGAGATGCGCAAGCCGCAGCAGCTCGGCGAGCTGTGGGCACAGGTCTCGCACCTCCGCGGCGCCAACCGCCGCCTCCTCGATGAGCTCAACCGCGCGCTGAGGGGGTGCGCCGACGCCCGCCGCGACGGCGCGCGGCTCAGGGACTAGAAGGCCGAGCTGGCCAAGAAGCTCGAGCAGCTGCTGCAAGCATGGTTCACGATTCCAGCCGGAATTTCGCGAAAAACCCGAAATTTTGGTTTTTTCGCTGGGTACCGGAACGGAAAAAATCCTCCGGAATTTTGTTTTTTAGTGCAAATTTAATTATTTTTTTAAAAAATAAAATGCTACGGTACCCAAAATTCACCCGAAATTCCCGGAATTCTCGGAATTTCGATTTTTTCGCTCGGTCCCGAAATTTTTTTTTCTACCGAAATTAAAAACCTTGGGTGCAAGGTGCCACGGCCACAGAGAAGAGCTCCTCCTCTGCCGCCGCCGCCGTAGGGCACGGGGGAGAGGAGCAGACGGAATGGAAGCTGGAGATATCGAGAATGCACGGGAGAGAGATGAGCTCGGTCACGGAAGAGATATTTCTCTTGAACTTTTACATTTTAGGTCTTTCTAAATGTGGTTTTCACGTATAGATCCTTTAGATAGACAACTTAGATATGAAATAAATAAAAATTTACAGTTTAGCCCTTTCAATAATATTGTATTTTATACAGATACATTTTTTAAACAAACTACAAAATATAGCATACAGATGTCAAATGTACACTTGATCATCTTTCTACAATTAATTTAAATAGCCACACAATGGGATACACACATACATTTATAGTTGATCTTAAACTAAATGCAAAACATTAAATAGCTTACAGACGGCCTCTCTATCTGTGGCTTGTATGAGTTGTCTGTACATCTGTGTGTATGATAAAATCAATTGTAGAAAGATGATCAAGTGTACATTTGATATCTGGGCTGTGTTTAGTTCGGGCAAAAGAATGCGAAGTTTGGTGAAAATGTCATATTGGACATTGATGCGCGCTGTAACACTTTTTGTTTTTTTGTGGTAATCGTTGTCCTACCATGACCTAACTAGGCTCAAAAGATTTGTCTCGTCGTGTACATTAAAACCATATACTTAGTTTTTTTATTTATCCACGTTTAGTGTTCCATGCATAGGGAGAGAGATTTGATGTGATAGGTGAATAGTGAAATTTGGAGAGAGAATTTTTGGCTTTCCAAGAGAACTAATAAACAGGGCCTTGTATGCTATTTTGTAGTTTGTTTAAAAAATGTATCTGTATAAAATACAATATTATTGAAAGGGCTAAACTGTAAATTTTTATTTATTTCATATCTAAGTTGTCTATCTAAAGGATCTATACGTGAAAACCACATTTAGAAAGACCTAAAATGTAAAAGTTCAAGAGAAATATCTCTTCCGTGACCGAGCTCATCTCTCTCCCGTGCATTCTCGATATCTCCAGCTTCCATTCCGTCTGCTCCTCTCCCCCGTGCCCTACGGCGGCGGCGGCAGAGGAGGAGCTCTTCTCTGTGGCCGTGGCACCTTGCACCCAAGGTTTTTAATTTCGGTAGAAAAAAAAATTTCGGGACCGAGCGAAAAAATCGAAATTCCGAGAATTCCGGGAATTTCGGGTGAATTTTGGGTACCGTAGCATTTTATTTTTTAAAAAAATAATTAAATTTGCACTAAAAAACAAAATTCCGGAGGATTTTTTCCGTTCCGGTACCCAGCGAAAAAGCCGAAATTTCGGGTTTTCCGCGAAATTCCGGCCAGAATTGTGAACCATGGTCATAACATCTCTTCCCGCCTGGAGAAACAGCTCGTCCTCGAGCTGCACATCGGGGTAAGAGGCCTTGAACTCGTCGAGGGACTCCCAGGTCGCAAAAAGTGGTAACCGAAAGGAAGGTATCTCTAGAGAATACGTAAAAGCCGGGAGGAGGTTTGGCATGAATATATCCAGAGTTAAATCATCGCAGATGAGCCTGACTGAAGTCAAGTCATATGCAAAAATGAAAGTAAAAAATTCAATCCAAATATTCTCTTGTGAAGACAAGATATGAAATGATCTATATAGGTGAAGGATCTACCTAAAAAAACACACACGATGGACGTACTTGGACAGTTGGACGCGCCCGCCCTCAAAAGCTCACTAGCCATGCCCATATTTGCAAGCTACCAAACTCTGCTTGAGATTCTCAAAACTAAAAAAAGAAAAATAATATAATAAAATGCATAAACTAGCTCAATATGGTGGACCAGAACCAAAAGTCTTCTCTCGCAGATGGGATAGAACAGAGAGATTATTTCTCTCTCTTAGGCAAACAAAGCTACTGTGTGCTTCACTATAAAAGGCCCTCACCAACCCAGCCTTCTTCTCCAGAGCACCAAGAGCAAACCAAGCTCACTCATCTAACCAAGCCACAGCTTGACAGCTAGCTATAGCCTCTACTACCACCCACAAGAAGCATTAGCAAAGAAGAAGCTAAGAGAGCAAGACGAGCAAGATGTACCACCATTTCCATGGCGAGGTGGCGAGCCTCCGCTTCCTCTCCCCTCCGAACGCTCCCTTCGCCGCGCACCACCACATGAACATGGCGTTGCCGCCTCAGGCGTACTTCCCGCCGTCCTTCGAGCCGGCGGCGTCGACTTTCCAAGACTCCGCTGCTCTGTTCGCCGGCGACGGCGGCGACGTCGCCAGTTTCGAGCTCGACACCGTTGTCCGGGAAGCGGCTCACCTCGCCGGCCTCAATGGCTCGCCGAGCTCGGGCTCGGGCTCAGACGGCGCCGGCAGCGGCTACCAGCTGATGAACCCGGCGGCGGCGGCGGCCGACGAGGAGCGCCGGCGGCGCCGGATGGTGTCGAACCGGGAGTCGGCGCGGCGGTCGCGCATGCGCAAGCAGCGGCAGCTCAGCGAGCTGTGGGCGCAGGTCTCGCACCTCCGCGGCGCCAACCGCCGCCTCCTCGATGAGCTCAACCGCGCGCTGAGGGGGTGCGCCGACGCCCGCCGCGACGGCGCGCGGCTCAGGGACTAGAAGGCCGAGCTGGCCAAGAAGCTCGAGCAGCTGCTGCAAGCATGGTTCACGATTCCAGCCGGAATTTCGCGAAAAACCCGAAATTTTGGTTTTTTCGCTGGGTACCGGAACGGAAAAAATCCTCCGGAATTTTGTTTTTTAGTGCAAATTTAATTATTTTTTTAAAAAATAAAATGCTACGGTACCCAAAATTCACCCGAAATTCCCGGAATTCTCGGAATTTCGATTTTTTCGCTCGGTCCCGAAATTTTTTTTTCTACCGAAATTAAAAACCTTGGGTGCAAGGTGCCACGGCCACAGAGAAGAGCTCCTCCTCTGCCGCCGCCGCCGTAGGGCACGGGGGAGAGGAGCAGACGGAATGGAAGCTGGAGATATCGAGAATGCACGGGAGAGAGATGAGCTCGGTCACGGAAGAGATATTTCTCTTGAACTTTTACATTTTAGGTCTTTCTAAATGTGGTTTTCACGTATAGATCCTTTAGATAGACAACTTAGATATGAAATAAATAAAAATTTACAGTTTAGCCCTTTCAATAATATTGTATTTTATACAGATACATTTTTTAAACAAACTACAAAATAGCATACAAGGCCCTGTTTATTAGTTCTCTTGGAAAGCCAAAAATTCTCTCTCCAAATTTCACTATTCACCTATCACATCAAATCTCTCTCCCTATGCATGGAACACTAAACGTGGATAAATAAAAAAACTAAGTATATGGTTTTAATGTACACGACGAGACAAATCTTTTGAGCCTAGTTAGGTCATGGTAGGACAACGATTACCACAAAAAAACAAAAAGTGTTACAGCGCGCTACAATGTCCAATATGACATTTTCACCAAACTTCGCATTCTTTTGCCCGAACTAAACACAGCCCAGATATCAAATGTACACTTGATCATCTTTCTACAATTGATTTAAATAGCCACACAATGGGATACACACATACATTTATAGTTGATCTTAAACTAAATGCAAAACATTAAATAGCTTACAGACGGCCTCTCTATCTGTGGCTTGTATGAGTTGTCTGTACATCTGTGTGTATGATAAAATCGAGGTTCTGCAGACGACCGTCTGTGTCCGTAACTAATTTATAAAAGCATCGAAATAAGAGAAATTGCTGTATAATGTTATTTTAAGGATATTTGTTTCAATTGGTTTGTTTCTTTGAAGTAGTAATTTCATAGCTATTACGCATGGATAAATGTAGTGAAACGAAGGGAACACTAAACAATTATCACTTGTAAGCTTGAGCTACAGATATATCATATATTCCTCTCCTGCAGCGAGCTTCCACTCTACGTGGTCTGCCTATGTTGCAGCGATATAACCGTCTATAGCTAAACGTTGTCCACGCATGATCATTAAAATCAGAATATCACAAAAAGCCATGTTGCTCTAAGTAAAATAGCCAATGGTGTTCTTCCTCTGAAGTTGCAGCGTTATGTATCATGATTTTCCAGTCTGAACCCTATCTCAAGCTTGTTACATAATGTTGTTCGTCCCGAAGTTGACAAAAGAGCCTGGGCCGCCGAAAGAATATAATATACTTCATAATCATAGCTCCAATCATATAATATACTTCATAATCATAGGTGTGTTGGTAAGATTACTAGTGCTGGAACCTATCTAACAAGTAGTTCTCGACTTAAGGTGTTGTATTTTTCTGGATTGATTTAACCGGCACGAATTTTAAGTGGTAGGCCACATGTTCATTGATAATGAGGTACTTGTCAATCTTGATATCTGCAGGTCCAGTTTTTTGGAGATGTTTGTAAGGGTAGAATTTGTATTCGTATGTTCATATTGTACTAGTCTTTTGTAAAAAAAAAGAGACAAATAAATGTAGCAGAACATAAATCACACATGGGGCCAACTTTAAATGACTGACAGCCTGCCACAGGAACTGATGAGTGATGAAACTGTATACATAAGAGGAGCGACCACAAGTTAGGATGCGAGCTTCTTCTTCTGATCTTCAGGCTGGCCTGCTGTAAGTGTAGTCTTCCTTTCTTATCTTTCTTTGCTCTCTGATGAATAACCTTTGTTTATTTAACACTATAAATAATACTATATGTTCCTCTGTGTGTGATGTACGTGCTTGTAACTCTGTCGTTTCACTCTTCATTTCAACTTTTCTTGTGCAGTGCTTGTTGCAGACAATACTTTGAGCTAGGTAGCTTGCTGGTTTGAGCATATATGGAACCCGCTGCTGCACGGGTACCTTGCGAGTTTCAAGTACCGGCGAACTTGACCATTGAAGAACCAGCGCCAGATGATGATGTTTGGGCTTCTGCTGCCGGCCTCCCTGTGGAGTATTCATCCATTGACATATCTGATGGTATCTGGAGCCTCCAGCCATATGACCCTAGTAGCTATAGCAGAGGGCAAAATCAGCTGATTGAGTACAGTTACTATGCTGCAGACACACATAATCATGATCAGGCTGTTTCAGGAAGCTAAACGCAAGTTTAAGGATGATACCAGCAGCATGAAAACCAAGATTCATAGGTACCCCCAACCATTAAAGAGCTCGGCAAATGGTTTACCGTTCCGAGGAGCCATCGGTCCTTACCACCACTACCGAAAGGACCTCATGCATACAGAAAATGTGAAGCATGTGGCTGCCTACTACTGCATCAAATATATTCAGGCTGCCAGTTGCAGGATATGTACAATGCGGTCGTCTCCGTCCTGGCAGAAATCAATGCCCGCCGCCTCTACGACAACGACGAGATCGAAGGTATTAGCGACAATGATTTCTTAGCTATGATGTTCTTTGACGCGTGCTTCTTGGTGATGTACATGCTAAAAATGTCCGGCGAGCACTGCAATGCGAGGTTGTTTGATTTCTTCGAGTCCAATGCCAAGGACATCGATCATGACATCATGCTGCTTGAGAACCAGATCCCCTGGCCGGTGGTTGACGCCATCAAAAAGTACATGTCCGTGAGTTTGAAGGACTTTATTGCTAACTGGAATGATGCCCGTCTCCTAGACCGTTCTGATGAAAGGCCTACTGTTATCTTTCACAATAGCTATCAACCACCGCATCTCCTTGGTCTCCTCCGGTTCCACATTGTAGGAAGAAGAACTAAGGTGCATGGTACACACGAAATGAAATCAATAGGAATTTCAGTTAGTGCCATCGAGCTTCCCAAAATGGGCATCCACCTCACAGCCAAGAAAACAACAATGATTGCTGACATGGACCTCATCAAGAAATGGTTCTTCTTCGCCGAGCTCTCCATGGCGCCTCTGTCTCTCGATAAATTACGTGCGAGCCTGCTTGTCAACATGGCGGCTCTCGAGCTATGCACCACCCCAGATTTTCTTGGTGAAGACGAAGAATATGAATCCTCTGCTGTCTGCTCGTACCTCCTGCTCCTGTGCATGTTGATGCATAGAGAGGAGGACGTGCATGAGCTGCGAAAAAAGGGTATCCTGCAAGGAGGAGCAGGGCTCACCAACAAGAAGGCGCTCGACTTTCTCACCAGCCTTGAGAGTCTGCGCCTTGGACGCTGCTGTGCCCGCGTGGTGGTAGAGATCGAGAGTTACAAGATCAAGAGGGCGATGCGGATTAAGGTGTACGCCTTCCACTACCAGAATGATCGACATCTGCACCGGGTGGGAAAGCCCTTTAGCACCGGGTTTCTCACCCGGTGCAACTAATCCGAGGCTAAAGGGGTACCCCTTTAGCACCGGGTTGAATAACCGGTGCTAAAGGGGCCCTTTAGCACCGGGTACTTACAGATGATTACTGTACCTAGATAGTGACACACTGACACTTCGCAAGAATTAAAACAAGATGAGCTGCTACACTACAGAACAAACAAGAACTTGCTCTTTGTACCGGGGCAGGACGGGAGGAGAGGTGTCGGCGGCCGGGGCGGCAGGCCTGCGCGACAGCAGGGGCAGGACGTTCTGAGAGGCGCTGGCAGCCGGGGCGGCGAGCCCGTGCGGCAGCCGGGGCGGTGGGCCGTGCGGCGGTCGGTGCGGAGATGCGCCGGCGGTTGGGGCGGCCGGGCCTGCGAGGACGCCGGCGACGTCGGGATGGAGCGGCGGCCGGCGGCGTCGGGGTGGAGTGTTCTGCTTCATGAGTGCTAGGCCAGTCGAATATTGCCTTTAATTCCCTCCATAGCATCTCCTTCTCTGTATCGGGGAGCACGTACTCCTCAGTGGGGTCCGTGGACTTCCATTTTCTGATACTAATGGGCACATTGTCCCGTACAATTACCCCGCACTGAGATACAAATTTCTTGGCCACTTTTGGGGGCTCAACTGGCTCCCCGTCATCCTCCACTCGGGTGATGTGTAACTTGACATCCTTCAGCTTCTTCGTGGTCGATCGTTTTGATTTCTTAGCAGAGGCGGCCTACACAAATTACATATATTTTGTTTCTTGATATATTTGTATAGGTTTAAATATGTTTCCTCAGGATTGTGCATTATCATTGCTTCACTTATCCTTCGAGGGTCAACGAAACCAACGTCATATATATTGTCTCTGCGACATTTTTGAATCTCCATTCTGCATATGTTAAGCAATAAATAAAGCCCGCGTCAGCATAGATTGGAATTAATGTTTTCAAACTGTGAATTATAAGCAACAACAAAGTACTTACAGTGTCCAACATGTGATCAAATCCACGTCCATGGCGTCGCGGTGGTACAGCTCATATATATCATTAAACCTGAGCCAGACAAAATCCGCGTCACCATTGTAGAAGTCTTGGTCCTTCACGCCTACTTTTATCATGCGCCGTTTATTCCTTCTTGATTCTTCCAAATACCAGTCATGGAATCGGCGCATCTTCGTCTGTAGGTTGCTCTCCATTTCAGGAGGGACCATAGGCTCGCCAAGCTTAAACGGCCACTTCAGTGTTGTGTTTACAGGCACCTCTTCTTCCCCCAGGACTTGCGCTCTGGTTAGTCCAGTCTCGGCCATTACTCGTTGAATGTTACGCTCGTCCAGAGATGGCAATGGACCCAAGGGCCGCTGAGGTTGCTGGCCGAGCTGAGGAACCTTTTTGGATGGGCCCGCCTCCTTATCCGCAGCCTTCCGTTTCCGGCGAGATTTCAGTAATGAGCGGTCATAGTCTGTTACTATTACTTCCTTCTGTTGACCCTTGCTCAAATTACCGAGGAATGACTTCACGATGGTGGGATCAAGCTTCGGCTCCGGCTCAGGTTTTCTCCTCCACTCGGCCATTTGCCTCTTTGTGTCTGCTTTTACCGAGGCTTCGAGCTCCTCTAGAGTCTTCTCGCCCGCTCTTTTCTCTGGTGCGGGCTTCTCTCTAGTTTTTCGCGCCTTCTTCGCTGGTGGAGTGGGGGCAGAGGCTTTAGTGCGGCGTCCCCTCTTTGGCGGAGGAGACGGAGACCTCTTCGGCGGAGGAGACGGAGACCTCTTTGGCGGAGGAGACGGGCTTGCATCAGGAGCTCCCGGAGAATCGTCATGATCCTGTGGATCTCTTGGAGGTGACGGGGGCTTGTTGGTAGCCGCAGGTGTATCGGGTATAACGATGTCTGCCTTGCTCCATAGAATGATGCAGTGAGAACACTGACCGAGTTTTGTTTCTCCGTCACCTCCGGGGATGTCAAGTTCCAAGTCTTCCCAGCTGGTGACGACTTGCTCCACCTCAACAGGTACGTAACCATGTGGAATGTCATTGCAGTGCCATTTTTGCCCTTCTTCCACACGTTTGGTCATACCGTATGCGACCTGATAAGTTAGTAGTCACAAAGAAAGTTAGTAAATGAATGGTATTTACGGTGAAATGTATGCAGTATGAACTAAGGTCGCATACGTACCACCACAGCTAAGTTCTTCTGCCTGACGACAAGCTCGCACGCGGTCCGTTGAGTTATTTCATCCACGGTGTAACGGACCGCTTCGGCGGCCTGTGTGGAAGCGTGACTGCTTTGATATTGCTGTGGAGGGCTAATAAGGGCCGCATCTTGGAGAGGTGCATGCTCTGTGGAACCGGTCCCGCCTGTGGCTTGTTGTATCTGCAGCCATGCTACCTTCATCCGTCGCTCCATCTCTGACTCCATTTCTTGGAGCTTTGAGGCCTGGGCGGCAACCGTTTGCTCTAGGTCCCTCACCCTCTGCTCATATTCGTCCTTCTTCCTCGAACGGCTCCTATAGGTGGCGGCGTGCTCTTGGAAATCTTTCTTCCATGAGATGCTTGTGCCTACGCCGCGCGTCCGTCCAGGATGCTCCTTGTTCCCTAAGGCATAGGTTAGCTCATCTCTGTCTTTATCGGCAACAAATTCTACCCTATCAGATGCCCTGAGGATATCGAGGAGACGATGAGCTAGTTCTCGCAAGTCCTCGGGAAAAACTAAGGAGCCGTCGATTGGGCTTAGGGTGCCTCCATGACCATAGTACCAATGCTTGGTCCTTGTGGGCCAGTCATGTGTCGCTGGAGTGATGCCTCTAGCATATAGATCTTCTTCCATCTTCTCCCATTTAGCGATGCTTGCCTTGTAACCTCCCGAACCCATCTTATGAGAGTACTTCTTATTTGCGGCGTTTCCAGCGTTTCTAGCGCTAGCCGTTGCACCCTCTTCGGAGGTTTTGTACTCAAGGAATGCTTCCCACTCCTCATCATTGATCTTCTTATACTTCTCAGGATCCGGGGCCTCTCCGGTTTTGAGAAAATGCGAGTACAACTTCTTCTTGAAATCCTGAAACAGAACTGCCATCTTCTTCATTGTCCAATCCCTCAGTTCTGCTTCATGAGTGCTAGGCCAGTCGAATATTGCCTTTAATTCCCTCCATAGCATCTCCTTCTCTGTATCGGGGAGCACGTACTCCTCAGTGGGGTCCGTGGACTTCCATTTTCTGATACTAATGGGCACATTGTCCCGTACAATTACCCCGCACTGAGATACAAATTTCTTGGCCACTTTTGGGGGCTCAACTGGCTCCCCGTCATCCTCCACTCGGGTGATGTGTAACTTGACATCCTTCAGCTTCTTCGTGGTCGATCGTTTTGATTTCTTAGCAGAGGCGGCCTACACAAATTACATATATACGAGATGATATAGAGATGGTATACATAATTGACATGTACAGTACAAATTTATGTTATCTATATACACACCTGACTAGACGAGGGCGCGCTACCGGCTCCTTCAATAGTTTCGGCCCTTGCAACATTGTCGCCATGGACATTGTCGTCCCTTCCAATGATGCCCAACACATCATCCATCGACATTGGTTGGGTTACAATATTGAAAAGTTGATTCGCAAAGAACGTGTCGTTGTCCTCTTGCATGGGTGGGACATTGTTGTTGTTGTCCGCCATCTATAGAATTAAAAATAATTGATAAGAAATATATACAAAGCATACATATTCCCAATATTTCTAACATTTTCGCTAAGGGGGTCGGTGCGTGAAAAACGGATTCGCCAAGGGGTTCGGGTGCGCGGTGTGAATTGATTCGCTAAGGGTTCGCTAAGGGGGTCGGTGCGCGAAAAACGGATTCGCTAAGGGGTTCGGGTGCGCGATGGGTTCGGGTACGCCATAGAATTTCCGATAATAAACATTTTCGATAGTATACATTATACAAACATATAACATTTCCAATATACATTTAAATGAAGCACATATATTTCTAATATACATAGAATTAAAAATAATTGATAAGAAATATATACAAAGCATACATATTCCCAATATTTCTAACATTTTCGCTAAGGGGGTCGGTGCGTGAAAAACGGATTCGCCAAGGGGTTCGGGTGCGCGGTGTGAATTGATTCGCTAAGGGTTCGCTAAGGGGGTCGGTGCGCGAAAAACGGATTCGCTAAGGGGTTCGGGTGCGCGATGGGTTCGGGTACGCCATAGAATTTCCGATAATAAACATTTTCGATAGTATACATTATACAAACATATAACATTTCCAATATACATTTAAATGAAGCACATATATTTCTAATATACATAGAATTAAAAATAATTGATAAGAAATATATACAAAGCATACATATTCCCAATATTTCTAACATTTTCGCTAAGGGGGTCGGTGCGTGAAAAACGGATTCGCCAAGGGGTTCGGGTGCGCGGTGTGAATTGATTCGCTAAGGGTTCGCTAAGGGGGTCGGTGCGCGAAAAACGGATTCGCTAAGGGGTTCGGGTGCGCGATGGGTTCGGGTACGCCATAGAATTTCCGATAATAAACATTTTCGATAGTATACATTATACAAACATATAACATTTCCAATATACATTTAAATGAAGCACATATATTTCTAATATACATAGAATTAAAAATAATTGATAAGAAATATATACAAAGCATACATATTCCCAATATTTCTAACATTTTCGCTAAGGGGGTCGGTGCGTGAAAAACGGATTCGCCAAGGGGTTCGGGTGCGCGGTGTGAATTGATTCGCTAAGGGTTCGCTAAGGGGGTCGGTGCGCGAAAAACGGATTCGCTAAGGGGTTCGGGTGCGCGATGGGTTCGGGTACGCCATAGAATTTCCGATAATAAACATTTTCGATAGTATACATTATACAAACATATAACATTTCCAATATACATTTAAATGAAGCACATATATTTCTAATATACATAGAATTAAAAATAATTGATAAGAAATATATACAAAGCATACATATTCCCAATATTTCTAACATTTTCGCTAAGGGGGTCGGTGCGTGAAAAACGGATTCGCCAAGGGGTTCGGGTGCGCGGTGTGAATTGATTCGCTAAGGGTTCGCTAAGGGGGTCGGTGCGCGAAAAACGGATTCGCTAAGGGGTTCGGGTGCGCGATGGGTTCGGGTACGCCATAGAATTTCCGATAATAAACATTTTCGATAGTATACATTATACAAACATATAACATTTCCAATATACATTTAAATGAAGCACATATATTTCTAATATACATAGAATTAAAAATAATTGATAAGAAATATATACAAAGCATACATATTCCCAATATTTCTAACATTTTCGCTAAGGGGGTCGGTGCGTGAAAAACGGATTCGCCAAGGGGTTCGGGTGCGCGGTGTGAATTGATTCGCTAAGGGTTCGCTAAGGGGGTCGGTGCGCGAAAAACGGATTCGCTAAGGGGTTCGGGTGCGCGATGGGTTCGGGTACGCCATAGAATTTCCGATAATAAACATTTTCGATAGTATACATTATACAAACATATAACATTTCCAATATACATTTAAATGAAGCACATATATTTCTAATATACATAGAATTAAAAATAATTGATAAGAAATATATACAAAGCATACATATTCCCAATATTTCTAACATTTTCGCTAAGGGGGTCGGTGCGTGAAAAACGGATTCGCCAAGGGGTTCGGGTGCGCGGTGTGAATTGATTCGCTAAGGGTTCGCTAAGGGGGTCGGTGCGCGAAAAACGGATTCGCTAAGGGGTTCGGGTGCGCGATGGGTTCGGGTACGCCATAGAATTTCCGATAATAAACATTTTCGATAGTATACATTATACAAACATATAACATTTCCAATATACATTTAAATGAAGCACATATATTTCTAATATACATAGAATTAAAAATAATTGATAAGAAATATATACAAAGCATACATATTCCCAATATTTCTAACATTTTCGCTAAGGGGGTCGGTGCGTGAAAAACGGATTCGCCAAGGGGTTCGGGTGCGCGGTGTGAATTGATTCGCTAAGGGTTCGCTAAGGGGGGTCGGTGCGCGAAAAAACGGATTCGCTAAGGGGTTCGGGTGCGCGATGGGTTCGGGTACGCCATAGAATTTCCGATAATAAACATTTTCGATAGTATACATTATACAAACATATAACATTTCCAATATACATTTCAATGTAAATATCTCCAATACATTTAAATGAAGCATTTTCCAATATACATTTCAAACATATAACATTTCCAATATACATTTCAATGTAAATATCTCCAATACATTTAAATGAAGCATTTTCCAATATACATTTCAAACATATAACATTTCCAATATACATTTCAATGTAAATATCTCCAATACATTTAAATGAAGCATTTTCCAATATACATTTCAAACATATAACATTTCCAATATACATTTCAATGTAAATATCTCCAATACATTTAAATGAAGCATTTTCCAATATACATTTCAAACATATAACATTTCCAATATACATTTCAATGTAAATATCTCCAATACATTTAAATGAAGCATTTTCCAATATACATTTCAAACATATAACATTTCCAATATACATTTCAATGTAAATATCTCCAATACATTTAAATGAAGCATTTTCCAATATACATTTCAAACATATAACATTTCCAATATACATTTCAATGTAAATATCTCCAATACATTTAAATGAAGCATTTTCCAATATACATTTCAAACATATAACATTTCCAATATACATTTCAATGTAAATATCTCCAATACATTTAAATGAAGCATTTTCCAATATACATTTCAAACATATAACATTTCCAATATACATTTCAATGTAAATATCTCCAATACATTTAAATGAAGCATTTTCCAATATACATTTCAAACATATAACATTTCCAATATACATTTCAATGTAAATATCTCCAATACATTTAAATGAAGCATTTTCCAATATACATTTCAAACATATAACATTTCCAATATACATTTCAATGTAAATATCTCCAATACATTTAAATGAAGCATTTTCCAATATACATTTCAAACATATAACATTTCCAATATACATTTAAATGAAGCACATATATTTCTAATATACATAGAATTTCCAATATACATTTAAATGAAGCACATATATTTCTAATATACATAGAATTTCCAATATACATTTAAATGAAGCACATATATTTCTAATATACATAGAATTTCCAATATACATTTAAATGAAGCACATATATTTCTAATATACATAGAATTTCCAATATACATTTAAATGAAGCACATATATTTCTAATATACATAGAATTTCCAATATACATTTAAATGAAGCACATATATTTCTAATATACATAGAATTTCCAATATACATTTAAATGAAGCATTTTCCAATATACATTTCAAACATATAACATTTCCAATATACATTTAAATGAAGCACATATATTTCTAATATACATAGAATTTCCAATATACATTTAAATGAAGCACATATATTTCTAATATACATAGAATTTCCAATATACATTTAAATGAAGCACATATATTTCTAATATACATAGAATTTCCAATATACATTTAAATGAAGCACATATATTTCTAATATACATAGAATTTCCAATATACATTTAAATGAAGCACATATATTTCTAATATACATAGAATTTCCAATATACATTTAAATGAAGCACATATATTTCTAATATACATAGAATTTCCAATATACATTTAAATGAAGCATTTTCCAATATACATTTCAAACATATAACATTTCCAATATACATTTAAATGAAGCACATATATTTCTAATATACATAGAATTTCCAATATACATTTAAATGAAGCACATATATTTCTAATATACATAGAATTTCCAATATACATTTAAATGAAGCACATATATTTCTAATATACATAGAATTTCCAATATACATTTAAATGAAGCACATATATTTCTAATATACATAGAATTTCCAATATACATTTAAATGAAGCATTTTCCAATATACATTTCAAACATATAACATTTCCAATATACATTTAAATGAAGCATTTTCCAATATACATTTCAAACATATAACATTTCCAATATACATTTAAATGAAGCATTTTCCAATATACATTTCAAACATATAACATTTCCAATATACATTTAAATGAAGCATTTTCCAATATACATTTCAAACATATAACATTTCCAATATACATTTAAATGAAGCATTTTCCAATATACATTTCAAACATATAACATTTCCAATATACATTTAAATGAAGCATTTTCCAATATACATTTCAAACATATAACATTTCCAATATACATTTAAATGAAGCATTTTCCAATATACATTTCAAACATATAACATTTCCAATATACATTTAAATGAAGCATTTTCCAATATACATTTCAAACATATAACATTTCCAATATACATTTAAATGAAGCATTTTCCAATATACATTTCAAACATATAACATTTCCAATATACATTTAAATGAAGCATTTTCCAATATACATTTCAAACATATAACATTTCCAATATACATTTAAATGAAGCATTTTCCAATATACATTTCAAACATATAACATTTCCAATATACATTTAAATGAAGCATTTTCCAATATACATTTCAAACATATAACATTTCCAATATACATTTAAATGAAGCATTTTCCAATATACATTTCAAACATATAACATTTCCAATATACATTTAAATGAAGCATTTTCCAATATACATTTCAAACATATAACATTTCCAATATACATTTAAATGAAGCATTTTCCAATATACATTTCAAACATATAACATTTCCAATATACATTTAAATGAAGCATTTTCCAATATACATTTCAAACATATAACATTTCCAATATACATTTAAATGAAGCATTTTCCAATATACATTTCAAACATATAACATTTCCAATATACATTTAAATGAAGCATTTTCCAATATACATTTCAAACATATAACATTTCCAATATACATTTAAATGAAGCATTTTCCAATATACATTTCAAACATATAACATTTCCAATATACATTTAAATGAAGCATTTTCCAATATACATTTCAAACATATAACATTTCCAATATACATTTAAATGAAGCATTTTCCAATATACATTTCAAACATATAACATTTCCAATATACATTTAAATGAAGCATTTTCCAATATACATTTCAAACATATAACATTTCCAATATACATTTAAATGAAGCATTTTCCAATATACATTTCAAACATATAACATTTCCAATATACATTTAAATGAAGCATTTTCCAATATACATTTCAAACATATAACATTTCCAATATACATTTAAATGAAGCATTTTCCAATATACATTTCAAACATATAACATTTCCAATATACATTTAAATGAAGCATTTTCCAATATACATTTCAAACATATAACATTTCCAATATACATTTAAATGAAGCATTTTCCAATATACATTTCAAACATATAACATTTCCAATATACATTTAAATGAAGCATTTTCCAATATACATTTCAAACATATAACATTTCCAATATACATTTAAATGAAGCATTTTCCAATATACATTTCAAACATATAACATTTCCAATATACATTTAAATGAAGCATTTTCCAATATACATTTCAAACATATAACATTTCCAATATACATTTAAATGAAGCATTTTCCAATATACATTTCAAACATATAACATTTCCAATATACATTTCAATGTAAATATCTCCAATACATTTAAATGAAGCATTTTCCAATATACATTTCAAACATATAACATTTCCAATATACATTTCAATGTAAATATCTCCAATACATTTAAATGAAGCATTTTCCAATATACATTTCAAACATATAACATTTCCAATATACATTTCAATGTAAATATCTCCAATACATTTAAATGAAGCATTTTCCAATATACATTTCAAACATATAACATTTCCAATATACATTTCAATGTAAATATCTCCAATACATTTAAATGAAGCATTTTCCAATATACATTTCAAACATATAACATTTCCAATATACATTTCAATGTAAATATCTCCAATACATTTAAATGAAGCATTTTCCAATATACATTTCAAACATATAACATTTCCAATATACATTTCAATGTAAATATCTCCAATACATTTAAATGAAGCATTTTCCAATATACATTTCAAACATATAACATTTCCAATATACATTTCAATGTAAATATCTCCAATACATTTAAATGAAGCATTTTCCAATATACATTTCAAACATATAACATTTCCAATATACATTTCAATGTAAATATCTCCAATACATTTAAATGAAGCATTTTCCAATATACATTTCAAACATATAACATTTCCAATATACATTTCAATGTAAATATCTCCAATACATTTAAATGAAGCATTTTCCAATATACATTTCAAACATATAACATTTCCAATATACATTTCAATGTAAATATCTCCAATACATTTAAATGAAGCATTTTCCAATATACATTTCAAACATATAACATTTCCAATATACATTTCAATGTAAATATCTCCAATACATTTAAATGAAGCATTTTCCAATATACATTTCAAACATATAACATTTCCAATATACATTTCAATGTAAATATCTCCAATACATTTAAATGAAGCATTTTCCAATATACATTTCAAACATATAACATTTCCAATATACATTTCAATGTAAATATCTCCAATACATTTAAATGAAGCATTTTCCAATATACATTTCAAACATATAACATTTCCAATATACATTTCAATGTAAATATCTCCAATACATTTAAATGAAGCATTTTCCAATATACATTTCAAACATATAACATTTCCAATATACATTTCAATGTAAATATCTCCAATACATTTAAATGAAGCATTTTCCAATATACATTTCAAACATATAACATTTCCAATATACATTTCAATGTAAATATCTCCAATACATTTAAATGAAGCATTTTCCAATATACATTTCAAACATATAACATTTCCAATATACATTTCAATGTAAATATCTCCAATACATTTAAATGAAGCATTTTCCAATATACATTTCAAACATATAACATTTCCAATATACATTTCAATGTAAATATCTCCAATACATTTAAATGAAGCATTTTCCAATATACATTTCAAACATATAACATTTCCAATATACATTTCAATGTAAATATCTCCAATACATTTAAATGAAGCATTTTCCAATATACATTTCAAACATATAACATTTCCAATATACATTTCAATGTAAATATCTCCAATACATTTAAATGAAGCATTTTCCAATATACATTTCAAACATATAACATTTCCAATATACATTTCAATGTAAATATCTCCAATACATTTAAATGAAGCATTTTCCAATATACATTTCAAACATATAACATTTCCAATATACATTTCAATGTAAATATCTCCAATACATTTAAATGAAGCATTTTCCAATATACATTTCAAACATATAACATTTCCAATATACATTTCAATGTAAATATCTCCAATACATTTAAATGAAGCATTTTCCAATATACATTTCAAACATATAACATTTCCAATATACATTTCAATGTAAATATCTCCAATACATTTAAATGAAGCATTTTCCAATATACATTTCAAACATATAACATTTCCAATATACATTTCAATGTAAATATCTCCAATACATTTAAATGAAGCATTTTCCAATATACATTTCAAACATATAACATTTCCAATATACATTTCAATGTAAATATCTCCAATACATTTAAATGAAGCATTTTCCAATATACATTTCAAACATATAACATTTCCAATATACATTTCAATGTAAATATCTCCAATACATTTAAATGAAGCATTTTCCAATATACATTTCAAACATATAACATTTCCAATATACATTTCAATGTAAATATCTCCAATACATTTAAATGAAGCATTTTCCAATATACATTTCAAACATATAACATTTCCAATATACATTTCAATGTAAATATCTCCAATACATTTAAATGAAGCATTTTCCAATATACATTTCAAACATATAACATTTCCAATATACATTTCAATGTAAATATCTCCAATACATTTAAATGAAGCATTTTCCAATATACATTTCAAACATATAACATTTCCAATATACATTTCAATGTAAATATCTCCAATACATTTAAATGAAGCATTTTCCAATATACATTTCAAACATATAACATTTCCAATATACATTTCAATGTAAATATCTCCAATACATTTAAATGAAGCATTTTCCAATATACATTTCAAACATATAACATTTCCAATATACATTTCAATGTAAATATCTCCAATACATTTAAATGAAGCATTTTCCAATATACATTTCAAACATATAACATTTCCAATATACATTTCAATGTAAATATCTCCAATACATTTAAATGAAGCATTTTCCAATATACATTTCAAACATATAACATTTCCAATATACATTTCAATGTAAATATCTCCAATACATTTAAATGAAGCATTTTCCAATATACATTTCAAACATATAACATTTCCAATATACATTTCAATGTAAATATCTCCAATACATTTAAATGAAGCATTTTCCAATATACATTTCAAACATATAACATTTCCAATATACATTTCAATGTAAATATCTCCAATACATTTAAATGAAGCATTTTCCAGTCAGGGCGAAGACATTAGCACCGGGTCATAGCAAGACGCGGTGCTAATGCGCCCCCTTTAGCACCGGGTGCAGCCACGACCCGGTGCTAAAGGCCTCGGGCACATTAGCACCGGGTCGTGGCTGCACCCGGTGCTAAAGGGTGAACATTAGCACCGGGTCTTTCCACGACCCGGTGCTAATGTGTCCGCCCGGACGCACCTCCGCGCCGCCCCCGCTCCTAGCCGTTGGACCCGGTGCTGAAGCCCCATCAGCACCGGGTCCAAAAATGGCCGAGGCGGAGGAGGCGGGCGGATGTGAAGGATTCTGGTAGTGTTCTTTTGCAACAACTGGAAGACAATCGTTGGGGTTTTCTCCGCCATTGGTATATTTAGCAGTATCTTAGGGGCGATCAATTTCCTCAAGGGCGCCCATTGATATATTTTTAGAATCATATTAAGCTATAAGCATGTGCGTGCTCTCTCTAACAGAAATTGTTGGCTCCATCTTCATCATGTGCGTCCTTGTTGTCTACCTGTCTGTGGCTGACATGGAAGTCGCAAACTGATTATTTCCGGTATACCAAGACTGAGTCTTTACCTTTTTCTTATTTAGAGTAGAATAAAACCATATGCCCCTAAATTTGACTCAGATTACTTAGGACCAAAACTCCCAATTAGCATTGATGTCGTCTTCCAAATATAATAATCATTTCACTTGAGGTCCAAATCGATCACCAGTTTTAGCGTAAAGCTGCCAACACGTATGCTGACATGATTAGCACCCGCAATGTAGGACCCATCTCTATGCTTTAGAAATAGAGGAATTTGTGAATCAAATAAATCTAGCTAGAGACCTTGTGTTCACGGAGGAGAGAGAGGGGAGCTTGAGTTCATGGTGGAGAGAGAGTGTTCATGTTGTGTTTTAAATGGAGAGAGATGGCAGGCTAGCCAACCAACTAGGGCCAGTCGAAAGAAATAAATACCCCTACCACTACAGATATGCATCTGTTGTGATCGCTGCGAAGCAGAGATTGTGCTAGCTATTCTGCTGCCTTACGCGAATGTATATAAGCTATTTCCATTTAGGTTTCGAGGTACCCCACATATAGCACCAACATTTTATCGGATTTGAAAAAAAAGTGTGTGAATAAGAAGCGCGAGGAAGGAGAGGAGGAGAAAATCGGAATTGATCTGTGGTAGGTACCACCATATAAGGACTAGAATTGATCTGTCAGCAGCGAGGAACAGAGCAGGCTCTCCGGCACCAAAAAGGATTTCCGTTCTGGAATACACAACGGCTGCGAGTGGCATGCAGCTTCCTTCTCCCGAGGTAGAAACGGCCAGCCGGGCCAGGATCGAATGGACCAAAAAGAGACTTTTGTTCAGCTGAGTCAAAAACACATTAACTTTTCTTCTTGGTTTGGTCTCTAAACAAGCTGACGCAGAAAATTGAATAAATAAAGTATTCTTTATATCGCAATAAAGCTTGCAAAATTTGAGTTTTCTTAAGGCATGCGGCATGCCCCTGCTGCTCATTTCTCCAGTCTAGCCCTGGGCCAGCCCCGCAGCTTCAATCGTTGGAGTTAATCCGGATCGAAAAAATCGAACATATAAGTGACCGCGGGGCCTATGTATGTCATAGTTAAAAGTTTTAAAAAACTTTAAAATTTTACACACACAATAGTATCAAGTAGATGTGTATTATACCAAAAGTTGAGATTGTTAAAAAACAAATTTAATTTCAGCCGCTTCAGCCATCCTGGATTTTGTCCTCCAGTGGCTGAAATTTGATTTTTATATGAATTTTTACAAAATTTGTTTGAATCTCAACTTTTGATATAATTCACATCTACCTGGTACTATTGTGTGTGTAAAGTTTCAAAAACATTCAAAGTTTTTAAGTGCGACATGCAAGGCCGAACATTTCTGGAGTTAATCATAGCAGGTGGCATATCACTTTCAATTTGTTTGCGTCAGTGCTGACGCATTCGCGACGACCTTAATTGACCTGTAAAGGCGTAGACTCCATCCGTTCAATAATAATAATCATCACGAAACTGCTCCGCACCGTTCCACCCTCTACTGTAAGTAAACAAATACTAGTGACCAGCACTGATAAGTCATCTAGGTTCGAATCGGAGCCGAATTGTCGTTGCTGCCGAGGGACAACAAAGACTGCGGTGAAGGGTCACGCATGGAGGAGATGATGAAGCCGGTTACAGGGAATTGATTTGGAGCTGGTTCTAATCAGGTCTGTCTGCGCAAGTTTGCTTGTTATTCATTGGATTTTGTTCCGTATCATTGAAAATTATCTATTTTGATTTTTTAGATACATAGATTTTGATATATAATTAGACATAACGTGTATATAAAGATGCATGCCTTAAGGCAGAGGAAGCCGTACTCTGTTCTCGATAGATGATATGTATTGCTCACTGCTTGGTTGTGCATGTCTTGGATGATATATCATAGGTACTTGATCGCAACCTGAGCGATAGAGATCATGGCCGAACTAACTGTGGAGGTCGTGAAGCTGATCTTCAAGGCTTCTAAAAAAATCAAGAAGGTGCTGAAGACGCTTGACCAGAACAATGAAGATATTCGTAACTTCGAGCAGTTCGTGGAGAGCTGGAGCCAAATCCTGGCGCCGCTCGAGAAGAACACAGCGATGCTCGAGGATGCGGGTATAAGCACCGCGGTGAAGTATCTGTGGGAGAGCGTCGAACGCGCTCAGGCCCAGATCCTGTCGGACACGGGCAGCAACCGCGTGTCCCTTGCCCTTAAGGCCGAGGACAAGGCTAACAAGCTACGCCGGCTGCAGCAGGAAATATCCAACAAGATGAATACGGTGACGGGGGCCATGACCGCGTACTGCGCCGCTAGCATGACGCAAATCTGTCGGCCTCCCTCGGAGTCAGAGCTACAGGTACGCCAGCTTAATTAAGCTTATCGAACTGTTGACCAGATCGACAACTATCTTAATTTTGCTGGACGTAGAGACTAAAGATACGGGATACGAAAATAGCATCAGCTAGAACTAATGACGCCGGGCACCAGGTAATTTCAGTTCAAATATAGCATAGTGAAATGATATGGTTTGGGCTGCACGTACGGTATGGAAATGGAGAGCTATAACAATAATCCTTATTATGGTGTTCCAGGAAAAAGCACTCAAGTTTAAGGATGATATCCACAATATTCCTATTCAGCTGTTCCATGAAGCAACGCGTAAGTTTTATGATGATGTCGAGCTGATGAAAATGAAGATTCATAGGTACCCTCCAAGCATTAAAGACCTTGGCGATTGGTTTACCATCCCGAGGATCGTAGCTATCGGTCCTTACCACCACTACCGAGAAGAACTCAAGCTTGCGGAGAATGTGAAGCATGTGGCTGCCTACTACTGCATCAAAGATTCAGGCTGCTCGGTCCAGGAGATGTACGACGCTGTCGTCTCCGTCGTGAGAGAAAAAAATGCCCGCCACCTCTACAACAAGGACGAGATGGACTGCATCGGTGACAGCGTCTTCTTACCAATGATGTTCTTTGATGCGTGCTTCTTGGTGATGTACATGCTAAAAATGTCCGGCGAGCCCTGCAACAAGATGTTGTATGATTTCTTCGAGTCCAATGCCAATGACATCGATCATGACATCATGCTGCTTGAGAACCAGATCCCCTGGCCGGTGGTTGATGCCATCATCAAGTACATGTCCGTGAGTTTGGAGGACTTCATTGATAGGTGGAATCATGGCCGTCTGGTAGATCGTGTTGATCAAGAGCCTACTGTTGACTTTGACAATAGCTATGAACCACCGCATCTCCTTGGCCTCCTCCGGTTCCACATTGTAGGAAAAAACAGAAGAACTGAGGTGCACGGTGCAGACAAAATGATATCAATAGGAACTTCAGTTAGTGCCATCGAGCTTGCCACAATGGGCATCAACCTCACAGCCAACAAAACATCAAAGCTTGCTGTCATGGACCTCACCAACAAACCGGTCTTCTTCGCCGAGCTCTCCATGGCACCTCTATCTCTGAATGATTTACGCGCAAGCCTGCTGGTCAACATGGCGGCTCTCGAGCAATGCACGACCCCAGATTTTTTTGATGACCAAGAGGAATATGAAGCATCTGCTGTCTCCTCATACCTCCTGCTCCTCTGCATGTTGATGCATAGAGAGGAGGACGTGCATGAGCTGCGAACAAAGGGTATCCTGCAAGGAGGAGCAGGGCTCACCAACAAGACGGCTTTCGACTTGTTCACCAGCCTTCAGAGCCTACGCATGGCACGATGCTGTGCCCGAGTCATGGTACAGATTGAGAGTTACAGGAACAAGAGGGCGATGCGGATTACGTTGTACGCGTTCATTTACAGCAACTGGAAGATCATCCTCGGGGTTATCTCCGCCATTAGTGCATTTGGCAGTATCTTAGGGGCGATCAAGTCCCTTAAGGGCGCCAATTGATTTATTTTTTTAACTATCATGTTGAGCTATGAGCATGTGCTCTGTGTATTAGTAAATTGTTGGCTCCATCTTCACCATGTGCGTCCCGAGACAGTATTGTATACTTGTCTGTGGCTGACATCGAATTTGCAAACTGATTACGTACTGCCTGTATACCAAGACTGACAATTTACACTTTTTTTATTTGGAGTAAAATACACAATAGGCCCTTATATTTTACTCCTATTACCAACCTAGCTAGTACCAAAACGTACTCCGTGTAATCCAAGGCATTCTAGAGTTCAAAATTTATACTCAAATTCTACGCATGCTAACTATATTTAAACCATTGTTCCTTTAATTATTTTTGGATTTAGCATAGTTAGTTTGGCTAATTGGTGGATAAAGAAGTTGGCTCATTGATTTCACAACTATCATTAAAACAACTAACAATACAACTTTCCACGTAATAACTCAGAGGTACATGTGTCTTTTTATAGTCATTCAAATATGTCCTGGAAATTCTAGAATGTCTTGTAGATGATTAGATGTCGTATCTCAAATATACAGGTCCAAATCACAGGACCTTTACATAATTTGGGGGCGGCAGTTATGGAGTTAAGAGTTCGGGACTTATGGAGTAGATCAACTCTAGACATGAGTCCTAGGTACATTTTACTCTTTTATTTATTGCATGACTCAGAGAGAACTTCTTCTTGTCAGTTGGAGCGTGTGCTCGTACCCCTGATTCATCAGTGTTAAAATGAAATATATAAAGGACTGAATGCCACTGGGGATGATTGGTCATAGTCCGTCTAATTTACCGTTACACAGACGTGTACTGCTGCAGTGTTGTCTCCCAATGCAATGAATTTTTATTTCTTATTCCTCAAACCGTAACAACCATGTGGGTTTGTGCAGTGTTGCCAGTCTTGCCACCCACTCTAGCTAATTAAAAAACTACATAGCCCATATTCTTTCTAACGATTTCGTACGATGTAACATGGTTAATTAGTGGTAGCTGTACACCTTGTGGACCGCAAATGTACAAGCACAATTTGCCGAATTGTCGAACAAGTAGACAGGCGTAGCCTTGCTAGGACAGTCTCAGTGCACCATTTCACTACACGGTTATTTAGATTAAAAACTAGGTAATTGTGTCAAAAGAGTTTCATGGTGATAAAACTCCTCTCACGTTCCATGAAACTCTGTCTTCTCTCTCCTATGCCACGTCAGCTCATTTAATGCCATGAAACTCGCATGAAACCCCTACTGAAACTGGCCAAAGGACGAGATTCATGAGTCACAGTTGTATTGTAATTTTCACCAACCATGTTGTTAAAGTAACTGGTATCCATTTTATTAGAGCAAGTCTAATAATGGGTGAACAGTCGGCCAAGAGAAAACAGGAGAGATAAGGAAACATGCGAGTACGTAATGAAACGCTGACAAAAAAGGGGGCATAAGTGCTGTTTGGGGCTGCATGCACCACTCCCTCTGCTCCGGATTGGCTGCCTTTTGCTGTTGAAAGGACGAGAAAAAGTAAATGACGCATGTGATGGTGAATAAAAAAAGAAGTAAGAACTTGGGTTACAGTCCATCGCCGGCATGGATTATTAACCATGCCGTTAGGGCATTTTGAGTTTACGAGGTCCATCCGGTAGTGATGGGCCCCATGATGGGTAAGGCTAGGCTAGCCAGCTTAGATATGTTGTTAGACACCAAACGAAACGAAGGACAAGAAAAAACAAACCGATCATTGAACCAACGAGCTAGTAGTTAGCTGGTAAGACAATGCTGCCACAGCATGCGCAACTCTATTACAGTATCTAGGACAATGCTCTACTCGAAAATCAACAAAGGACAAAAATGCTAGCATCTTGAGTCCAAAAACCACTCCTCCCGTCAAGGCCAACTCGTAATCGCGCCCTTCCAACGCTTGCTTTACCATCAGAGAATCTGTTTCTAAAATAACTTTACTCATTCCATTCAGCACTGCAGCCTCCACTGCTTTCTTGCAGCTCCACACCTCACTGAAGAAAGCATCATGCACATGGCTCATCTTTCCGGCACCAGCCACCAGCACCTCCCCATTATCATCTCTAATGACGAAACCCAGCCTCCAGAATTATCTCTAGCGTTGAATGCCCCATCTGAATTTATTTTCAGAACACCGTGTTGTGGTCTGCTCCATCGGATTATTTGCCTAGTCACACTGACACTCGGGTTCTTAAATGCTTTTATGTGCTCATTTGCATACAGACCCACTGCATATGCTATTAGCTCAGGGTTCCTTCGCTGTTCCCCTTCCCTAACTTTATTCCTCTCATTCCACCATTGCCACATCAACACTAATATCATGATAGTTTGGGCTGGCTCCCTCTCCATGATGTACTTAATCGCCTCATGAGCCGATCCTGATAATGCTAAAGCCGCTCTATGATGTTCCATGTCTCGTGCCCTCCACACCTTCTGGACATGTTTACACTTGAAAAATAAGTGCCCGCAGTCCTCATCAAATCTATTGCACATTACACACCTCGTGTCAAGCTTCATTCCCCTTGCTTTCAGATTCCTCCTTGTCGCTAATGTATTATGGGCCAGCCGCCACACAAAATGTTTGATTTTGCCTGGTAGTTGTAGACTCCATATCTGTTTCCACTGCATGTCACCTAGCCCTGGCGTGCTTGCTGTAGGGGTTCCACGTTTCGCATTCCTCCGGTTTCTGGACACTTTCATCTTATACGCTGATCGCACCGAGAAAACGCCTTTGTCATCAAAATGCATGCCATGCTAGAATAACCTCCAAATCCCGATGCACAGGTATCCTGAGTATGATAGAAGCATCCTCTGGCCAGAAAATCTGTTCCACTAATGACCTATCCCATGTACCCGTCGATTCGTCAATAAGTTCTGACACCCTCGTGAGTAAAGTGTTTCTTCGAGGAGTGATTGGCCTTCGTGTATAATCCCTTGGCATCCATGGGTCCGACCAAATCCGTATTTGTGAGCCACTACCAACTCTCCATATTACCCCATTCTTCAGTACTCCAATTCCTTTAAGTATGCTCCTTCAGGTGTAGGACATAGGACCATGGCATGTTGCCTCCAAGACATTTCCATGACTGTAGTATTTTGCTTTCAAAATTCTCGCACATAAGGACTCTGGCTGCTGTATTAGTCTCCATGCTTGTTTGGCTAGCATGGCTATGTTAAATCAAGTATACTCTGTAGTTGCTGCGCATCCCCCCTCTTCGCCCGACACAGGATCAATGAATCATCGGCGAAAAACAGATGAGATACACTAGGCGCACTCGGGCATACTTTGATACCCTTAATCAGGCCATCATATTCAGCTTTCCTCAGCAGTGCAGAAAATCCATCGGCACACAACAAAAAAAGATACGGCGACAACGGGTCTCCTTGCCTAAGGCCTCTCTCTGGCATAAAACTATCTGTCAACTCGTCATTCACCCGTATTCTATAGGATACCGTCGAGATGCACCGCATGATCAGTTGTATCCAGCGAGTATCGAAACCCAGCCTCACCATCATATCGTGTAGGAAACTCCATTCAACTCTATCATATGCTTTGCTCATATCAAGTTTTATGGCTGCATATATATATCCTGTTTTCCCTTTTCTCTTATTCCGCATATAATGCGTGAGCTCATAGGCGATCAGTATATTGTCAGAGATAAGTCTTCCAGGTACAAAAGCACTTTGCGCTTGGCTAATAACATCAGGTAGAATTTGCTTCAATCTGTTCGCCAATACCCTAGACACCAATTTGTACAGGACATTACATAAGCTAATCGGTCGCAGGTCCTTGATCTTGCTCGGATTTTTTATTTTTGGTATAAGCACAATAGTCATCGAATTCCATTCTGGGGGTATTGGGGCACCATTCAGCACCGCAAGCACCTCATGTGTGACTTGTTCCCCCACCGTTGACCAGAAACTCTTGTAAAAAATGGACGGCATGCCATCCGGGCCAGGCGCTTTTAGATCACCAATGGAATCAAGTGCCTTCCTGACCTCCTCGCTTGTGAATTCCTTCACGAGTATGCCATTCATATGTTGGTCAACCCGCGGCTCCACAGCTTGCAAGAGAGCTGTAGGATCGCCTGGGCCGTTTGACCTGAAAAGCTGCACAAAATAGTTAGCAATAAAAGATTTTTTTCTCCCTCCTCAACCACCCATCCACCTAGCTTCTTCCCTTTGTAATCTCCCAATTCGATTTTTCTTCCTTCTCTCCGAACACGGGCACGCTGTCTCCAATACAAATCTACTTGCTCTTCAAGCTTCTCCAACTTGTATTGCAAAACTTCCTCCCTTGCCACCTGCTCCCTTGTGATCTCTCCCCTTCTGCATCTTTCTAGTTCTTTTTTTGCCTTCTTCACTCTCTTTTCAAGCCTTCCTAGAACGTTTGTACTCCAATTACTCAGACCTCCTGCGACCACCCTTAAAGCCTCATGCATTTTTGTTCTACCAGTGCTCAAAGATTCCTGCCATGTTGTATTCACAACCTCAGCACACCTTTCTTCACCCAGCCAACTCGCCTCGAATTTAAACCCCCCTACGTCTCCCCTCCTTTCCTGACTTCTTCCCTCAGCTTCCTGCATCTAATCAGTCAAGATTATCACCGGCCTATGATCAGAGTGTCTCGGGTCTCCATTAATTACACGGTATGTTGGGAACAAAGCTCTCCACTCATCATTTGCCACAGCCCGATCTAGTCTCTCCCTTATGTAATCCTCCGCCCGGTGGTTATTATTTCTCCACGTGAAAGCATGTCCCTCGAAACCCAAATCTGTTAAGCCACATTCCTCCAAGGCACTACGGAATTTATCCATGCATGCTTGACTTTTGGGGACCCCGCCCTCCTATTCATACGGGGAGAGAATCTCGTTGAAATCCCCTACACACAACCATGGTTTCTTCGTCCTCGCATTGAGATCCCGTAGAGTTTTCCATGTACGATCCTGTGTGCCTCTCCATAGATACCAGTGAACCTCCAACTTGAGCCATCCTCCTCCGCAATATCCACATCAACATGATACTTCGAGAAATTATTGAGCGACACATTGACCCCTTCCTCCAAAACACGGCAAGACCCCCACTTCTCCCATCACAATCCTGAACTGTCAAATTTGACAGCCCCAACATCCACCTAAACCTCCGCAGCCTCCTTTCATCCATCTTTGTTTCCGACAAAAACAAGACATCCACCGCTTCTGACTTCTGGAACCCCAGAAGTCCTCGAACTGCCGAGCGGTTACCCAGACCCTGGCAGTTCCACGCTCCTATCTTCATTGGGTCCGCCGGCCCCGCTTTAGAAAATTGCGCATCTTCCCCCTTTTCTGATCCGGCTTCTCCACATCCATAGAATCAGTTGCCCCTCACTTCTTTGTCAAGCTGTCTCCCTTCTTCTCCCCCATTTCCGCCGCCTTCACTCCTTCCCTCGCTACCATTTTGAAACCCCTTCCTTTCTTTTCTTTATTTTCCTCCATCCTCTCTGACACCTCCAGTACTGTCTGTTGCTCTACATGCATGGGCTGCATGCACCTTTTCGCGTTAGACAGACCGGGATCACCCATCTTCCGTGTTACAACTGCCCGATCTCCTTCACCTTCTTTTTGTTCCTTCCTCTTTCCTTGGAGTAGGGAAATTTTAGCATTGCTCTCTTCCGACGCTACCAGAATACTCGATATTTTGGGAACGGGCTTTAGCACCGGGTATCCCAACTGGTGCTAAATTTTCGAGGCTAAAGCTGCTCCTCTTTAGCACCGGATCAAATACCCGGTGCTAAAGGTATGACCCGGTGCCAAAAAATTTTGCCCGAAAAAAAAATACGCATCATCCATTCCTCTCCGCCCTCTCTCTCATGTTCTTGTTCAAGAACCAGAAAAACACTTCAAGAACCAGAAGAACAAGGAGATTCATAACCCAATTATTTACGTCTTGCATATGCATAGTTTAAAACTTAACATTAGTACACCATATCATCTTACAGAATCCATTCAAACACACCCCGCATACATATAGAGCGAAGCACAACAAAACCAAAATAGCAGAATAAATCTACAGTACATACGCGGACTAGCTTGACTTCCCCAGGAATCCAATCCAGCGCACGGACACCACGAATCCGTGGGAAGGAAGCTTGCTTCTTGGTTCTTGCGCCACCCACTGCTGCTTGCTTCTTGGGCCACCAGCCAGCTTCTTGCTTCTTACGCCACCAGCTGCTGCTTGCTTCTTGCGCAGATGCTGCTTCTTGCTTCTTGCGCCAGCTGCCTGCTTCTTGCGCGCCACCCGCTTGCTGCTTGCGCCGCCCGGCCGCCGGCCCCGCCTTGACTCGCGCACCACCCTGATTCAAAAGGAGAGAGATGTGAGAACGAGGAGAAAGAGATAAGGAGAGAGGAAGAAAGAGATAGACATTCAGTGGAGAAGAAGAGAGATAAAAAGGAGTTGTCGGTGGCTGCTCATTTAGCACCGGTTGTATTCTTCAACCGGTGCTAAATGGACTTGGCAACTTTAGCACCGGGTCGAGGCTGCATCCGGTGCTAATAGGGGATTTTTAGCACCGGATTTTGCTACGGCCCGGTGCTAATAAGTTCCCCCGTACCGCATATGCGCGTCGTCCCGCTCCTAGCTATTGAACCCGGTGCTGATACACCATTAGCACCGGGTCCAAAAAGTGCCGAGTCCTATAAGGGGTGCGGAGGTGAGTTTTTCCAGATAGTGCGACTTCCCCTCGTCCTCATCTTTTTTTTCCCATGTTCCAGCATCTACCTCCTCCTTCCTCCAGCTCAGCCCATTTCTGACAGACCTTAGATCAGGAACACCCAAACTTGACCTTCCACCTCCAGAATTAACACGCCATGCAGCATACTCCTTCCCTCTCCGAACCCCCCCCCCCCCCCCCATAAGATCACTACTCTTGCTTTTCACTGGGAAGCACCTCAAACTTTTGTTGTATTGTTGTGTTTCATTCTTCCCCAGCTTTGCCTCACATGCCTTGTCAAGGTGACCAATACGCCCACAGGTGTAGCAGAAATCAGGCAAAAACTCATAGACCATTGGGCACCAAATTGGCTTCCCCGTATCTTCCTTCTGCAGCGTGACCCCTCTCATGAAAGGATTCCTAATATCGAAGCGCACCTTAACACGCAAAAACCTCCCCACAGCCGTTTCATCCACCTCTACATCAGCCTCCACAAATTCCCCCACCTCCTGCCCAATTGCCATCGCAGTATCCAGATCCATCATGCCCAGAGGTATTTTTGTAATGCGGATCCAGATAGGTATGTTCACAAACTCCATCTCGTCCAGAGACTTGGATCCATCCAGATCAGCCATGACAAGTAGATCTTTTCCCACCATCCATGGACCGTCCTCCAAAGCCCGCCGCTTCCCTGATGCCTGAAGAAAAGTGACAAGAAAATGGTTTTCTCCCAGATCTTTGCACTCCACACCCTTGATCGGACACCACACCTTCCCCAAGGCCCGTACGACAGCCTCCGCCAGGATTAGCTTCTCCCCAAACAATTTCCCGATTGCCTGGGGATCCCCCTCATGTGTACGTGTTCCGTAAAACCTTCTTTCTGATCAAGATCCCCCTCTGCTCCGCCTCCGAGAGTTTCATCTTTTGCATCATACCCTCCACCGCCTCCATCGTAGACACGCGTCTTAGGGACGCCTCCCCTGACTGTTAGGTCAAGCGACAAACTACTGGTTACCAAACAGTGACAGGGATGGACTCGGCTCCAGGAGAAGGGATGGGCTTCTCAAACTACAGGATCAACACCGGTATCTGGAGTGCTAGACATCGACAAGATTGAGAAAACAGTGGACTTGAGGAATTGGAGAAGACGGGGAGACCTATAGTCGCCTTGACCTCACCCTGAGTCGCACGAAGCGCCAGGGACCGTTTACAGCTATACCAACTGAACAGTTCCCAATATGTTTTTTAAAGAAAAAAAGTTCCCAGTATTTTTTTTTCTAATTTCATCTTGAGATATCAGTTTATTGACGTTATTATGCATTGACAGTATGTTCACTCAATTAATAATAGCACTGTATGTTCGTAGGTCAAGCAGTTTGTGTAAGAAATCGGATTGGTTACGCTTGATATAAAATTTAATTTTCCGCGTTCAGCCTATCGTGGAGGTGTGGGCAAAGGCTGCGCCGCCGCAGGCATGGAGGTGTGGATAACGGAGCCTGAGCTCTGGCCTCCACGATTCAGCAAGAAACACACGAGCTCTATATATCCAACATGTTTATTATATTCATGAGATCAGTATTTTATTCATCAGCTTGCAATGGCTCAAGCATACATGAGAGGCTTCGTTGGTCTGTGGACAACGTGGACGCAGCAGCAGTCTTGAGGATCAGGATCCGTCCTGTCGCAGAAGGACAAGATCAAAATCTTCGAGGTATAGATGAGAGCATTTAAGCCGGCATTCTTCTTCGTCGCAGTGTTGCCTTCCCGGGTAACATTTCATTTCACGATCATCATCTACAAATTGTTTGATTAAATAAAGTAAAAAAAGTAATATTGCAAATCAAAATTAAAGTATACACACATACATACCAGCATCAGTAGATAATGGGATGCAACATAGAACCACGAGAATAAGGCAAATGGCAGCAGCTGTCGACTACAAAGCCTCTCACCATATCTGGCCTCCTCACAGGTGCTATCTACCAATTCAAGAAAGAATAGTTTGTCTCTATCTATTGTATTTAGGTCTTTGGGTTCTCACAGGACAGCTCTTCTGTGAGTTTATATGTACATATACAGGAATATAGGATGCATGAATGCAAACCAAGTCGTTGTTCTATATTAGTTGATTATGTACCCATATCCTTACACCTTACCACATTAATGATATGATATCATCTTGCCAAGGTCTGATATCTTCCTACAAGCCAAAGAACTATGGCAACATCCATTTCTCAGAACACTCATACAAATGTTCTGTTTATTTTATTGTCACCGTTTTGAATTGCATTCTAGTTGTGCAGTTCTTGTATTGCCATACAATACACACACTTTCTTGTTTAATCAAGCATTCAACTCATATTTCAGTATAATAAATTAATGTGAATCCATTGTCATAATCCAAATGCCCAGTTGGCTCACACAAAATGCATTTATAAACACATACCCTGCATGTTGCTTTTTGCAAAGACATCTGAGTGTATTACAGCCGGTGAAACGTATTGAATGTCATTCAACAACTAGTTCAAGCAAAAAGCCTAAACAGATAGAAAATAAAATTTGTGCGACTCATTTACAACTTTATTACCCATACTCATTGTTAGAGCGGCGCAGCGGATTCTGGCCCTGCCCGCTATACGCACGAGCCGGCGCCCCAACAGCCCAGGTCCTCCGAGCCACAACCAACCAAGGCTCAGGCCTAACTCAACCCAAAAGACTAATATGATAGGTGAGGGTTGCCCCCGCCTTATATGATGTGCTCCCCCATCATCAATTTCCGATGTGGGACTAAACCTAACAATCTCCCCCATCACACATCGGGCCTAACTCTTCCATCACATACAACCCACGTGATCTCCCGGAAGACGTTATACCAGGCCCCGAGTCCAACTCTCCAGTCACAAATCGCCATGTGACTCTCCGGAGACGTTCACGGGCTCCCCCGTCACTATGTGACCCTACAGATTTTCTAGGTTTCCCGACCTTCGGCTCTGATACCACTTGTTAGAGTGACGCAGCGGAATCCGGCCAGTCAGACCGCGGGGCAGAGACGATGATAGGATCAGCGGCAACGACATAGGAGCGTGACGGCTGATGGGGTTGTTGTTCTCTGTGGCGTGGCGACACGCGGCGCGAGTTCAAGATGCAGGTTCGCATGGGAGGAGTTTGCGGGCTTCCAAATCAGCAAAGGCGTGAATCGATTCGAGTTGCGCGTGCGGGGTTCTGAAGCATGGATCGAAGGGCGCGAAGAAGCTTCAAGGGCTAAACTGGAAGGAAGTATAGATTGTGATGTCTGTAGTTGCAACTGGAGTAATCTGATTGGTCAGTGCTGCAGGAAACTACGGTGTAAGATATCAGGCGTAGTATGGCAGTGGAAACGAAGAGAAAGGCTAATGTGGCAAATTCCAATATCAGGAGCCGACGCCTTAGCTTTGCCGGTGATGTATCCTTCCTGCCTTGCTCCGCGGATCGCGGGCTCGCGGCAGGGACTTGAGCTCTCCACGTTGCATGGTTGGCTTTGGCTAGCTTCTCTGTGACAGATTGGGTGATCATGGAGTTCATGGTGATGCCGATGCACCACCAGGCACCACCAGGCATATATGTGGATTGGATCTAACCTATTCGGCTCTGATTACCGTGACAGATTGGGTAATCAAGTCTGGCTGCCATGCTAGGCAGAGTTGACAGGTGTAGTAGTTTTGGCACCAGGGCACAAGGCTAAATCTGGAACTCGATTTCTTGTTATTATCTTTCTCTCCATCCTTGCACGTGAACTTGGAAAATCAAGCACACTCCTTGGGCTTGTTTTATTTTTTCATGCGTGTGCAGCCCAGCCCAGCTACTATCATAGACCAGCCCAGCAAGCCCACCGCGGTTGCATATGCGCAGCGACGACCCGTTCATCCCTGACGCGGGGGCCCACCGCTCAGTTGCGTCGTTTCGATGCAGTCGCAACCGCCGCTCGCCGACCACCATGCGCCGTCCTTTGATGCATCATGATCCGCGTACGCCTTATGCCACCATGCCGCAGCTGTTTTGCCAGCCGTGCCTCACCGGCCTGCTCCCCGGCCGCTAAGCTACCCCTAGACGTCGATCTCTGGATGGCTGCCAGACATCCCTATCCGACCTCCCAAGGACCGACGCCCTCGGGCTATAAAACACCTACAGAGCCGCAACCCTTTCCCCTTCTCCCTCCATGCCTCGTCTCCTTCCCATTCAAAACCCCATCTTTTTCCCTACCATGCTACCACAGCAGGGAGGAAGCGCAGTTTGAAACATTTTCATTATGTGGTGTCTTTCTCGAGTGTAGAGGTCCGAATATTATTCCTTTATCTAAAAAATCAGAGAGGAAGCAGTGGAGGGGCACGGCGACTGTCAGCCCCAGGATCTCTATAGCACCCAACAAAACAAGGATAAGTAAACTAAAAGGTTTTTCTGGCCCACTAACAGTGGTGGGCCAGAAAGAAAACCCTCTAAAGACCCAAGATCGTGGGAGGCCAGGGTAAGATGGTAATCTTATATAGCTTCCGCAAGTTTTTTTTCTCTAGGTAACATCCGGTGTTTGAGATTCATGCAAAAAAAATTTATCCGTGGGATATCTTCTTCTCAACAGCCCCCGCTCCTCTCCTGCTCCAGCTTGCTGCCGCCACGAGCCTCCCACCGCTGCTCCACCTGCTCCCATCCTCCTCTTGCTCCGCTCGTCCGCTCGTGCGTACCGCACCCACTGCCATTGCTGCCCCCATACTATACTCGTCGTCCGCCGCCGCTCATGTTGTACCCACTACCGTCCGTTCTCTCTCTCCATGCCCCGCGCGTGACAGGTGCTCCTGTTGTGGAGCACCGCCGCGGGCAGTACCGCACCAGCTGGTTGCTGCTGTTGTGAACGTCGCTTCTACCACCCCCGCTGATGCATGATGTTCCTGCTAGGCCCGCACGTCATGATTGTTGCTTTCATGCGCCATGGTCATGGTCGGAGAAGAAGAAATGATAAATTCCTTTTTTCTTGAATCCATTCTTATAAGACACTAAAATATGTCATGAAAAATATTGAATACATTATTTTTTAATGTTCATATGCGTTTATAGAAATTGTTGAATATATTATTTTTAAATGTTGATATACTATTTAGAAAATGTTGAATCTGGTCTTTTTCAAATGTTTGATATATTTTTTAGCGCTAGACATGGGTAGTAGTCGGACGTTGAATCTTACTGCTGCTAACAGAACAAAATTAATCAAATATAACTAGTATTATATTCTGACACTCACGTGTAATGCTACTAGCAATCTGTTTTTGGTCTTTATTGGGCTCTAAGCCAACTTGCTTATCTGGTACATGGAAGTTATATAGGAACCCCTGGGGTAAGATGGCTCCATCGTGGAGAAGGAATCCGTCTAGCGACGTACTTAATGTGCCTACCATACTACAACCAGGCGAGGGCTGAGAACAGTCTTCCTTCCGCGTAAAACAATATGATTACGAGGGAGGTGTGCTCGTAGACGGCGTGGCGACCAGAGCCGAGGGAGCTCCTCTGCTGTAATGTGTCGTATAACCTTCCCACTGCCCATACCTCCTGTCACATTGGACGGGCACAGAAGGGAGCGCCAACAACCTCGGGCGACGCACAGGAAACACCTGGAACCGCGAAGGACGTCGGGGCACCCCAGAATCCCTCAGAGGATCCCGGGCAACGACAGCCCTAGCCCATGGAGCATGACCCCGTTTGGGCTTCGTTTGGCAAAAGTGGTGGCCAACCCACGGGAGGCAGCTTCCGCGCGTGGATTGGGTGATCCCCGTTCTACCACCCAACCCGCGCGTTGATTCAGACCCCGCGCCAGGGTAGACCCCTGTTTCGTTTGGCTTCACTTGGATTACTACTAACTAATCAAGTTTGCACACGATATAATTAAAAATATTGTATAAATAATAGAAAATTTGAGAAAAAATTTGTAAAAAATCAGATAAAAATAGAACTCGTAAGAAAAAAAGACCGCTCATTCTAAAATAGATAGGCATGAAATTATACAATTATATCCTGTCACACCCGGATTTACACAAAACCCGAATGTGGTCATATGTGTGCCCAGGAAGTCCACAGACACATACAGCGAACAAATATGGTAAAAATCAGAGTACAATGCTTTATTCTCAACATAAAGTAGCGGGTACATCAGAGTTTTGCATAAATGAAATACATGGACAACGGAAGACTAAATAAACGCTCTCTAAGTGTAGCCGCAATCCCACAGGGACTCTGACTGGGAGAACGCCAACTCAGAAGTACGGCAAATCCTCCGGAAACTCCACAGCATAATCAGCCTGACTCCAATCTGTTACCCGTCCGGGATTTTGCCCAAAAATAATAATAACAGCAAGTGTAAGTAATAGAATTACTTAGCAAGTATAGCACGGGGGATGAGGCAAAGAAGGCTTGACACTGGCTTAACTGCATTAGCACTTTTTGGGCTAGGCAAAACACGCAAGCCCTAGCTCCCTGATCCAAGTTGCTAAAAAGCAAGTTTTAATATTATGGTTGAAGTGGACCATTAATACAAGTTTAACAGTTAAGCAAAGGTGACAGTAGTTGCGCCTAGCAAAATACTACCCAAATGCAAAAACCCACTTAAAACGAGAAAGTTATAGCGTTTCTAAGATTCGGGGGCTTAAATGAATAAAACAGGACTTTTCTGTAATTATTTTTGAATTAAAAAGGACCGCGGGTTAATTACCAGAAAGCCCAGGGGCTCTTTAACAAAAATGCCAGCGCTGACCGGTACACAGGGGGTTGACTCGCGCTGTGGCCGTCGGATCTGGATCGGGCGGCTGAGATTTAAAACGCGAAGGGGTATCCTGGGTTCTAATCGGGGCCGTTGATATGAGATCGGACGGCGCTGGGCGAGGGCTCGCCGGGGAAGACGATCCCGCGGCGGCGCCGCTCGGGCCGGCGGCGGACCTCGCCGGAATCGACCATAACTCGAGCTGTGGTGCACGGATTACGACGGGATCTGTTCCTATGGCTTCTAGAGAAGTTGGCGAGTCGATCTAGGGGGATCATGACGAGCTTTGGCCGACGAGGGGGTCGGACGGCGTCGGGCGGCGGAGAAGTGCTCCAGTGAAGTGTAGGGGGAATGCTACGGTGCGTGCGAGCGGGCTAGAAGTAGCTCGGGAGCTTCGGTACCTCAGTGCGAAGCTGCTGGAGTGGTCAGGCGGGGCAGGGGAGCACCAGGGCGGCGGGTTGTCGACGAGCGACGGACGTCGGCCGTCGGTGTACGTCGGCGAGGCAGCGGCACGGTACGAGGGCGAGCTCGGGGTAGCTTGGCGTGCTCCTGGCAGTTCGTCGGTGGTGCTCCGTGAGTCGGCCGGGACAGCGGGGCACCGGAGCGGCGGAACGTCGTCGGCCGGCGAAATTGGAAACGGCGGCTCGGGAGCGGTTCGACTGGAGGCTGTGGCGGAGCTAGGGTTGGGGCGATGGAGGTGAGGGGAGCGGGGCGGCGTCGCGGCCGAATTAAGAAGGCGCGGGGGTGCTGTGGGCCTCGACGTGCGAGAAATCCGGCAAGCGCGCCATCAACGGGGCGCCGGGGAAGGAAGGGGAAAGAGGTGGAAGAAAGGAAGGTGGCGTCAGCGCCTGACAGGTGGGGCCCGACTGGCAGCGAGAGGGAGAGAGGGGGAAAGGGTGCGGAGCAGGCCGGCTTGGTGGGCCGGATAGGAGAGTGGGCCGGGCCGCTGGCAGGCTGGCGCGGGGGGAATAGACTTGGTTGAGCGGGCCGAAAGCGGAAAAGGGAAAGAGCTGGGCCGAACCAAAGAAAAGAAGAGGGGGGCTGGGCCGGCCTGGAGAAGGAGTTGAGGGGGATAAGGTGAACCCGGGAAAAAGTCCAGGGAGCAAAACCGAACTATGGGCCTAACAACTATTCTAGAGCTCCAAACAAAGTGATTCAAATTTGAATTTAAATAAATTTAAATTCAAATTACAAATTAGTACATATGTACAAACACTCCTACATGAATGATATAAAAGGGCGTACCCAGTGCTGTAGGCTTCCCGCACCGTGCGGGGTCTGAGGAAGGGTTGTAATAGCGTCCAAACCTTACCCGCACAAATGTGCAGAGGCTGAGGCTTAAACCCGGGACATTCCGGTTATAGACGGTAGGCTCTATCGCTGCACCAAGCCCGCCCTTCTCCTACATGAATGATATATCCTACGAAATTTAGAAACTCCCTATTCAGATGGTGAAAGATATAACTTCATCAATGATTCAAATTGATAGTTTACATTGTCAGAACTAAACATGTCCTATAGGAAAGATATATCCTATTGTAGGTAGCCAAAAAAACTGAATGTTGATTTTAATTTTTAGAAAATTATTGTTTAGCCTTTATAAAATAGGTGAAAGCATTAAATAATTAATTAAATGCCAAAAAATTTTAAATTGAGCATTTTTGGGTGTTACATATCCACACTCGGATCATTCTACACAGGAGTAGTTAATGAAATGTTGCTCACCAACATCATCAAAGTGACTCAAAAGTCCAAAAACAAAATTTAAACACATGCTACTTATAATTGCAGTCTAGTTCTCCCATAACAAAATATTAATCTCCCCATGTATTTGAGTCAGCACTCCTATATGTTAACTATGCTTTCTTTTCGTGTAAAAAAACTATTCTTTCTTCTCATATCTTGCAGAACCATCTTCGACAACTTTTCAGCTCCAGCTTGGACCTGTTGCTAAAGCAATCATCTACAACGCTCCAGCTTGGACCTGCTGCTAAAGCAAGTAGCAAAGCAAATATATTACTAATAACATAAACATAATTGGACTTCTATTATAGCATAAACAATAAAAAAATAGGCATTGCTCGAAATTACAAATTAGTACATATGTACAAACACTCCTACAGGAATGATATATCCTACCAAATTTAGAAACTCCCTATTCAGATGGTGAAAGATATAACTTCATCAATGATTCAAATTGATAGTTTACATTGTCAGAACTAAACATGTCCTATAGGAAAGATATATCCTATTGTAGGTAGCCAAAAAAACTGAATAAGTGCCAACCAAATAAATCACATACATCATGATGTTCTGTTGTGGGCTACCAACACTTAGCAGATCATATTGTCACCAATAGCAACTCATGTATCAGCAAACATTAGGAGGACATGTCAATGACCTTTATACCTCCATATATTGGATCTCCATGAAAACACAACTAGCATTCAGACATCCAAATAACTCACCGACATGCTAAACTCATAGGATCTGCGACATGAGCAGAAGGTAGAAGCTGAGCAAGAACCCAACACCGAGATGGATCTCCCCTATAGTCCAAGAATCACCTGAACATGTACATAATAGCAAACTTAACAGTTAGCTGCTCTCCGGATAAAGTAGCTCCAATCCAAAAAAATTTAAGTAGGACAGTGTTATCTGTTTGTGACTATATGTTGGAGCACCGCACGAGGACAGCTTTATTATCTCAAGCAAATGTAGTACACGAGGACTCCCTGAACAGATCAGCCTCCACAGGAGGATGATCCTTGTTCAGTTCTAGTCTAATCCATCTATCTAAGACTCTCGGTTTATATAATATCGAGTTACACAAATCCTAACAAACTCCTAACCAACGTATCTGCTAATAAAAACCAACTACTGTCCCTCTGATGCCGTTGATGGACCTGCCGAGGATGGTCTCCCTGATCTTTACGCTTGTGCCGTTGATAAGTACGCCCAACAAATGCATCTATAACACTATACTACTTAGTTTTAGTCTTAATATGACTAGATTTTCTATTGCACTGGCACAAAAAGGACTACTTGCACTGTGAACAATGGCATTTTCAAGAAGATATGTGTTATGCATCTCTGCAAGTTTTTATCAAATTTTACAGACTACAACGGCTCCCTGGAGCTAATGTTTTATGCACTCAGAATTTCGGAAACAAGATTTTCATGCTAGCAGTAGCAACCAACTACAAGAACAAAGGAAATCCTAACTGCAGTCTGCAGGAACAAATGACTCCATGCAAGAAGAGATTACTCAACAACAATTCTGGATGGATCCTCCACCGCGCAGATCTAGAAAAACGACCGCAAATGATTAAAAACTAGCAAAGAAATTAAAGCCTCTCATCGCAGATCTAGCACAGGACATAAGCATGGGATTTAATCTAGCAAGAGGGGGAGGGGGGGGGGGACGGGAGATGTGCACCTGGAGAAGCCAGAGGCCGGTGTAGAAGCAGTAGCCGCCGCCGTCTGATGAACCTAGCAAGAAAAAAAGGATGAGAAGAGGAGCGGGGAAGGGTGAAGCGGAGGAGATGGGAGGAGGGGAGCAGGAGGTATGTGCTCGCTATCTTCGGCTCGCCGGCGGCGTCACGAGGGACAGGCGGCGTCACGAGGGAGAGGTGGCGGCGCACCGCGGTGACGAGGCAACGCTGCGGCGGACACGAGGAAGAGCACGAGGCGGCGGGGAGCGTTTCCACGGCTGTGATGGGGATTTTTCTGGCCCCCGTGGATTGACAGGGATTGGTCTGCGACCCACGACATGCCAAATGCGATTTTGGGTCCAACGGGGGGAGCTGACACCGGCGGGGTTTCGGCCCAAATCCACGCCGACCCCGAACTTTCCAAACGAGGCCTTGGTGGGCGGGCAACACTCGCAAGCCGGTGCCCCCCATGGGACGAGCTTTTCGACGAAGAGTGGTTTAAATAACTTTTTTCTATTTAAATGGAGTTACCAATAACCGTGATAATCAAATACTACCGCCGGATCGAAATAGATGATGTTCCGAAAAGCATTTTTGACTTGCTGCTAGTTCATTCCGCTTGTCAAACGTCAAGTATTCACGAGGGGGTAGTATGTATTTTGAATGTGCGGGTGAAAAATAAATGTGCTGGGACCGGTGTTGTTAGAGATTGGCAGCGATACTTAGGGCCTGTTTGGGACTTAGGACTAAAATAAAAAAAGTACTAATATAAATGTACTAAAGTTTGGTACCCCTGTTTAGATTCTAGGACTAAAAAGTGCTAAAAAAGCTTTAATCATGTGCGCAGAGACGTCTTAACCCTTCCTTTGAGTCTCTGACGCCCCTCTTTCCCGCACGCGCCAGGGCCTCTGGCGTCGGGCTCGCTGGCCCTCGGGCGACCTAAAGTGGCGGGCAGCTCACGGACGTGGTAGAGGAGGGCGCGGGGAGGTCAGGCAGATGCTCACCGACGGCGGGGGCGCGTGGAGGCGGCCGGATCTGGTGGTGCATGGCCGACGGTGATGCCTAGCTCGGTATTCGTGGGGGCGAGGTGCTCCAGCAGCGAGACCACGACGGCTACCGGCGGCTGAAACAAGTAAAGGGAAGGCATGTGGATACAGAAGGCCAGCTGCGGGTTACTGGAGGAGTGCATGCCGCGGCGTACATCGCAGCGGTGCAGGCCGCTGACGCTAGGTCTGCACCAAGGGAACCTTACAACCGCCAGGCAGTGGCGGAACTAGGGATTTTAGTAAGGGGGTCCAAGCGAACATGTCCAGTACATCATACTCACATACTACATATGAGCTTAACTATTCATTAAAAAGAT
>OAMR01000083.1:2787477-2828644 GCA_900205405.1 Echinochloa crus-galli
TACATCATACTCACATACTACATATGAGCTTAACTATTCATTAAAAAGATATAACCACAAACTATTTAGAGATGCACAGAGTAACAGGTATGAAGAATAAGAACAGAGAGAAACGTCAGCGTAACTGGAATTTTGATTTAGACATATACTACATGTAAATGGTTTGCCGCACGAACACTATATATATGACTTGCATTGGTAGCATACAAGCCATCTGCTAATGATCTACCAGACTTGTATTGCAAGCTCTTTCTTCATGTAAAATAATTTCAAATGTATTGCTTTTTGCGAATTTCTTGCTTGCCGTTGTCTAGCTTGGGGCTTCCTTTTTTATATATAATTGCACCATATCCAATATCCGGAAATTTAATGATGAAAATTCCGAGGCTAGCTGAGCCTGATAATTTGGATAGTAATATACTAATATCGCCTGAATCATCATATATGTAAAGGGAAAATTTCAGCGTTGCCGCGTGGAGCGCGGCTAGCTAGCAGCACCTCGGCGACGACAGATCAGAGGAGCAGGGCGCGCATGGGGGGGAGGGGGGGGGGGACGGGAGATGTGCACCTGGAGAAGCCAGAGGCCGGTGTAGAAGCAGTAGCCGCCGCCGTCTGATGAACCTAGCAAGAAAAAAAGGATGAGAAGAGGAGCGGGGAAGGGTGAAGCGGAGGAGATGGGAGGAGGGGAGCAGGAGGTATGTGCTCGCTATCTTCGGCTCGCCGGCGGCGTCACGAGGGACAGGCGGCGTCACGAGGGAGAGGTGGCGGCGCACCGCGGTGACGAGGCAACGCTGCGGCGGACACGAGGAAGAGCACGAGGCGGCGGGGAGCGTTTCCACGGCTGTGATGGGGATTTTTCTGGCCCCCGTGGATTGACAGGGATTGGTCTGCGACCCACGACATGCCAAATGCGATTTTGGGTCCAACGGGGGGAGCTGACACCGGCGGGGTTTCGGCCCAAATCCACGCCGACCCCGAACTTTCCAAACGAGGCCTTGGTGGGCGGGCAACACTCGCAAGCCGGTGCCCCCCATGGGACGAGCTTTTCGACGAAGAGTGGTTTAAATAACTTTTTTCTATTTAAATGGAGTTACCAATAACCGTGATAATCAAATACTACCGCCGGATCGAAATAGATGATGTTCCGAAAAGCATTTTTGACTTGCTGCTAGTTCATTCCGCTTGTCAAACGTCAAGTATTCACGAGGGGGTAGTATGTATTTTGAATGTGCGGGTGAAAAATAAATGTGCTGGGACCGGTGTTGTTAGAGATTGGCAGCGATACTTAGGGCCTGTTTGGGACTTAGGACTAAAATAAAAAAAGTACTAATATAAATGTACTAAAGTTTGGTACCCCTGTTTAGATTCTAGGACTAAAAAGTGCTAAAAAAGCTTTAATCATGTGCGCAGAGACGTCTTAACCCTTCCTTTGAGTCTCTGACGCCCCTCTTTCCCGCACGCGCCAGGGCCTCTGGCGTCGGGCTCGCTGGCCCTCGGGCGACCTAAAGTGGCGGGCAGCTCACGGACGTGGTAGAGGAGGGCGCGGGGAGGTCAGGCAGATGCTCACCGACGGCGGGGGCGCGTGGAGGCGGCCGGATCTGGTGGTGCATGGCCGACGGTGATGCCTAGCTCGGTATTCGTGGGGGCGAGGTGCTCCAGCAGCGAGACCACGACGGCTACCGGCGGCTGAAACAAGTAAAGGGAAGGCATGTGGATACAGAAGGCCAGCTGCGGGTTACTGGAGGAGTGCATGCCGCGGCGTACATCGCAGCGGTGCAGGCCGCTGACGCTAGGTCTGCACCAAGGGAACCTTACAACCGCCAGGCAGTGGCGGAACTAGGGATTTTAGTAAGGGGGTCCAAGCGAACATGTCCAGTACATCATACTCACATACTACATATGAGCTTAACTATTCATTAAAAAGATTATAACCACAACTATTTAGAGATGCACAGAGTAACAGGTATGAAGAATAAGAACAGAGAGAAACGTCAGCGTAACTGGAATTTTGATTTAGACATATACTACATGTAAATGGTTTGCCGCACGAACACTATATATATGACTTGCATTGGTAGCATACAAGCCATCTGCTAATGATCTACCAGACTTGTATTGCAAGCTCTTTCTTCATGTAAAATAATTTCAAATGTATTGCTTTTTGCGAATTTCTTGCTTGCCGTTGTCTAGCTTGGGGGCTTCCTTTTTTATATATAATTGCACCATATCCAATATCCGGAAATTTAATGATGAAAATTCCGAGGCTAGCTGAGCCTGATAATTTGGATAGTAATATACTAATATCGCCTGAATCATCATATATGTAAAGGGAAAATTTCAGCGTTGCCGCGTGGAGCGCGGCTAGCTAGCAGCACCTCGGCGACGACAGATCAGAGGAGCAGGGCGCGCATGGTGGCCGGCCACGGCGAACCAACCTGCAGGCGGCGTACGCGCGGGACAGTTCGTGGTTGGGCGCGGCCCGTCATGGTGGTCGACGACGCGTGGTGGCAGCTCCGGTCGGCGGTCTGCCTGCGCCTGACCAGGTCGATGGGTCCTCTCTCGGATCGGTCAACGCATTATTATCAGTATTACCGAGAAAGACACGTACAGTAACACTGCTACCTTCCTCGTACTATGGAGTCAATCAGAAAGAAGTAGTCATAAGCTCGGCCACAGCAATTATGTCTACGATGACTCTTCTCCGATATGCACTCCCTCCGTATTAAATTAGATGATTTTTAAGACAACAATTCCGTCTTCGAAACGTAACTTTGACTTTTTATTTTACAAAAATATTTAATAAAAAATAATATATATATATTTTTATAAAAATATTTTGAAGACAATATATTCGTATGGTTTCACATTTTCAAACTTAGAAGTTATTCATAATTTATATTTTCAATACAACAACAACAACAACATAGCCTTTTGTCCCAAGCTAGTTGGGGTAGGCTATAATTTATATTCTCAATGCTTGACTAAAATCTTATTCAAAATGTCATCTAATACCAATATAGAGGAGTATGAATATATTGTGATAAAATTGCGAACAGTAAGAGCTACTTGCCAAGCAACTCTACTTAATTATATGGATGTATCATGATTAATGATGCAGGGCGCAAAATTAGTTTTTATTCATATGGACATGATTGGATAGAAACAATAGGATTGGCATGCATATGCAAAGATGCACAAGGTCTAAAAAATATATAGATGCCCGAACAAATATGCACCATTTCATGTTGTCACACTTCATTATTACTACCTTTCTTCCAAACTACTATTCCGTGTTGATTTTTTCTCATAACGTTTGACCATTAGTCTTATTCAAAAAATTATGCAGTGCCATTTCTTTTATTTGTGGCTTAATTTATCATCACATATTACTTTAGATATGACATAGTTTTTTTGTATGTTTGGGCAAATTTTTTGAATAAGACAAATGGTCAAACGTTGTCAAAAAAAGTCAACAACGAATAACTGAGGGAGTATTTGTTTAGTAGGAATATATTCATCCAACAGAAAGTTCTAAATGGTGATTACTGTATTGGAGTATGCTTTTACAGGGGTTAATTCACTGGAACCATCTAGAGCCTGACCCGGTCAGTCGTCTCCAGTTGGTCGATGCGTTACCGAGAAGGGCACATTACTAGAAGGAAAAAAAACAAGAAACTGGATACCCCAATTGCTTGCATTTGGTACATACCCAAACACGGCTGCATTGACTCATTATTAGGAAATAATAGAACGAACGAGCCTTATTTTTGGCCATTTCGCCTGATGACGGGTTCTAGTACGTGTTTACCAGCGCTATTGACCCGCCACGATGCAATCTGTGGCAGCGATTCACTACCTTGAGTCCCACACGCAAATAAAATTCTTCTGTCTAACCCAGCACGAAATTGTAGGCATTCGCCGCTACGAGGACTACTTGTATATATATCTGTGCATGTCGAGTATCCTTTCCTCCAAGGTTGCAAATAAATCTCGATTCCTAAAGCTAAGCAGCTCTTACAATCGCCTTCAGTATTGAAAATCAGATCATTCAGTTCCTTCAGCCAGCGCCGACGAGAGCCTGAGCGAGGATCCAAATTCCGCAGGTAAACTAACATGTCGGCAAGAGGCGAGAGCGGCATGGGCTCTCAGGAAAAACCGACGGCCGCAGCAGGTAAATTTAGCACCCCAGTCTCTTAACTATACTCGTTTGGCTGAGTTATTAAATATGAGTAGAAGAGGAAGCATGGATTGCATGCATGCGATATAGCTTTTTTCTAAGAGGGGACCAAAATGTGATGCGTTCCTAAAAATCTCCATATATATTGTAACTATTTATCACGCCTAAAAATTTATTTATAGGCAGGGGTAATGGCATCACCCGTCCCTAAATGTTCTCAATTTACAAATGTGATTTCTAGGGGCGGGTGTTAGCATCACCGGCTCCTAAAAACGTGGACAATTTTAGGAGCGGGTGATGGCGTATCTTTGTATCAAATTTGTATCAAAATGTAGAGCTCTACATGATCTAATTTTTTTTTATTTGAGATCATTTAATGGTCTAACAAAATTATTGTGAGTTCTCTAACATTGAAATCTATAACTTTAGAAATTTCCAAACGACCTTATATGTAGAGAAGCTCTCTATAAAAAAAATGAACCTCAACTTGATTTAACATTTTGTAGTTCATAGTTTTTACATTTGATATGGTGCATATGTGTTGAGATTGTAGTTCATTTGTACTAGTTTGAATGGATGAGTATATGTGAATGAGAATGCAATTTGGATATATGTATTGAGATTATGATGTTTTGACCATTTGAAAAAGAAACACTAGAAGAATATGAAATATATTATGTGAAATATATTTTGTGTAGTTATAGTTACATATCTGTATCTATATTTTAAAAGAAAAATAAAAAATAGAGAAATTCTAGGGGGCTGCGGGTGACGCCGTGACCCGCCCTTAGAAATCGTTTTGACACTCAACAATACAATAGCATATATACCACATACAAACATGTCCGACTCTGTAGTGTAGTGGTGGGAGAGGCATGCACGAGCTTGAAGATGGTGTGGGTTAGAGTCTCGTGAAATGCATGAGCGTGAAATATTGCATGGGATACCTAGGTAGTACCTGAAAAAAAAATCCCATTTTTAAGCTGTTTTCTGTTCTTTGTGAAATTTTAAATAAGTTTTTGGGGCGGTCATTTGTTGGGGTGGGTGATACTTTACGTCATCCCACAAGTAAGCTTTACCAACTTAACTACAATTAGTTTGCTCAAATATACATGTTTGGCATGATGAAATTTAGTGCGCCTGATGATCCTCTCTTCGGCATCCTGTCAAAAGAACTTTAATGGACACCGACTGAATTAACCTGCTTCTAAAACAATCTGTCAACCGAATAACTCGATGGCCAGCAGTTAATTAAACTAATTTGGCTCTTCAAACAAATCAACTAGCCAAATTATACTGTCAACGCATGTAATTGTCCACATTACTCTGGGAGCCAAATTTGGTTAATCATCATCAGTGGTGATATGTTGCGACCTGTTATACCTTTTTCTTTCCTAGCTAGTATGGTCTTGTTTGCGATGAGACCAAAGCCGCTGCAAATTATAATTTTGTTTCTCAGATCCATCAGTTCGCGTGAATGACAACAAATTGGTTGCATGGCTTCTTCCCTAAGATTACACAGCTTTCTTATCAATCCACCATGCATATGCTGAAACTTTGTCATATTAATAAACGAGCAAGTAGTTGCCTTTTTTTTCCTAAAATACTCAACGATTTGTGGCTCGCTTTGTTATCAGGAGATAGTTCTCGCTTGCCTGCCACTACACCTCAGACCGTTGGTACCGAGAATGGCAGGAACCAGGAGAATGTGAACAGTGACAATACAAGCTCTCGGAGTCCACACGAGAATGGTATGAACAAGACAACGCAAGACCCTGGAAAATTTAAGAAAGTTGCAGGGTGTTGACAAATTAGCCTTGTAATAGGAATGTTAAATGGGTATGAGTCAGGCTTGTGAGCCAATATATGTGCTGGGCGAGGCCCATGTATCCATCTATACGTACTAAACCATTGGTATCGATGAATAAATGAAGTATCTGCATCCCTGAAACCCTAGTACAAAAAACCGAACCGGTTCACCGGTTGGACCGGAAAAACCATGAACCGGTGGCTGGATCGGTCTGGTTCAGTTAAAAGATCGGTCATGCAATTGGACCGGTGTGAACCGGTGCGAACCGGTCGAACCGGTGAACCAGTGAACCGGTTTTTTCGTGAATCATTGATCAATTTGATGTTTGGAAATTGGTTTCTAATTTTAAACAATAGATTATTATGATATAATTGTGTTATACCATCTATTATGTTATATGTGATATCTTTTGGTAATAAAACTTGCATATTATTTATATAAATCATGTGAAATAAATATTATATTAATAAATAATGAGCCACTGGTTCGATCAGTGAACCACTGATTGGACCGATGAACTAGTGAACCAGTAGCCTGACCGGTTCGATCTCCGGTCCGGCTTTTCGTACTTGGCCTGAGACTGGCCTAACAAGTCAACATTTATGTCGGCCTCACTTTATTACTTCCAAAATGCAAAAGATTCAGGCCCCGTTTGGAACGGATGAATCGAAAACACAGGAATAGGAAAAAACACAGGAATGAGATAGGAATGCGGTAGCGAAACAAAGGAATGGAAAAACACGGAAACATACAAGAAGGGTGTTTGGAACGCAGGAATCAAATACACCAAAATAGGGTAAACTAACGAAATTGTAAAAATTGTTAATACATGATGAAAAAATAATCAGCACAACAACATGAAGTTCAGGCCAAGTGCGAAAAGCCGGACCGGAGATCGAACCGGTCAGGCTACTGGTTCACTGGTTCATCGGTCCAACCAGTAGTTCACCGGTCGAACCAGTGGTTCATTATTTATTAATATAATATTTATTTCACATGATTTATATAAATAATATGCAAGTTTTATTACCAAAAGATATCACATATAACATAATAGATGGTATAACAAATTATATCATAATAATCTATTGTTTAAAATTAGAAACCAATTTCCAAACATCAAATTGATCAATGATTCACGAAAAAACCGGTTCACTGGTTCACCGGTTCGACCGGTTCGCACCGGTTCACACCGGTCCAATTGCATGACCGATCTTTTAACTGAACCAGACCGATCCAGCCACCGGTTCATGGTTTTTCCGGTCCAACCGGTGAACCGGTTCGGTTTTTTGTACTAGGGTTTCAGGGATGCAGATACTTCATTTATTCATCGATACCAATGGTTTAGTACGTATAGATGGATACATGGGCCTCGCCCAGCACATATATTGGCTCACAAGCCTGACTCATACCCATTTAACATTCCTATTACAAGGCTAATTTGTCAACCCCTGCAACTTTCTTAAATTTTCCAGGGTCTTGCGTTGTCTTGTTCATACCATTCTCGTGTGGACTCCGAGAGCTTGTATTGTCACTGTTCACATTCTCCTGGTTCCTGCCATTCTCGGTACCAACGGTCTGAGGTGTAGTGGCAGGCAAGCGAGAACTATCTCCTGATAACAAAGCGAGCCACAAATCGTTGAGTATTTTAGGAAAAAAAAGGCAACTACTTGCTCGTTTATTAATATGACAAAGTTTCAGCATATGCATGTGGATTGATAAGAAAGCTGTGTAATCTTAGGGAAGAAGCCATGCAACCATTTGTTGTCATTCACGCGAACTGATGGATCTGAGAAACAAAATTATAATTTGCAGCGGCTTTGGTCTCATCGCAAACAAGACCATACTAGCTAGGAAAGAAAAAGGTATAACAGGTCGAACATATCCACCACTGATGATGATTAACCAAATTTGGCTCCCAGAGTCAATGTGGACAATTACATGCGTTGACAGTATAATTTGGCTAGTTGATTTGTTTGAAGAGCCAAATTAGTTTAATTAACTGCTGGCCATCGAGTTATTCGGTTGACAGATTGTTTGAACCACTGGTTGGACCGATGAACCAGTGAACCAGTAGCCTGACCGGTTCGATCTCCGGTCCGGCTTTTCGCACTTGGCCTGAAACTCCATTGAAGCTCGCTGTTCTCTCCCTCTAGAACTCCCAAATCTTTCCCGACTCTTCCATTTATCTGACCAAATTCTATGAAGTCCATAACAATTGGTATTCAGAGACACTGTCTGCCGCCACTGATGCCGTCTCAAAGACAATGGATTGGAGTGGAGTATGGAGGACGCGCCCAGAGCCCATAGTGTCTGTGACATTGGCAGCACCTCCTATGTTTCTTGCCAGAATCCCCACCCACTACTCCTATATGTTTCAAAAATAGATGCCCGAACAAATATGCACCATTTGATGCTGTCACTCTTCATTATTATTTGTTAAGTAGAAATATATTCATCCAACAGAAATTTCTAATGGTAATTACTGTATTGGAGTATGCTTTTACAGGGTTAATTTATTGGGAACAGGGTGCTCTCAATATAATGCGTATTAGCGAGACCATCTAATAATCTGACCCGGTCGGTCGTCTCCAGTTGGTTGACGCATACCGACAAGGGCACATTACTAGAAAAAAAAACAAGAAACTGGATACCCCAATTGATTGAATTTAGTACCAAAAACGGCCGCATTGACTCATTATTAGGAAATAATAGAACGAGCGACCCTTATTTTTGGCCATTTCGCCGGATGACGGGTTCCAGTACGTGTATTTATCTGCACTATTGACCCGCCCATGAAGCAATCTGTACGTGGTAGCGATTCACTTTAGTTCCACACGGAAATAAAATTCTTCTGTCTAACCCGCGAAGGAGAATATTCTCCGCTACTTCTTTTTGTGTATTATTCTGGCCTGGCCCTCGCGTGCTGTGGGCTGCTCCATGCATAGACTTTTACCTAGGCCCAAATACGGCCCGCGGCACGGTGACCTGCGCTCGTGCCATGCCAGCCCAAACATAGTCATTTTAAAATGAATGTACTTGTATTATGTGACTGTTCATATGTTCATATACACTATTAGTTTATATGATACAATGATTTATGAAACTAGTGCACTAATGACTCTTGTTATTAGATATTGTTGGTGGACATTATTAGAATTGTCATGTGGCTATAGAAAATGCTACCATTTTTTTATTTTATAAATAACCGTTGATATCATTTCATATATTAAAGGTAGATTTTTGTGATTTTCCGTATCGGTAAAGAATGATGTTTTGGAGAAGATTTTATGTCACACCCGGATTTACACAAAACCCGAATGTGGCCATATGTGTGCCCAGGAAGTCCATAGACACATATAGCGAACAAATATGGTAAAAATCCAGAGTACAATGCTTCAATTATTCAACATAGAGTAGCGCTTACATCAGAGTTTTGCATAAATGAAGTACATGGACAGCGGAAGACTAATAAACTCTCTCTAAGTGTAGCCGCAATCCCACAGGGACTCTGACTGGGAGAACGCCAACTCAGAAGTACGGCAAACCCTCTGGAAACTCCACAGCATAATCAGCCTGACTCCAATCTGTTACCCATCCGGGATTTTGGCAAGTGTAAGTAATGGAGATTACTTAGCAAGTATAGCATGGGTTATGAAGGCTCAAAAAGGCTAGACACTGGCTTAACTGCATTAGCACTTTTAGTTGGTTCGTTTTAACTTTATCCAAGTTACTACAAGTGAATGAGAACCCGGTTGTAACCCAATTAATAGTGTAAGTGACATTAAACAGGAATAAAGAAGAACTGAAGACTTTGAGCAGCTATTAATTGGATTTCACAAGACACCCTAACAAGACAGTAGCCGCTGGGGTACTACAAGGTGGTGAGTCCCTTAGCACCGAGATCGACGTACGCCCACGGAGTCGCACCATGAGGGGGTCGATGGCGTCCAGAGCGCGGGTATCCACCCAACAATGCGCAACGCGCGGAGTTCTCAATCGCTGAGACTCCCAACACGGGACTGGGTCTAACGAGACCTAGCCGACGGGGCTACCGTCCTCGGTGGAATCGGGAAAACACCCGTGCCTTGCCTCCCACAACGCCGCTGGCCCCTCGGTAACCACTATCAAGCTAGAGCCGTACTAGCTACTCATCCAAGACCAGAGCCATTATAGTTCCGGCGGTGGCGACAGGCTCCTGGGTTGCCGCTTTAAGAACCGGTCCTTAGAGGGAGACACTAGAGCAAAGCACACAACACATGCTCTAGCCCCTAATCCAAGTTGCTAAAAATCAAGTTTTAACATTAATGTTGAAGTGGACCATTAAGTCAATATTAACAATTAAGTAAAGGTGACAGTAGTTGCGCCTAGCGAGATACTACTCATATGCAAAAACCCATAGGAATACAAGGACAGGGAAATAAATGCTAGGTACAACCTTAATGGTAAACAATGTTAGACACATGCGTATGTAAAGAACAGTGTATTAAATGAGTGAGTAGGTAGCAAGGATTGTCCATGCTATAACTTGCCTTCCTCGGAGTACGGCTGCTGCTGCGAGTCCTGCTCCGGCACGTCCTCAACGTACTCGAAGTCTAAAGCTACGGGCTCGCCGACTGGACACGATCATCACGCACGCATCCAAAGCAATCATTACATGCAAACAAAAGTAAAACTATTAGAACAGTACACCAACAGTAAAAACAGTACAAAAACAGGAGCTAGAAATAATCTACGCTTCGCTACGAACACATGAGCGCGAAAATCACACTAATCGGAGCTAAAACGTGAAAGTTATGAAGTTTTTAAGATCCAGGGACTTGCTGGCAAGTTTCTGAAACTTTCAGGGGCTAATCTGCGAAAAACCGAGGACCTATACGTAAATAACAGTAGCCACCAGGGGCTAACGCGCAAAACTACACGCACAGGACCGCGGGTTCAATTTTTTAAAAAGATCAGGGGCTTAAATGAATAAAACAGGACCTATCTGCAATTATTTTTGAACTAGGATGGACTGCGGGTTGATTTCGATAAAACCCAGGGGCTCTTTAGCAAAACAGCCCCGGTTGACCGGTACTGACTCGGTCAGGACGCGTGGCAGCTGTTGGATCTGATCTGGATGGCTGAGATTTAAAACGCGAAGGGGTATGGTTTGATCTAATCTCGGCCATCGATCTGAGATTGGACGGCTCAGATTTAAAACGCGAAGGGGTATGTTGGGTTCTAATCTAGGCCGTTGATCTGAGATCGGATGGCCCTGGCGCTCGGGCTCGCCGGGAAGACGAAGCCGCGGCGGCGCCGCTCGGCCGACGGCGGGAGTTCGCCGGACTTCGGCCTAACTTGCGCTAGGATGCACGGATTCGAACGAGGGTTGGTCCTACGGCTTCACGAGAAGATGGCGAGTGCATAGTTCTAGTCGTGGATTGGTCGGCGAGAGGGTCGGACGGCGGTGCGCGGCGGAGTGGAGCTCCGGTGAGCCGCGGGGAGTGAGTTTTGGGTGCCATCAGGGGTGGGTTTTTGGCTCTGGAGCATCAGGGGCAGCGCGACTAGAGGCGGCGGCGGCGCTAGGGTTGGGGTGATGGGGTTGAGGGGAACGGAGCGGTGTTGCGGGCTGGATTAAGTAAGCGCGGAGGGGGAGGCGCCCTCGGCGTGCGGGCCCGGCCGCGGCAAAGGCGCTCGGCCGCGCCATTAGCGGGGCTCAGCAAGGAAAGGAGGGAGGAAGAAAGGAAAGGGGGGAAGGCGTCGCTGACGCATGGGGCCGGCTTGGCAGCGGGAGAAAGGGAGGAGGCGCGGCGTGGCTGCTGGCTGGGCCGAGACGCGGAGCTGGGCCAGTGCTGGGCTTGGAGGAGAAGCTGGGCCGGGGAAAAGAGGGAAGAGAGGAGGGGCTGGGCCGGACCGGGAGAAAAGAAGAGGGGGCAGAGTTGGACTTGAGAAAAAGTTCAGGGAGTGAAATCGAACTATGGGCCTAACAACTTTTCTAGAGCTCCAAACAAAGTGATTCAAATTTGAATTTAAATATATTTAAATTCTTGTTTGAATCACAAGCAATACAAAAATAAATGCAGCAGCATGAATGCAACAATAAATGTTTCTATCACTTATATTTGATTTTAAATTTTAGAAAATTATTATTTAGTCTTTAATAAATAGGAGCAAGCTCTAAATAATTATTTAAATTCCAAAAATTTTAAATTGAGCATTTTTGGGTGTTACATTTTAGTCAAACATTGGGAATATAAATCATAAATAACTTTTAAGCCATTGAGTTTGGAAATGTGAAAACCATACGAATAGATTTGTCTTAAAAATATTTTTATAAAAACATACATATATTATTTTTTAATAAATATTTTTGTAAGAATAAGAAGTCAAAGTTACGTTTTGGAGACCGTGTCGTTGTCCTAAACATCATTCTTTAACAATATGGAGGGAGTAGTAGTTATTTGAGGTTTGTGGAAAGATAAATAAAAAATATGGATAACAATACATGTTAGTGCAATGGACCATATTAATGCCATGCCGGTCCAAGCACGACCCAAGATTCGTACCGTGACGTGCTGCCCATCGTGCCGAGATGCTAGACAAGGCACGACCCTCGCATTCATGCCATGCTGGTACGGCCCAAAATTTATCGTATCGTGCCGTGTCAAAACATCATCCTTCAGTCCCTCTGATGCCGTTNATATATATATATATATGTATGTATGTATGCATGTCGAGCATCCTTCCTCCAAGCTTGCAAATAAATCTCGATTCCTAAAGCTTAGCAGCTCTTCCATTCGCGTTCATTATTGAAAATCAGATCATTCAGTTCGTTCAGCCAGCGCCGACGAGAGCCTGAGACAGATCGAAATTCCGGCGGCCGCCGCAAGGTAATCTAACATATGTTGACTACAGGCGAGAGCGCACTACTGGAAAAGTCGTCATCTGTACCGGTTGGAAAACCGCCCCTTCAACTTCGATTTTCCAACTGGTGCAGCTCTTCCGGTGCTAACGGGTAGGATATTTATTAGCACCGGTTGAGATACCCGAGGCTAAAGGGTAACTTTAGCACCGGTTGTAAACATCAACCGGTGCAAAAGACATGGCCAGCACAACGACGGTTGCGGCGCCTTTAGCATCCGTTGATGTTCACGACCGGTGTTAAAGGGCCTGAATTTATTTATTTTTTACTTTTTTCAGCCGCCATGCATGTATTGTTCTAATACGTTTATGCTACATATTATGCCTACGTATTCTAATACGTATTCTGCCGTTGTGCATGTAATACTATATATTCATATAAGCCGGACTTTTATAATCAAAATAAAAAACATATATATTATAATTTAGTGTAACGACTAGAGTTATATATTTGAACTGTATATTATAACTTAAGATATCCGACTAGAGGAACGACTTGAGCTCTCCTCGGGGATATGAAATTCTCCTCGGGGATTTACGACCTTGTCCCAAATCCATCCGATTAGTTGTTCTTTAATTGCGTTGATTCTATCTTGCTCGAGACTTGTTTCATCCAACATCATCACCTGTAATTCGCAAATAATTGAAAATATTAATTATTTATTATAAAATAAATGCTTTACTTAGGAATACAAATATAGTAATCATTAAGGGCCTCTTTGGTAGAGCTCAACCTGATTCTGATTGTCTATAAGAGCTAATTCTCTGATAGAAGCGATTCTGTGGCTGAAAGTGATTCTCTTTGATTCTCTATCATAAACTCTCAAAATCAGGATTGAGAATCACTTGATAGAATCAGGCAAAGCTATTTTTTTTCAGCTCCCAGCCTCTTAGTTCATTTCAGAGAATCACTTCACAGAATCAGCACAGAATCACCTCTCTCTGTTAAACCGTTTGGCACAGCTCCTCCTGGATTCACCAGAGAATCAGCTCAGTGAGCTCGGCCAAACAGGGCCTAAATGAAGCCATCTATTTCTAAATAATCAGTTGTTATAAAATAAAGTTCTTTACTTATTAATACAAATATAGTAATCATTAAATGAAGTAATCTATTTATAAATAATCATTTATTATAAAACAAAGTGTTTTACTTATTATTACAAATATAGTAATCATTAAATGAAGCCGTCTATTTATAAATAATTATTTATTATAGAACAAAGTGCTTTACTTATTAATACAAATATAGTAATCATTAAATGAACTCGTATATTTATTTATAAGTAATCATTTATTATAACAAAGCGCTTTACGTACAAATACAAATGTGTTTATTATTATGTACCGTAATCTCATGTTGTAACACCCTAAAATTCATCACAATTAAAATGTAGCAACTCTCAGAATATTTCTAGGATTTATTAAGGCTTAAATAAATTTTCTATGATTTAATTGGAATTTCTAGCCTTTTATCAATTTAAATATCATATTAAATAATTTTAGTCAAAATAAGTTGTTGATGCATTCATGTTGTTGCATTTGTCTTTTGCTTGCTATTCAATTAAGTTGGAGTTTAAATTCTGTTTAAATTCGAATTTAATTTGAATTTGTTTGGTGTCTAGAATAGTTGTTTTCCGTCGAGTTCGTTTTTGCCCCTCCAACTCTTGGCCCAGCTCGGCTTTGCCCCGCGCCGTCTTCGTGGCACGCACGCCAAGGCATGGGCCTGAGCCGTCCCCGCGCCTATAAAGGCCGCCGCTGCCCTAACCTCTCCGGTCTCCCCGCGTGCCGCAAACCCTAGCCGCCTGCGCCATAGCCGCCGCCATTGCCGAGCTCGAGCCACCGCCGTTGATCTCGCTCGTTGTCGTCGTTTCTTTGCCAAGATCCGTTCCGAGAGGTTCGCAAGGAGGTACCGAAGCTACCCCATATTCTTGGCTCCGATTTTGGCCGTACACCGCGCTAATTTGCTCGCCGTCGATCTCACAGCGTCGCCGCCGCCTTTCGTCGTCGACCGGCCGCCTGCAAAGCTCCTCCCTTGACTTGCTCTGGTCAGGTGAACTCGCCATCTCCCCCTCTCTCTCCTTGACCTAGTCCCGTCGTGTTTGGTGGCCGGTAGCGCAACTTCGCGTGTGCGCCGGCGAAGCTCCTGCCCGATCCAATCGTGACCGTCCAATCCGGATCCGACGAACCGTAGCCGCCCTAGCTCCGAGTCAACCTTGACCGTTTTATAAAAAGGCCCTCCAAGTTTTGAAAATCAACCCGCGGTCCTAGCCAGTTCATAAATATTTAAGCTTAGGTCCTTTTTCTTTCGGTTTGACCCCTGCAAGTTTTAAAATTGCGCCTGAGGCCCAAGTTTTAGCTTATAGCATGAAAACCCACGTAGTTTAATACAAAATTATGTTTTAGCCCAAGGATTTTCGCAGTTAAGCCCCTAGAACTTTTAAAACTTTGCCAGCAAGTCCCTGAACCTTAGAAAAGCCATATATCTCTCGTTTTAACTCCGATTTTAGTGATTCTCGCGCTCACGCGTTCATAGTGACGCGTAGATTAGTTTTGTGCTGTTTTTTTCTTCTGTTGGAATTGTTTGGTGTACTGTTTATTATTTATTGTATTGTTTCTTTGCATCTGAATGTGTGACACGTATAGGAAACGTGCCGTTCAAGGAGAGCTTTGAAGATCCGGTCGTTGAAGACTTTGAGCAGCAGCAGGGTTGGGAAGAAGGCAAGTATTCCTTGATCATACCCGTTTGTACCCGAATGACATGCATTTTAATTACCCTGTTATTTATCGCTTGCAATAATATTGTTGGGTCCCATTAAGGATTTCCTAGTCTCCTTTACCATACCTTGCAGCTTGGGGTACCTAATTAATTTTGATGGTAGATGATACTTAGCTTGCTCAACTGGGATTGGTTAAATGAAACCCCTACTCTATGTTCCATTACTACCTTTTAATAAATTAATGGATAAGATCACATCTTTTAATTGGAACATGGAGAACCAACCAGGAAAACCGTACAACCATGAGTGCCATGTGGCTCTGGCTTTGACTGACTAATTAGGTGCTCTAGTTTATGGTAGCTTTACTCGGAAGGGGCATGAGGGGCGGCGGTTGACGTGGTATAGCTCGGCCCTCTTGAGCTGTGGGCTTTGGTAAGAGACAGACCTCATTAGGGAGGGTTATGCTTTGCTTCTAAACCGGAAACCTTAGCGGGCTATCATTTATTAGAGTGCTTTTGTAAAGGTCTCATAGTGAAACTCAGTATTCGGTCCACGTGATGTGGGACGGGTGCATGCTTCGGCAATGTGAATCACGGCTTATGGTGAAAGTGTACAACCTCTGCAGAGTGTAAAACTGTTATAAAAGTCGTGTTCATTGTTAAGAGCGGCCTGGACCCTTACATGATAATTATACTTGAATACGATCTAAACTATGGTTACCTGAATTTGTTGGGTTTATATTATTTATTTAACTGTGGTTTGGTATATACTTATATTTGCTAGTAAATAGTTGCTTAATAAAACTTGACCAACTAAAAGTGCTTAATGCAGCTAGCCTTTCAACCACCCAGTTTATAAAGCCTTGCATGTCATTTATTTCCAAACTTTGCTGAGTACGGCATGTACTCACGCTTGTTGTTTATTTATATTGCATCGACCACACCCGGAATGCTGCTCAGATTGGGAGAATTTTGAGGATTTCACTGCTGATTTTGAGGAGTTCTAGGCGAGTCTCCCCCAGTCAACGCCTGTGGAGTTGGAGTCACTTTTGCTTCGTTAGATGAACGTTTATTTAAGTCTTTTGGTCATTGATAATTGTCTCCTCCTTGATTTTTGTTTTCTGTTCTATCTTTTTGACCATCTCACCTGGTTTCGATGTCTTTAGAACTGTTCTAACCCCCTTCTTGCTTAAGCCATATATGGTGTTGACAAGGCAAGGTGCTCGTAGATTGGTTAGCACTCAAGAGGGAATGCTCCAGCTGGATCTGAAGGAAGTGAAGGACCCCCTCCGCCGCCTGACATATGGGTAATGACTTTTCACCACCACGATGGAGGCAACAGTGGGTTCCCGATGCTGCTTCGAATGCTCTTCGAGCATCTGAACTACCCAGTGGAGATAGAATATCGTGGAAGAAGGAGGGCACATCCAAATCACCCAGAGGACTGGGATGTCTCTGTATACATCCGGGAGCCTGATTATGATCATGGAGGAACCAAAGAGGCTGCAGTGCACCATGCTATCGCCATGAGATCAACCTTCGAAGCTGGAATCTAGGATGCAGCAAGACGGGCACTTTCTGTGTTTTGTCATGAGGAGGCTGCTGAAATACGTCACACTGCATGGGCATATCTTCCCCGAAGACAGCAAGGCACTCCAACTGGGGTTGTGCCACAACCGCCAGGCATGCTAAACTCTACACTCAACGTCCAGGTGGCGTTCACCAAGATGCTCAATGTGCACGCCGATGACACCACAAGGGAGCTACAGGAAGTGCGTGAAGAACTCACTGCTGAATGAAGAAAGAACAAGAGGCTGATAGCTGAACTCAAGGGAGAAGCACTTCCGCCCTTGGATGAAGATGTAGAAGGGTTGATGGGTCATTCACCGCCCCACTAGAGAGTGCTTGGTGGATCGTCTAGTTGCTTCACACATACCCATTAAGATAGGATACCTCTCTTTTGTTAGTTCAGTACGTTTAGAATCGTTGAGACTCATGCGTAGCGTGTGATTTAGTTCGGTTTAAAAGTGTGGTAGAGATGTTTGCTTTCGTGCTAAGTGTGTGATTTGGATCTTTGTAATGATTGAACTTAATTGTGGAGTGATGACCACAATTGAGTAATTATTAAATAAATAAATTTAGTTACTTTTGGGTTATCTTGGTCTTTTATCTTGGTCTATGATCTTAGCCCTTAACTATCACTTTATCCATGTAATTGTACCCCTCATATAAATCATGTTATGCGACAATCTGTTCTCGCTGCTGCATGATATCCTGGTACTGTCCGAATTGTTTCTGGAGCTTCAGAAATCAGTTTGACATAAATCCAGTTGGGTCGGATTAAGGACTTAATAACCTAGGTTCTGGGGATTTGTCGTGATTTTTGGAGGTTCTGGCAGAGAGATACAATGGTTTTATTGGAGTAACCAGAATCTGTCCCATGGTTCTGATACAGCCGTCTTGTTTATTTTATACCTCGAGCGACATAATTCCGATTGAGGTGATTCAGGTTGGGTTAGTTTCAGAATTTAATAATCTACGTTCAGACAAAAGATCATGATTTTTGGATACTCAGAATGATAGTTACAACTGTTTAATTGTGATGAACAGAATCTGTTTCAGAATTTGATTTTCCAGTCATGGGCCACTCGTTCTACATCAACTTTTATTTGTTCATGATTTGAGTTACACCTTTTTACCACCCTCTGAACCTCATATTTCTAACCATTAGATGGTGAACACCAGGTCTGGAAGTGGAGTGGATCAACCACTTGTGAATCGTCAAGGACGTGCCAACCCCAATCCAAATCCTCTGCCGAATCAAGCACCTGTAGCAATGGATCAGATCCTCGCCAACCAGACTCAGATCCTCCTGGGCATGGCTAATACCTTAGCAGCCATGCAAGCACAGAATAACAACAACAACAACCAGACAAGAGACAAGCACCGGGAGTTCATGAGTCACAAACCTCCTACCTACTCCCACTCTGCATATCCTCTTGATTCTGATGATTGGCTGAAGACTGTTGAGAGGAAGCTGGATATGGCTCAGTGCAATGACAGGGGGAAGGTCCTGTATGCCTCAGGTCGCTTGGAGGGATCAGCTTCAGATTGGTGGGATGCTTACCATGCTGCTCATGCCACCCCTGATGCTATCACCTGGCAGGAGTTCAGGACCAACTTCAGGAGCCACCATATTCCTGCTGGTGTCATGAAGCTGAAGAAGAAGGAGTTCCTCTCACTCAAGCAAGGTGGGATGACCGTCAGCGAGTACCAGGATAAGTTTATTCAGTTGTCCCGTTACGCCCCGGATGAGGTGAAGGATGATGAGCAGAAGCAGGAGCGATTTCTGGAATGATTGATTCCGCCGCTCCATTATCAACTCATGTCTCACACCTTCCCAACATTTCAGAAGCTGCTAGACAAGGCTATTGGCTTGGAGAGCAAGCGCCGTGAGTTGGGAGAGCACAAGAGGAAGTTCATGGCCTCAGGACAGTCAAGTAGTAACACCAGCCCTTGTTTCCAGCAGCCTCAGCAGAACATGCCCGTTCGCTTTGGTGGGCAAGGGGGTAACTTTGTGCAGAGTCAGGGTCAGCGGTCAGCACCTCCACCTCAGCGTCTAGCATTTCAGCAGAACCGTCAGATCACCCCGGCCTAGACTCCATTGAAGACCACTGCACCAGGCAGTGCTCCTACTCCTCATACGTGCTATATTTGTGGAGATCCCAGCAACTTTGCCCACAACTGTCCTAAGAGGAATGCTCAGACCCCACAGCACCAGAATGGCAGTGCACCTAGGCAGAATACCCCTCAATAACAGAACAGGAATGTGAACCCGACGCCCCAGAGCAACAAGGGCCAGCAGAGGCCCTGTTTGGAACGGCGGTCGTGAGAAGCGCTTATCAGATAAGCTGTATGAATATGGAAATAACACTTATTTGAGAAGCGGGTTTGAATCGGCTTCTGCGTTTTAGTACAAATGAGGACGGTGGGGAGAAGCGTGGCAAAAAAAAGCTGGAAAAAAGCAAGCCGTTTGGCTTCTAGGTTCAGCTTATTTTGACAATAAGCTGAAGATAAGATGTTCCAAACAGGCCCAGAATCAGATGCGGGGCAAGGTGAACCATGTTGCTGCAGAGTCCGCACAGGAGGCCCAGGATGTGGTACTTGGTATGTTCCTCGTCAACTCAGCCCTTGTATCAGTTTTATTCGACTCTGGAGCATCCCATTCTTTTATTACTGCTCAGTACGTAGCTAAGTATAATATACCCATGCTCCCTATGAAGAATTCCATGCTAGTTAGCTCTCCCGGTGGAAACATGAACGTCAATTTTATCTGTCCCCGAGTTAATCTGAAAATAGTTGGGGTAGACTTTCCTGCTGATCTGATAGTTCTGAACTCTGAGGGAATTGATGTCATACTTGAGATGGGATGGTTGGCTGCTTTTGATGCGGTGATTCAGTGTGCTAAGTGGTCCATGTTTTTGACTAGTCCTCAGGGAGAGAAGATTGAATTCGGGGCCACTCAACCCTCAGCTTCAACTTACTCAGTGAATCAGGCCAGCGGTGGTCCTTTGGAGGATATCAGAGTTGTTTGTGAGTTTCCGGATGTCTTCCCAGATGATTTGCCAGGTATGCCACCCGACCAAGACATTGAGTTTATTATTGAGCTTTTACCTGGTACTGCCCATATTTCCAAAAGACTCTATAGAATGGTTGTTAATGAACTAGAAGAACTTAAGAAACAACTTAAGGAATTGTTGGATAAGGGTTACATTCGTCCTAGTTCATCACCTTGGGGAGCACCTGTCATTTTTGTGGGTACAAAGGATGGTACTCTGAGGATGTGTGTGGATTATCGTTCATTGAATGAGGTAACCACCAAGAATAAGTATCCCTTGCCCAGAATTGAAGACTTATTTGATCAGTTGAGAGGAGCTAAGGTTTTCTCCAAGATTGACTTGAGATCTGGCTATCATGAGTTGAGGATCAGGCGCTCCGACATTCCTAAAACAGCATTCACCACCAGGTATGGGTTGTATGAGTATACTGTGATGTCGTTTGGATTGACAAATGCACCTGCCTACTTCATGTACCGATGAATAAGGTGTTCATGGAGTGCTTGGATAAATTTGTGGTGGTGTTTATTGATGATATTCTGGTTTACTCTAAGAATGAGGAGGAGCATGAGGAGCATTTGAGGTTGGTGTTGCAGACTCTGAGAGAGAACCAGTTGTATGCCAAGTTTAGTAAATGTGAGTTTTGGTTGAATCAAGTGTCTTTTCTTGGTCATGTTGTTACTGATAGAGGTACTCAGTTTACATCTAGATTCTGGCAGAAGTCTCATGAGTCTATGGATACAAAGTTGAATTTCAGTTCTGTATATCATCCTCAGACAGATAGTCAGACAGAGAGGACTAACCAGATTTTGGAGGATATGTTGAGAGCTTGTGCTTTGAAGCATGGAGGCAGTTGGGACAAGAGTCTTCCATATGCAGAGTTCTCATATAACAACAGTTATCAGGCAAGCCTAAAGATGGCCCCCTTCAAAGCACTTTATTGTAGAAAGTGCAGAACACCTTTGTATTGGAGTGAAACAGGTGAAAGTCAGCTGTTTGGGCCAGAGATTTTGCAGGAAGCTGAGAGACAGGTTCAGATTATCAGAGAGAATTTGAGAACGGCTCAGTCCAGGCAGAAGGGCTATGCGAATACAAGAAAGAGAGAACTAACCTTTGAGGTGGGTGAGTATGTGTATCTGAAAGTATCTCCTATTCGAGGCTTGAGAAGGTTTAAGGTGAAAGGTAAATTATCCCCTCGTTTCATTGGACCTTTCAAGATTGTTGATAGAAAAGGTGAGGTTGCTTATCAACTGGAGTTGCCAGCCAGACTATCAGATGTGCATGATGTGTTCCATATCTCTCAGTTGAAAAAGTGTCTTCGAGTTCCTGAGGAAGAATTACCCTTGGATGAGTTGGATGTGCAAGATGATTTGACTTATAAGGAATACCCAGCTAAGATTTTGGAAACTGCTAAAAGAGTTAAGTAAAGTGATTAAGATGTGCAAAGTTCAGTGGAGTCGTCATGCGAAAAGTGAGGCAACTTGGGAAAGGGAAGATGAGTTGATGGTAGAATTCCCTCAGATTTTCTCTAATCCATCAGAATCTCGAGGACGAGATTCTTTTTAAGGGGGGTAGGTTTGTAACACCCTAAAATTCATCACAATTAAATTTTAGCAACTTTCTGAATATTTCCAGGATTTATTAAGGCTTAATTAAATTTTCTAAGATTTAATTGGAATTTCTACCCTTTTATCAATTTAAATATCATATTAAATAATTTTAGTCAAAATAAGCTGTTGATGCATTCATGTTGTTGCATTTGTCTTTTGCTTGCTGTTCAATTAAGTTGGAGTTTAAATTCTGTTTAAATTCGAATTTACTTTGAATTTGTTTGGTGTCTAGAATAGTTGTTTTCCGTCGAGTTCGTTTTTGCCCCTCCAACTCTTGGCCCAGCTCGGCTTTGCCCCTCTACTTCTTTCTCTCCGAGCCGGCCCAAGTTCCTTTTCTCTGGCCCAAGTCCTCTCTCCCGACCCAAGTCTTCCGCGCCGGCCGCTTCCTTCTCCCTCTTTCCCCGCGTCGCTGACAGGCGGGGCCCGCCTGTCAGGATCGTCGTCCCCAAGCCGGACTCGAGCTCGAGTCCGACCCGGATCGGCCGCACCGCCTCCGCGCTGTCTCTGTGGCACGCTCGCCAAGGCTTGGGCCCGAGCCGTCCCGGCGCCTATAAAGGCCGCCGCCGCCCTAACCTCTCCGCTCTCCCCGCGTGCCGCAAACCCTAGCCGCCTGCGCCATAGCCGCTCCCATTGCCGAGCTCGAGCTGCCGCCGTTGATCTCGCTCGTTGCCGTCATTTCTTCGCCAAGATCCGTTCTGGGAGGTTCGCAAGGAGGTACCGAAGCTACCCCCCGTATTCTTGGCTCCGATTTTGGCCGTACACCGCGCTAATTTGCTCGTCGTCGATCTTACTGCGCCGCCGCCGCCTTTCGTCGTCGACCGGCCGCCTGCAAAGCTCCTCCCTTGACCTGCTCTCGTCAGATGAACTCGCCATCTCCCCCTCTCTCTCCTCGACCTAGTCCAGTCATGTTTGGTGGCCCGTAGCGCACCTTCGCGTGTGCGCCGGCGAAGCTCCGCCGTGGACACGAGCGGCGCCAGCGCTCTTCTCCCATCGCCGGCGAAGCCCCTGCCCGATCCAATCGTGACTGTCCAATCCGGATCCAATGAACCGAAGCCGCCCCAGCTCCGAGTCAACCAGTCGGATACCGGTCAACCTTGACCGTTTTAAAAAAGGCTCTCCAAGTTTTGAAAATCAACCTGCGATCCTAGCCAGTTCAAAAATATTTAAGCCTAGGTCCTTTTTCTTTCGGTTTAACCCCTGCAAGTTTTAAAATTGCGCCCGAGGCCCAAGTTTTTGCTTTTTGCATGAAAACCCTCGTAGTTTAATACAAAATTATGTTTTAGCCCTCGGATTTTCACAGTTAAGCCCCTAGAACTTTTAAAACTTTGCCAACAAATCCCTGAGCCTTAGAAAAGACATATATCTCTCGTTTTAACTCCGATTTTAGTGATTCTCGCGCTCACGCGTTCGTGTGACGTGTAGATTACTTTTGTGCTGTTTTTTTCTTCTATTGGAATTATTTGGTGTACTGTTTCTTATTTATTGTATTGTTTCTTTGCATGTGAATGTGTGACGCGTATAGGAAACGTGCTGTTCAAGGAGAGCTTTGAAGATCCGGTCGTTGAAGACTTTGAGCGGCAGCAGGGTTGGGAAGAAGGCAAGTATTCCTTGATCATAACCATTTGTACCCGAATGACATGCATTTCAATTACACTGTTATTTATCGATTGCAATAATATTGTTGGGTCCCATTAAGGATTTCCTAGTCTCCTTTACCATACCTTGCAGCTTGGGGTACCTAATTAATTTTGATGGTAGATGATGCTTAGCTTGCTCAAATGGGATTGATTAAATGAAACCCCTACTCTATGTTCCATTACTACCTTTTAATCAATTAATAGATAAGATCACATCTTTTAATTGGAACACGGAGAACCACCCAGGAAAACCATACAACCATGAGTGTCATGTGGCTCTGGCTTTGACTGACTAATTAGGTGCTCTAGTTTATGGTAGCTTTACTCGGAAGGTGCATGGGGGGCGGCGGTTGACGGGGTATAGCTCGGTCCTCTTGAGCTGTGGGCTTTGGTAAGAGACAGACCTCATTAGGGAGGGTTATACTTTGCTTCGGAACCGGAAACCTTAGCGGGTTACTATTTACTAAGGAATCTTTGTAAAGGCCTCGTAGCGTCCCTATGCGGTCACACCTCGGTAGTGTGATTTAAGAGGATTGGCCCCCTCAGTGAATCACGGCTTATGGTGAAAGTGTACAACTTCTGTAGAGTGTAAAACTGTTATAAAAGTCGTGTTCACGGTCAAGAGCGGCCTGGAACCTTATATGATAATTATACTTGAATACGATCTAAACTGTGGTTACCTGAATTTGTTGGGTTTATATTATTTATTTAACTGTGGTTTGGTATATAGTTATATTTGCTAGTAAATAGTTGCTTAATAAAACTTGACCAACTAAAAGTGCTTAATGCAGCTAGCCTTTTAGCCACCCACTTTATAAAGCCTTGCATGTCATTTATTTCCAAACTTTGCTGAGTACTGCATGTACTCACGCTTCTTGTTTATTTATATTGCATCGACCACACCCAGAATGCTGCTCAGATTGGTAGAATTTTGAGGATTTCACTGCTGATTTTGAGGAGTTCTAGGCGAGTCTCCCCCAGTCAACGCCTGTGGAGTTGGAGTCAATTTGCTTCATTAGATGAACGTTTATTTAAGTCTTCCGCTATAACATTTGTGTCAACTTTGAGATTGTAATAAATGCACTTTAATACTCTTTCGTTATGCATGGTTATGGATATTTACTTGTGACATCTACCATATGTGTGCAAACTGATCCTGGCGCACATATGAGATGCATCTGGTTTTGCCTTTAAAACCGGGTGTGACACATGTTGAGTCACCCTTGGGAACCTCCAAATGTGCATGTAATCACAAACATAATATGCACATAAATTATTTCCCGGTCCCTGTTGGCAACACCATCGACCAAAATATAAAGTTAAGTAAAATTCATATAATTGATTAGTCGAGTCCTGTGCATGTGCATGTACAAAGTACTTGCATACTGGAAAGCCAGTCTTCCATGTGAGTATTTGATGGACGATACCAGGATTATCTCGACGAAATTGATCCCACGCCCTGCGAACCAAGAATTTAAGTTAAGTCATTGTGAGTGTAAGGGCAGAATTAATTAGTGAAAAATATATGTCACCTTGTAAACATGTCAATGATGTTCTAGTAAAGATATTTTGGTTTCTTCAACGAATCGAAGACAAAGAACACACCTCGGTTAGGACACACTATGATTAGGATCCTCTGAAAACTATATACATGTATAAAAGTGTTTTATAAGTAGATATAACATTATAATGAGAAATAATTAAAGAAATGAACAATATAGGCATTCACCCAAAGTTGAATGAAAATAGTATGGAGTCCATAAAAATTTGTCTTTCGAGATACTTGTATAAGTTTTGATATGTTTCCTCTGGAGCAGTCATAATCATTTTGTCATTTATCCTTGTCGGGTCCATGAAACCAACCTCAAAACAACCTTCCCTCCGAAGCTTTTGAACCTCCATTCTGCATGTTAAGCAATAAAGGCCGCGTTAGCATAGATTACATTTTTTCAAGGGCTAGTTAGATCCATGCCATTATAAATTTCACATTTTGAAAATATGCCATCGGTGTGTCACTGACAGGTGGGGGCTACCTCAGTCACTGATGGTTGTATTTTTCTAATTTTCAAAAATTATAATGGCACGAGAGGAATTAATCCTTTTTTCAAAGATTCAATTGTAACCGAGAACAAAGCACTTACAAGACCCAACATGCGACCAAAGAGTAGTCCATGGCGTCTTGGTGGTACACCTCATATATATCCTTGAACTCCACCCAAAGCGTTTCGTCGCCGTTGAAGAAATCAATGTCCTTTATGCGAACTCCGAACATGCGCCTACGTCTTCTGTTGGATTGTTGAAGATACCACTGTGGAATTGGCGCATCTTCGTTTGTAGGTTGCTCTCTATTTCTGGAGGGACCAAAGGTTTGCCAAGCTTAAATGACCACTTAAACAATGTGTTTATAGGGATTTCTTTTCCCCCCGTGATTTGCTCTCCGGAGAGTCCCGTCTCTCTCATTTGTCGTTGCACGTTCATGACTGCTGAAGTTGGTTGCCGAGCTGAGCAATCTTTTTAGCAGGTTTGGACCCCGCCGCCGCCTTCTAAGACAATACTATCTGGGCCGGCTCAAGGGCCGCTATGGCCCATGCCCAAGTTGTCGCTGATTTTACTTCATGATATATCACTGGTGTTGCCCGTCAATTCTCGTTTCGTAAAGGTGACGCTGGGTAATGGAAACCACGTCGCTAATAATAAATAATACTAGTCACACCCATCAAGGATACCCGTCCCAGATGGATGTATCATAATGATTAGTAACTCGTAGTTTATAGACACGTCAGATATGTTTGCACGGAGGGCATGGCATAAACATTTAGTGAGGCGTCATAACAGTGTTCGTCACTAATCATACATTAGTGACGTGTACAGCTTTCATGTCACTATATATTTTAGGTGTCTCCTTTGTTTGTTTCTTACGTAGTGCATCTTATATTATATTGGCTTCTAATCTTGTGTTATTGGCGTCCTCAAACGTTCTTCTTACAGCTGACCAGTAGATAGTGCAAAATCAAATATCTGACCATGACCTTATGGGAAATGGGAATGCCCTGGTAATGAATTGTTGAGAAAATGATACTGAAAATCGTGCACGCGTAAAATATGTATGATTCTTTGAGCAAGTGAAATGGTAATATGGGACAGCTAGCTGCGATGAGGACCTTCCACCTACTGAAATCAGCTTGTCGTTATGTTGGAGGACGCCGTCTGCCCGATGCACACCACCAACTGAAACCGGCTTGTATGTCCGATGCACACCACCAAGTTGGCGGATGCTGTCCGTCCCATCACATCACACGCCAAATTTGTCTGGAGACGCCACCACACCACCATCCCACTGGCTGTCCTGTATCCGTGTTGGGGGACCACCCGCACCGCTGGATCCATTTGAACAGCCGCTAGAGGAGCCAACATGTTGCACTTGTCAGGCCAGTGTCAGTGGCAGTTTCGTGGTATTAAAAATGCTAATGTAAGTGTCATATGAGAGAGAATGAAGAGTTTCATGGTATGCGAGAGAAGTTTCATCAGCATGAAACTCTTTTGGCACAGTTATCTAGTTTCTGATCTAGGAATACACTGTTGAGAATGCCGTCACTTCCTCCCCGTAAACCGAGATTGAGTTTTGTCTCTAAGGCACCAAGGATGTGAGGGCGCACCAACAAACGCCTCCTAATGTGCATCTCACCTTGACAATGTAATTTGTGCAGTGCTGGTCCGTGTCCCACCATCATTGTCCCCACGCCAATACGTACCCAGCCAGCGAGGAAACAAGTGGTGTGAGCGGACCACGCATGTGTACCAGGCAGCATGTGGTATGTTTGTAGATTGGGTTATTTTTTTTCTGTTTTTAGTGTGTAACTAACTAGAAGTATCGAAAGAAGAGAAATTGTTGTGTGTAATAATGTTATTTTGAGGATATTTATTTCAATTGGGTTATTTCTTTGAAGTAGTAATTTCATGGTTAGTACGCATGGATAATTGTAGCTAGTGAAACGAAGTGAATACTAAACAATGACCACTTATAGGTGAGAGGTACAGATATGATGAAGTGAGCTTCCACTCTACGTGGTCTGCCTAAGTTGCAGCGATATCGCCGTCCATAGCTAAACGTCGTCCACGCATGATCATTAAAATCAGAATATCACAAAAGCCATGGCTCTAAGTAAAATAGCCACATGCTGTTAAATATGTTGTTTTTCCTCTGAAGTTGCAGCGCTATGTAGTCTTGATTTTGCAGTCTGAACCCTATCTCAAGCTTGTTACATAGTGTTTTTCGTCTGAAGTTGATAAAAGAGCCTAGGCCGAAAGAATCAAGGCACAACTATAAAAGACTCTTAAGCTTTTTTGCATAGACTGTTTCTGTTTCAAAGACGATAAACGACTCCCAGTCGACAAAATATTGAGTGTACACCTCTCGTATTCTGCCGCACAGAAGTACACCTCTCGTATTGAGTGAGAGCTGGAAAGTAGGTAAAGCAACCATATAATATGCATCAAGACGATAAGACATATATAAATAACTTAGTCATAAAGCAAACCACTTGGGGTCAACTTTATTTAGATGACTTGTACTTGGAAGGAGGATGCAGTCTTTTTATATAAATATTTTTGAATATTTTTAAATTTCTACATGCCACACCTTAAATCCGATCGATCTGATTTTTTTACAGCCACCCCTAATATGCTCATAGTTCTCTACTTAGCGTGTCATATTTGTGGTGACCTCAATCTCAATATCTTCCGGTCCTAAGTAGGTATGTTTTGTCAGCGTCTACGTCTATAATGGTATTTCACAGAAAAAAATGACAGAAAACGTATCAGAACTAAAACCAGATGGGGCCAACTTTAGATGTTCGACAGCCTGCCACAGGAACTGATGAGTTTCATATATAGTAGAGGAGCGTCGACAAGTTAGGATAATGCAAGCTTCTGATCTTCAGCCTGACCTTCTGTAAGTAGTCTTCCTTTCTTATCTCTCTTTGCATTTGTCTCTGAAAAACCATTCTTATTTAACACCATAAATAATACTATATGCATATTTGTGTGTGCGATATGTTTGTAACTCGATCATGTCGTTTTACTCTTCTTTTCAAATTTTATTGTCCAGTGCTTGTAGCAGAGAATATATTGAGCGCCGCCTGTTGGAGCATATATGGAGCCCGCTGCTGCATGGGCACCTTGCGAGTTTCAGCTGGCGAACTGGACAGTTGAAGAACCAGAAAATAATGTAGTTTGGGCTACTGTTGCCGGCCTCCCAGTGGAGAATTCGTCAATTGACATATGTGATGGTATCTGGAGCCTCCAATCATATGTCCCTAGTAGCTATAGCGGAGGGCAGAATCAGCTGGTTGAGTACAGTTACTATGCTGCAGCCACACAGCATGATTCTCCTATTATTGAGACAGCAACAGCAGCTGCAGCACAAGAATCGTTAGAGGTTGGACTATTGCTTCATGACATGAAAATGCAGATCTATAATAGTAATCCTATTCAGGTATTCCATGAAGCAGCTCGAAAGTTTTATGATGATACCAAGCTGATGAAAACGAAGATTCATAGGTACCCACCAAGCATTCAAGCTTTCGGCAGGTGGTACACCCTCCCGAGGATTGTGGCCATCGGTCCTTACCACCACTGCCGAAAAGAGCTCAAGCATACAGAGGATGTAAAGCATGTAGCTGCCTACTACTGCATCAAAGATTCGGGCCACTCAGTCCAGGACATGTACGACGCGGTCGTCTCTGTCGTGGCGGAAATCGATGCCCGCAGCCTCTACAACAAGGACGAGATGGAAGGTATCATCGACAATGACAGCGTCTTCTTACCTATGATGTTCTATGACGCATGCTTCTTGGTGATGTACATGCTAAAATTGTCGGGCAAGGACTGCAACAAGATGTTGTATGATTTCTTCGAGTCAAATGCCAATGACATCGATCATGATATCATGCTGCTTGAGAACCAGATCCCCTGGCCGGTGGTTGATGCCATCATAAAGTATACGTCCGTGAGTTTGGAGGAGTTCATCGCTAAGTGGAATGATGGCCGTCTGATAGATCGTGTTGATCAAGAGCCTACTGTTGACTTTGATGATAGCTATGAACCACCGCATCTCCTTGGCCTCCTCCGGTTCCACATTGTAGGAAAAAGCAAAAGAACTGATGAGGTGCGCAATACAGACAAAATGAAATCAATAGGAATTTCAGTTAGTGCCATGGAGCTTGCTGAAATGGGAATCAACCTCACAGCCAACAAAACAACAAAGCTTGCTGACATGGGACTAACCAAGAAACGGATCTTCTTCGCCCAGCTCTCCATGGCACCTCTGTCTCTGAATGATTTACGCGCAAGCCTGCTGGTCAACATGGCGGCTCTCGAGCTATGCATCACCCCAGAATTTCTTAATAAAGATGAGGATTATGAAGCCTCTGCTGTCTGCTCGTACCTCCTGCTCCTCTGCATGTTGATGCATAGAGAGGAGGACGTGCATGAGCTGCGAAAAAAGGGTATCCTGCAAGGAGGAGCAGGGACCAACAAGAAGGCACTCGACTTTCTCACCAGCCTTCAGAGTCTGCGCCTTGGATGCTGCTGTGCCCGCGTGGTGGTAGAGATCGAGAGTTACAAGATCAAGAGGGCGATGCGGATTAAGGTGTACGCCTTCATTTGCAACAACTGGAAGACAATCGTTGGGGTTTTCTCCGCCATTGGTGTATTTAGCAGTATCTTACAGGCGATTAAGTCTCTCAAGGGCGCCCATTGATATATATTTTTTTAGAATCATGTAGCAAGTGTTCTCTCTATTAGTAAATTGTTGGCTCCATCTTCATCACGTGCGTCTCGAGACAGTATTGTCTACTTGTCTGTGGCTGACATGAATTTGCAAACTGGTTATATATTTCTGGAATACCAAGACCCAGTCTTTACCTTTTCTTATTTAGAGTAAAATAAAACCATAGGCCCCTAAATCTGACTCATATTACTAACTTAGGACCGAAACTCCTAATTACCAAAGATGTCGTCTCCCAAATATAATAATCATTTTTCTTGAGGTCCAAGTCACCAATTTTAGAGTAAAACTGACAACATGCTGACTGCAGTAGAGTTATCAACCGGGACTAAATGATCCTTCACTGGCTATAATAAAAGGAAAGCACCCTACTTAGAGTCGCATGTGTCGTATTAGTGGGGTGATAAGGGTGCTACACGCGAGGCAAGTGGTTATGGGTTTGAATCCCACAATCCGCAGCATTTTTTTGGCTGCTCAGAATCGATCCGTTGTCCCGGTTAGGCAAATGAAGGTTTCTCCACCAGTGCTGGGATTGTGCACCCACCATGTAGGGCCCATCTCTATCTTCCATACTCCCTCCGTCCTAAAACAAATGTTTGGATAACATTTAAATTTTGTCCCAGAAAGAGTGTTCTTTTATCTCATAGGAATGGACACATCTAATTAATCCAAACCTCCACATTAATCAAAATGTGTATTGAGAAGAGCATTGAGCCAATCAAATAGTTAGTTGATGTTACTTTTCAAGTTTCAATGCATGTGCATTTATTTAGAAAGTATGAGTAATAAGGGGCAACACGGTTATTTTTCCTGAGTAGTATTGCACAATCATTTCTGAAATTTTCTAAATGAACACTTATTTTGGGACGGATGACGTATGTCTCCATCCTCTCTCCTTTGCCTCCTTGTTGATTAATGTTTGGACCCAGATTACCAGCTGCCGGTTGCCCCACTATTTTCTATATGTCTCCATCCTCTCTTCTCTGCCTTCATATGGAGTCATCTGGTCATTAACTTTGACGCTCACAATGCCCCCTTGACAACTTTTCTTGTCCATTCACACCAAGTATCACTCAAGCCTCTGGAGCCCCTGTTTACTTTGCCATCAGCTTAAAATCCAGTTTGAGAACAATTCCTACTTCATTTTTTCATTTAGTTTCATGGAAAATCTCATGATGTGCCATCACCCCATTCATTTTATTTCTTTTTTTCATCCAGTCTCACATGAAGCACAATCCTAGCCTCACACACACACGCAAATGAAATTAGGGTTTCTCAAGTTCTCCCCTCAAACTAGCGAACCCATTGTATATAGGGCCAATTGAAAGACAAAAATACCCCTACCACTACTACTAGGGTAATTACCCACGCCGGGTCATTTTGGTCCATTTCAACGAGCATGGATGGTCATGCACCTGCATGAGTTTACTTCGCCTCGATACAAGCTAAGTGATACTACTATGTGTCCTCTAATCCGTGTCACCCCTGGTTTTGATGCAAAACCGGGAAACTCCCGCACGCATCTCGATGCACCACACATGACTAGCACGTAAGGTCTCCATGCACCCTTGCTCTTCAAATGCATGGTGTGGATCACCCATGACCCCATGCAAACTCTTCGGGTCACTCGGTCCATGCCTTGCTTGACCTTCACTGACTTTCGCCGACCGCTATTGTAACACCCTAAAATTCATCACAACTAAATTGTAGCAATTTCTGAATTTTCTAGGATTTATTAAGGCCTAAATAAATTTCCTATGATTTAACTGGAATTTCTAGCTTTTTATCAATTTAAATATCATATTAAATAATTTTAGTCAAAATAAGTTTTGTTGCATTCATGTTGTTTCATATATTTTTTGTTGCTAGTAGATCAAGTTGGAATTTAAATTCTGTATAAATTCGAATTTGATTTGCTTTTGTTTGAGTTTTAGAAAAGTTGTTTAGGCTGAGTTCGGTTTTGGCCCCTGAACTCTTGGCGCGGTTCACTTTTGCTCCTTAGACTTTCCCTACCATTCATTTTCCTCCCCGCTCAGCCCGTTTTCATTCCGCTTTCGGCCCAGCGCCGGCCCGCTCCGCCTTCCCTCTCCCCATCTCTCTGTTTTCTCTCTCTGACAGGCGGGGCCCGCCTGTCATCTTCATCGTCCCCGACAGGGACTCTTCCCCGACTCCGATTCCCGATCGCCGCCGCAGCCAACTCAGTGGCGCGCACGCCAAGGCGTGGACCCGAGGCCGGTCTACGACCTATTTATAGCCTTCGCCGCACCCTTGAGGTTCCCCACCGAGCCGCAACCCTAGCTGCCCGCGCCGCCGCCGCCGAGTTGAGCGGCGCCGCCGCGTCTGTTGTCGCCAGAGTGCCCCTTTCGCCCGATCTGTTTTGGACCATCCGATCCGGATCCGACGGACCACAGCCGCCCGAGCTCCAAGTCAAACCGACCGCGTACCGGTCAGCCATGGCCACTTTGCAAAAGAGCCCTTGAAGTTTCTGGAAATCAACCCGCAGTCCATCCTAGTTCAAAAATAATTATAGATAGGTCCTGCTTTCTTTCGTTTTAGCCCCTGCAAGTTTTAAAATAGCAGCCGCAGTTCAGCCCCTGTTATTTTATGGTTTAGCCCTCGTAGTTTTATACAAAATTATGTTTTAGCCCCTGGTTTTTCGCAGTTAAGCCCCTGGAACTTTTAAAACTTTGCCAGCAAGTCCCTGAACCTTAGAAAAGCCATATCTTTTGCGTTTTAACTCCGATTTTAGTGATTCTCACGCTCACGCGTTCATTGGATTTTAGTGATTCTCGCGCTCACGACGTTTGTGTAACGCGTAGATTAGTTTTGTGCTGTTGTTTTCTTCTGTTGGAATTGTTTGGTGTACTGTTTCTTATTTGTTGTATTGTTCCTTGCATGTGAATGTGTGATGCGATTAGGAAACGACCAGTTCGAGGATTTTTCTGAAGAACCAACTGTTGGAGAAGGATTTGAGCAGCAACAAGTTGGGAAGAAGGCAAGTGTATTATGTCATGCAAATGTCCTAATAATTATTAATTTCACCACCCATGCATGTGGTCTTAATAACCTGGATTAATAAGACAACAAGTGATGATAGGCCAGCCCGCGAGATAAATTAACTAGCGTGGCATGCATTATAATATTAATTATAGATTTATAGCACGTGGAAGGCGGCCAGGCAAGTGTATTATGTCATGCAAATGTCCTAATAATTATTAATTTCACCACCCATGCATGTGTCTTAATTTGATGGGTTCCTATTTAAGGATTTGCCTAGCCACTATATTTTCCTGTCCCTGAAACTGGGTTATTTATTTAACTTTGATGGTAGATGATGCATAGCTTTCTCAACCGGGATTGGTTAAATGAACCCCTAGTCTATGTTCCATATACTCTTTTAAATAATTAATTGGCAAGATCATATTTTTTAATTAGAACATGGAGAACCACCCAGGAAAACATATGTGGGTTGTGGGCTTTGGTAAGATACAGATCTCATTAGGGATGGTTATGCTTTGCTTCTGAACCGGAAACCTTAGCGGGTTACTATTTACTAAGGAATCTTTGTAAAGGCCTCGCAGCGTCCCTATGCGGTCACACCTCGTAAGTGTGATTTAAGTCGGTCCACGTGGTGTGGGAAGGGTACAATGCTTCGGCAATGGGAATCACGGATTATGGTGAAAATGTACAACCTCTGCAGAGTGTAAAACTGTTATAACAGTCGTGCTCACGGTCAAGAGCGGCCTAGACCCTTACATGATAATCATACTTGAACATGATCTAAATAGTGGTATATGAATATGTTGGGCATATGAAATTCATTAATTTGTGGGTGGTATATACTTTCATTTGCTAGTAAATAGTTGCTTAATAAAACTTGACCAACTAAAAGTGCTTACTGCAGTATAGTCAGCCAACCTTTTTGCTTCAGCCTTGTATGTCATATTACATTCGCTGAGTACGTCATGTGCTCATGCTTGTTTTCTTTCTTTCTTTTATTGCATCAACTACACCCGGAATGCTGCTCAGATTGGGAGAATTTTGAGGATTTCACTACTGATTTTGAGGAGTTCTAGGCGAGTCTCCCCCAGTCAATGCCCGTGGAGATGGAGTCACTTTTGCTGCGCTAGATGAACGTTTATTTAAGTCTTCCGCTATGACATTTGAGTCAACTCTGAGATTGTAATAAATGAACTATAATACTCTTTCGTTATGCATGATTATGGATATTCACTTGTGACGTCTACCATATGTGTACAAACTGATCCTGGCGCACATATGAGATGCACCTGGTTTTGCATTTAAAACCGGGTGTGACAGAGGTGGTATCAGAGCCGACCCTCGCGGTTGCGCGTACGGGTCAGTGTGCGGGCATAGGGCGCATGACGTGTATGGCCCGGGTAGGGTATACGACATGGACTATGGCGCCGGCACTGGACGTACGGTCGTGCGCCAAGGGGGAACGTTCCTGGACATTTGCCCGTGTGTGGGTGAGTTGCGCCGACAAGGACGTCGGGTTCTTTGAGGGGGGGTGTATGTCACACCCGGCCCAGTTTGTATGGCCCAGTAGTGGCCCATGAGTGAGGGACGCACGTGTTTAGTGCCACATTGCTAGTTGAGCAAGGGTGGAGGCAACTTATAAGACTTTGTCTTCCAGCCATAGCACCTTCGGGTTAACCCTTTTACACGAAGCGAGAACGAAAGTGTAAGCAGGGTGCTATGTGTACGCGTGCGCACCCCTTGAAAGGGTTGTGCGGGGCGGCTCGTGAAAGACAGCTATGCACCATCTGACACATGCACATCACGAGCCAAGAGCTGCATCTTTTTCCCACCACATTTGCCAATCACTCATCATGCAAGGGTGGCAACCACTGGTCTCTCAGAAGGTCACCTTCTCCTTCATCGCACCCGCTCCTCTTCTTCTTAGGGCTCTGGAAGCTACTCTTCAGCCCCTGTACTCCTCGCTTGCATCGTCCTCCACCTTGTCACCGTAGTCACAGTAGCTTGCTTTCAACCATGGTTTTGGTGGACTCCACCCTTCTTCTCTCTGTTGACCTGGTTAATTAAATATTTGGGTCATCAGACTGGGTCTTTGACTTCGGATTCCACTCCCTGCTTGAACCTCCACTTGGTGAGGCCCTGCCGCCCTGGGACCAGGCGTATGTGTCTCTGTGATGCCTCTATCATTCCAATGCCTTGGCGAGCCGCCGCTGTGGATTGATCTTCAACAGTCTAGCCCACGTACAGCTTCAATCGTTGGAGTTGACATCACCATCAATTAATATTAGTGCCATCGAGCTTGTCAACATGGCGGCTCTCGAGCTATGCACCACTCCAGATTTTCTTGATCAAGACGAAGAATATGAAGCCTCTGCTGCACGTCTGTTCGTACCTCCTGCTCCTCTGCATGTTGATGAATAGATCGACAGGAGGACGTGCATGAGCTGCGAACAAAGGGTATCCTACAAGGAGGACCAGGGTTCACCATTAAAAAGGCGCTCCACTTCTTCAGCAGCCTTCAGAGCCTGCGCCTCGGACGCTGCTGTGCCCGCATCATGCTACAGATTGCAAATTACAAGATCAGGAAGGGTATGCGGATTAAGGCGTACGCATTCCTTTAGACCTTTACAACAACTGGATGACCATCCTCGGTGTTTTCTCCGCCATCATATTAATTGGTGCATTTGGCAGTATCTTAGGGTCCATAAACTCGATCTCAAGGTGATAATTTTTTTTTTGGAATGACGTTGAGTTATAAGCATGTGATGTCTGCAGTAAAATGTTGGACCCATCTCCATCTTATGCTTCGATCAAGTGTGTCGTGACAGCTAGTATTATGTCCGCTTTTCTGTGGCTGCCATGGAATTTGGAAACTGATTGCTGGCTATAGCTGTATACCAAGATTGAGAAATTTTTTTATTAGAGTAAAATGCATCCTATGCCAATAAATTAATTTGTTTTAGAGTGCCACTTTAGGTCTAAAATTCTCAAACTGTCAACAAGGCACGGGCGGATGCATGCAGACGCCCCGATCGCTGCTTTTTGGACGCACGGTAAAGCCTGTGTTTGCCGTGTGCCCGACAGAAAACTCACGACAAATGTCTGGGCACACGGCAACCTACGGGTTTCCGGTAGTGCGAGGACTTTAGGTCTAAAATAACCTGAGGTGCGTTTTTACTCTTTTGCTTATTTTTCACTAAGCCGCGGTGCCCGTGCTTTATAAGTATGATTCATGACTCAGAAGCAACTTCAATTCCTGCTCTCACTGAGAGCGTGTGCTTGTACGTATGGTTTATATATACTGTTAAAATTAAAGGAGGTAAAATATTGAATGCCGTAGGGAGATGATTGGTTCTAGTCCGTGTCACCAGGCTAATTTACCCTTTAACACTCAGCTGAGTCTTGTCTGCCAATGGAATGATTTTTTAATTTCTTTTTCTTCAAGCCGTAATAATTAACCATGAGGCTTGGTGCAGTGTTGCCACCCACTCCAATTAAGCTACTTCGTACACATTCTTTCTAAAGATTTCCTATGATGTAACATGGTTGGTCGTAGCCAGCTGAACATCTTGTGGTCCTACACGTGAGTGAGAGCTGCGATTAGGTTGCAACAACCATATATATATATATATGCGCGCGCGCACGCAGAAAGGGCCAAAATGTCGTACAGGTAGACAAGCATGGCCTGGTTGCAATTTTCTCCGATCATTCAGATGTGACCGATCCACTTTGTTAGGGAGGGCATTATTCCAAGTGTACGAGGCCCATCCGGCCAGTCTAAAAGGTGGGGTCCACGATGGATAAAGGCTAGGCTGGCCAGCTCTTTTATATAGTTGGGTGCCCACGAAATAATGCGGAAAACAAGATCGAACACGCGACACAATTTAACGTGGAAAAAACCCTTGCGGGAAAAAAAAACACGGAAGACAATCACTATTGATGAGAGTTTACAAGTAGGGATGATACATGGCTTATCTGTCTTGCCTTGTCTTGTTTTATCTTGTCTTACCGTCTACATAGGCTTACATATATATAGGCAGATCACGCGCCCATACTTGGTTGCTTACCAAGGTGGGACTAAACTGTGCACTTTCTGAGAGAAACCACAACACAATGGGCATCCGCTTCGCTCTGGCCCAAGCCTGGCCTATATCGTGGATGTGAATTTAGAACATATCCAACAAACTCCACATTAAGATAAATTCCATCATGTAGACGAATAATAAACTTCCATATTCAAATCTTGAATACCAATGTCCATCGGACAAATAAGATCACTTGAGTATTCTCCCAACACTTGAGCAAATAACCAATAGGTTCAAACACACACAGCTATCAACAAAGCAGACGAACAATCTGGACCTTCAACGAATTCATAATCCCAGCAAGAGTCTGAGTCTGTGCAACTGGCCTCGAAAAAATAAATGGCAATAATGCTCAATCATTAAACGACATAAAGTCGCAATATCACCTGTGGTATTAAATAAATATCCAGTGCAGAACTCAATTATTGCTCCATTCAAACACGGTTCAGATGTGGGCATAAATGTGCAGCCAACGGTATAAACTTCTGCAATAGACCTGAGTGGACGTCTCCACCTTGAACAACAAACGTACTGAATGCTAGTACAATAACGTTGTAGTATCTATGCAGTAACTTTGACTAAATCCCTCAACATGAGCAAAGACAGCAATAAACGTACTGCTCCCGCAATACAAAACACTGTAGTATTTTGTCAAACAAAAAACTCCTCTGTTGCACTTGAAATCCTCCACCTCGAACTCAATTCAAAACAAAACCTTCACATTCCAATTAACCAACTCTATTGGAGTAAAAGAAAACCACTAGGCTGGCATGAACGATGTTGTCAAAACATCAAGATGAATTAACTCAAAGTGATCCGATAATAATCCCAACATCTCCTCAAAATCTCAATATATCTCAGCAATGGAAATCACATATCATAGAAGCCATATGAAAGAAATAATCAGAAGAAAATAATCTGCAGTAATAATCTTGGTATGTTACTGTGTGAACCTAGCAATAACCTGCAGCATCGTGTACAACTCCGTGTACGTTCAGCAAAGCTGAGAAAACCTTCTGCTAGCTTCTCGTAGATTGGTCTGCAACATCTAGCAAATACGGAATCAGATTCCGTCTTAAACTCTACGTTGACGAGTCTTGCACGAGGTAGCCAATCGCAGATTGATCCGGCTGGCGGCGCGCGATAAACAGGGACGAAACCCAAATTATTTTTTTTTCACGTGATCTCGTACCAAGCTCTGATACCACTTGTTATGAAATAATGCGGAAAACAAGATCGAACATGAGACACGATTTAACGTGGAAAAAGCCTTGCGGAAAAAAATCACGGAAGACAATCACTATTGAGGAGAGTTTACAAGTAGGGATGATACATGGCTTATCTGTCTTGCCTTGTCTTGTCTTGTCTTACCCTACCGTCTACATAGGCTTACATATATATAGCCAGATCACGCGCCCCTACTTGGTTGCGTTATCAAAGGTGGGACTAAACTGTGCACTTTCTGAGAGAAACCACAGCACAATGGGCCTCCGCTTCGCTCTGGCCCAAGCCTGGCCTATATCGTGGATGTGAATTTGGAATATATCCAACACACGTACTAGTACATAAATCGTTTTCGTTTTGCGGGTTTTATTTGTGGCCGGCCCGTTTTTGGGAATGGACGAAAAGCTCATCCCCTCAAACAAAAGCCGAATGATATAGCAATTCACATGAAAAACGATTTAGATGGGCGGACAGGGAGATGAACTATCCATGAAAACTGCCCTGAATTCTAGGAGTGATCCGGCCATGAAAATCATGTGTTTCCAGGGGTGGGTAATGTCTCCATCCATCATTAGAAATCAATGCGATTTCTAGGATGGGTCGTCCTCTAATCCACTCCTATAAATCTCCGTAAAAATTTACCATGCAACTAGTTAAAATGAAAATCTTGAGTCTTCCTATCCATTCGGTTATTCACTCTCACCTCTTTTTCCCTTCTCTCCCTTATTTATCTCTTTCTCCTCTCTTCTTCATCGCCTCATAGACATCCATAAGTTGTGTCGTCGTTTATTCCCCGAGGCAAACAAGGCAGTAAGGGGATCAAATATAACCGTGGTGGGTTGCGGCCCACCCCACTGTAACGCCCGCGTTTTAATCTCTAGGAAATCACTAAATAAATCGTCCGGTAAAAACGTTTTCAAAATCTTTTACCGCCCGAGCTCCCTCTTCCGCCAGAACCGGACCACCTGGTTTTCCCCCTCCTTTTCCTGTTCGCATCGCAATCACCATCCCCTTTCCGTCCCGTCTCACCCGCCCTCGTGTCGACCGCCGTGACACCTCTCACTGGCCGACCACCTCTGACGCCGTCATCTTCCGCCGCGAATCCCGCCGACTTTTCCCTCCCCTTTTTCCCCTTTTCCTTTTTTTTTCTCCCCCTCCCTCTTTTCCTTCCTTTTTTTTCCTTTCTTTCTTTTCTTTCCCTTCCTTTCCCTCCCCTGATTCCTCTATTTTCCCCGGCACCGAACGCCACCGCCCAACTCACCGGCGTCGTGCACGCTCTGCTCGCCGCCGGCTGGCCCACCTCCAGCTCACCCCTGCCCGCCACCGCACCAGCCCCACCACCCCTCTGCTTGGCTCACCGCCCACGCCTGCCGTCGCTGCCCCGCTGCCGCCTCAGCTCCACCCGCACGCCACCGCCAGGCTCGGATGCGCACGCCACGTCCCGACGCTCGCGCGCGACAAACACAGCGACACCACCGTACACCCCGGAGGACACCACGACAACGAGTCGTCCCGTCGCCGGCCGTGATTCACGCCGAACGCCATTAACTCCCTCGCCACCGGCCCGCCAAGCGGCCTCTCGTCGACCCACCTCCTCGCCGCCTTTCCCCGCCTATAAATTGGCCAGTCGGCCTCTCCTCCACCACTTCGCACTCACCCACCCCCGCAATCGCCCCCTCCACCGCCGTAGCACCGCCGCCCCCACGGCCAGCGCCGCCGCCGCCTCGGGCCCTCGTGGGCAGCCCTCCCCACTGCACCTCTGCCTAGGGTAAGACCACGAGTGGACTCGCCGTGTTCCCCTCTCTCGTTTCCCCAGGTTGATTTGACCCCTCGCCGGCGCAGTCACCGGTGATTGCCCCGCCGACGGCCGCCGTCGCTCTCTCCCCCTCCCGCTGCACTGTTCCGCGGGGAAGAAAAGAACTTTTACCCATAACCCCCTGCCCTTTTCCCTATTATAACCCGCGGTCCAAATGAACATGAACCGCCTCCCTCTGGCATGTTTGCACATAACCCCCTGATCTTTAACCGATTTGACCCGCAGTCCACATATACTATTCTCCCTCTCTCTGTCTCTTACGCCAGAGGCCCTCGGACTTCTCTGTAATTACAAGAAGGTCCTTTTCTTTTTAAACAGCCCCTAAACCTCCACTAAACCCATCATTTCATGCGTCAAATTAATCCCGTTTGACCTCAAACTCCACCACAATAATCACCAGTACATTTTCGCCAAATCCAACCAGTCCATACTCAAAAATAATCGTGTCTTCATCATCCACTCTCTTTTTCCATTCTTCTTTCGGAGCTCAATAAAAGCTTTTTCTTTTTATTTATTGGATGTTTGTTTGTGTGTGCCGTAGACTCCGCTGTGAACGAGGAAGGACTCGAGGAGGAGCAGGGCTTCGAGCAGGAGTTTGGAGACCAAGACCCCGGGCAGGAATCCCCCGAGGGTTGGGAGAACGGCAAGTGCAATCCCATCCTTTGATGCATATCTTGGTCCCAGTTTTTATAAACACAACCCATGGCCTGATTTATAAAACTTGCATAATTATACTGCTAAACCCGGTTGGATAGCCATACCTTGATTGTTATGCCTGATTCCTTG
>OAMR01000083.1:2830061-2840811 GCA_900205405.1 Echinochloa crus-galli
GTTGGTGTTTGATTGAGCTGAGAGATGTTTTGACATGGGCTACGACAGATGGGAAATCTGGTAGCACTAAAATCTTGTGTGTAAAAGTGTTACACTTGCAGATCCTTGCAAAAAGAAATATTTGTGAAAACCCATTGCGAAAACCATCCCCTGCATGTGTACTAAAATTTGCTTTGCTGCTAAATAAACCATGAGCCATCCTTGCTACTATCCTTGCATATTTCTGTTATACCCTCCGTGGTTGTGTTTGCGCTTGCTGAGTACGTACGTACTCACCCTTGCCTATCTTTGTTTCAGAGGCAGACCCGAACTTTGTGGCTGAGGATATCGTCTAGTGGGGTTCGTTCTGCACCCAACCTTTGCCTGTGTGTTAGGGTCACCCGCTGGAAGCCGCATGCGTTGCCACTCTGATGAAGACCTCTATGTTATCAATCTTTTTATCTGGAGCTTAGTGTTAGTTCTGTTTGTAGTGGCCCTGCAATGCCACCGTCTCCCGTAATGTTGTTCTTGAACTGAACTACCTGTTGTAATAATGTGAACCAGCATCCTGGGACTGGTATTTGTATCACATTAAGTTCTCTCTTTCGAGGGGATGCTTCACCCACATGGCATACTATGAGCCAATGGGAGTGGCGGGGTTGCAGCCGACAAGGCAAGCTGGTCAGCTTCGGCCCTCCACATCAGGGTGGCGGCATGGCAGCCCGGCGGCTCGGCAGTGGAGGTCGCGTCAGCGGGGCCAGCAGTTGAGATGGAGGCCCGAGCAGGTGAGTCAGTGGCATGTCGTAGGTGCCCGAGCAGGTGACCATAGGAGAGGAGACAAGCTGTGTGTTGTCCTACGGAAGAACCTCTTGCAAGCGGAGGAGCACTGCAGGTGCGGTCGTGTAACAACCTCCGTATAGCTTTGACTTTACAGAGTTACACCTAATGCCACTCGGGATACGGTGGCCACCCCCTTGAGACATGTGACTCTCTTCATAGAGTAGTACCATTATCTCAGACAGAAGGGTCGGTAAATGATTGGGTCCGACGCACCTCTAGAGCAAGCGTGCTCGGCCTACCCTCTCCTGAACATCCAACACCTAGATTGACCTGTGCTGTCGTGAGTCTCGGAGACTAGGCTTGGTAAATGACCAGGACCAGTGCACCTCCAGCACAAGCATGCCCAGCCTACCCTCTCCTAAACACACAACGCGTAGTCTGGCATGTGGGATTGTGAGTCTCAGAAACAAGGGTCGGTAAACGACCAGGCCCGGCACACCTCCAAAACAAGAATGCCCGGCCTACACTCTCCTGAACAAACAACACCCTCCACCGTGGTACTATCTAACAAGGGAATGACTCACCCTTTCATGGGGGTAAGTTGTGTGCACAATTGACAAATTCCCGTCACTAGTTTCAATTGGTGCGGTCCTCAATGTAGGGAGTGATCACCTAGAAAAGCATCTCAACCTCATGGTCAGTAACTGCAGCCATTACAAGTGATGCCGCCAACTTCTAAGATCCAAGTACTCATCCTCGACTTGTGTCTGCAATAGGCACTCCGTGCAAAGTTGCCCAAGTGCAACTTCCCAAGCACCCAATCGAAGGGCAGGGTTATGTTATACACGGCTCCGTAAGAACCCTAGCTTCTCCAGTATTACCAAATCATTAAACTAATACCACGAGTAATCAAATACAACCATCCCAACATACACAAGTGCAGCATTTATGTAAAAGTGGATAACTGGATGGAAAGGTAGTGTGGTAATTAAAGGCAATGCAGCGCATATCATTATCATTATAAGAGTTAAGCATACTACTTGCAATATGTAATAGGTGTTTAAGATTCGGATGAGTGTGAACCTGGGGGCAAAGTCATCTTTTTTTCATCAAGAGTAGTTGAAGGCGAGGTTGACAAAGTTGTCCGAGTCTTCCGATGATCTGAGGGGCTTGTTAATATACATGTTCGAGGCCGTGGTTGGGGCTGATGTTCTGTCACCTTGCACTTCGGCTCAAGCTCATGGTTCGCGTGGCAACGTGTTCGGCGAGGATAGGTGTTGATGTCGAGGTTCTAGGCGTTGGGCTTGAGATTTGTCTTGCACAGATGGTGGAGGCATTGTTTTGGTACTAGTCCATGCGGTTGTCGTCATCCCGGGTGGCGTGCGTCTTCTTGCACGCGTTCGGCTCCTCCTGCTCTCTGTAGCAGCACCTTCCTCCTGGCTCAACGGTGAAGTAGTATGCAGCTTTGCCACGGCACATCACCGGTGTCCATCTCTAGCTCACCCTTTTTTTCACTGCTCTCCTTTCCTCTTGCCTGGGTAGCAGTAGATCAGGAAGGCATTGGGGTCTTGACTGGTTCTTCGATCCTGCTTAGTGCTTGAGGTGAGTTGTCACCAGGAGTACTGAAGGGGTAGCTTGCTCTTGCTAGCAGAGTAAGTAGTTTGTGGATAGTGTAGGTGTCGTACCTAGACTAGACACAACCTTAGTTTGTATCTAGTTCTGCAGAGGTGGTAGCCGTCAGGTAGTGACAGCCATATACGGTCTTCATAGTCCACGTTCGTCTCGGCCTGCAAGAGCCTCCAGCGGTTATTGTCAACACCGCTGCTCATCCCTTTCTACGTTTTGGGGGTTCCGCTCCCCGATGAGAAAGGGAGGGGCTGATGCGTGGGACCAAGGTGTCGGTGGGAGGGGGAGAGAGAGCGTGGGGAAGACTGGGTTGGGGATAGTTGGGCCGTAACAGGGTTGTTAGGCTCGGGTGCAAGCATTGGGAGCTAGGCTAGGCCTATTGGGCTGGTTCCGGCCCGGAGAGGCTTTAAAGTTTTCTTCCTTTTTATTTTTGGAATAAAATTTCTCATGCAAAGATAAATCCAAAAAATTCTGGATAAATTACTTGAACTGTGAAAATACTCCAAAAATTCTGAAAGTCTCGAGAAAAATCCCAGAGATAGATTTAGACATGAGAAACCCAAATAAACTATTTGGAGCTCATGAAAAGGATTTTTAGCACCTTCCAAAAATTAGAATTTGCTGTATAAAAAATAGGAATGAAATCTAGAAAAATCCAAAAAAGTCCCATTTGGCTTTTAAACGCATTTTTGAAAAAATTACGCACATCAAGGCACTAAATGTGACTGGCATAAATGTAAAGCACACAATATTAAAGCTATGTTGTCTTGAATTTAATTTAGTAAACAATATTTTCCTATACTAAATTCCCTGAACATTATGTAAATCTTGGATTTTTTAAAAAATTGATAAAATCATATGTTAATTAAGATTATTATTCACATCCTAAAATTTAGAAATATTAGGGTGTGACACTCATCGCTGAACATTGGTTTCTACACTCATCCGACTATATGTGGGATGAGTAGCATTCATTTGAAATGTGGAATAGTAGTGTTTGTGTTTGGAGTGTAGTGCCTACATACTACTGGTTTGTTGATGATGCGGAGACTACAGAAACGATGTCTAGTGTCTTGGGTTGGGACTACCCTTATGCAAGAACTAGATTGTTTCTCTTTCTTTATTTGATCACTTGCCATATCATATTTGATCCTAAGTGACATCTCATTTAATTTCATGGACACCATTCTTGCTGTCCACACGGCAAACTCGCCATCCACCAGAGACGGCCGTTAGGCACTTTACTTTGCCGTTTGCCCAAAGATACACACGGCAAAGCGCTTTGCAGTGTGCGTGATAAAAAACACACGGCAAAGTCCTCTTTGCTGTCTACGTGGCTGCCGTGAGGACTTTGCCGTGGGCCACACACGGCGAAGCCTTTGCCGTGTGCCCCAGGCACACGGCAAACTAACGAAATCTGGTAGTGCTAATTATTGAATCGGGACTACCGTCATCTAGCCATCTCCTGAGGCTCCCTGCACTGGAACAGGGAAACCGAAGCCCCATCTCCGAGCCTTGGGTCCCTGGGTGGGAGACCAAGGGTCCATTGGTGAGGTGCGCATCAGACCCAGCACATCGTTTGCAATTCATCGCAAAGGAAGACATTACAGAATTTCTTCAACTCAAAATCCACATCATTTGAATATGAAAACAAACTAATGTTGTCACAACACATGAATCTGAAGTTATAAAGAACATAAAAAAGGAGAAGAATTAAAGCAGACATTGTTTGGATGAGCAGAAAGTGAGCTCAACGTCCTTTTATTCTCTTAGTAAAAAAGTGACGAGCATGTCAGAGACGACATCCTTCTGCTGCATCCACGTTACTTCAACCATCTGGCCATCCCACTTTCCCATCCAAACAGAGCTAGCTTCACGGCCATCAACCAAGCCCTTCCATTGCTCACATTACAGTACAGCAGCAGTTTTTAGTATCTTGATCATTTGTGTTCCTATTACACGCCCCAGTAAATTCAGCAAACCTCCCAGGTTTACGCTTTATTTGGTCCATAGGTTCACGGTTAGTATCTTGATCATGCTGTGCTTCTTCCGTCACGTTCTGTGGTTGATTTACAGTGTTTCGATTAGCACAGTTCACCGTCCCATTATTCTCCATTCCGTTCATGTTCTACTTGTGTGTTTTGAGTGTTTCTATTTTCGGTCTTCACTTCCTGCTCCTTGCCCCCTTGCACTAGGATTTAGCGTTGCCTTTATAACAAATTGTGGCCGATATGACCTATATTATGGTCCTAAGTAAGAAAAGATGAAGGAGATGTCAAATCGAATAAATATTTATAATATGTGTCATATAAAGATCGTCCTAAAGAGAGAATAAAATGGCTGAGGCCTTAATCATCATGGATCTGAACTATTTTATGTTTGTGATGTGATCCATAAGTCTTATATGAAGGACTGCAGGTGAATAATGGTTTGCTTGTGCTGGTTCAGAAGAAGTAATAATATGGAAATGTTTGACGGCTCACGTGAGTTAAGCAGGCATGCCTAACACAGATACTTACATGATGGACTAATTTATACGTACTCCCTCTGTCCTACAATAAGTTTTCTTTTGTCATTCAAATTTTGTTCCACAAATAGTTCCATTCTTAACTCCTAAAATTACACATCAAATTTCAAATCAACTCCCACATCAATAAAATTTGTGCATGCATGCAGAGAAACGTAAAGAGCCAATCAAATAGCTAGTTAATGCTAGTTTTCTAGTTTCAATGCTATATATTTATCTAGAAAGCACGAGTAATAAAAAGGCAATATGATTATTTATCATGATTACTGATATGTTTGAAAGTTTTCAAAATAGACACTTGTAATGGAACGGAGTGAGAGTACATGTTTTGACGGTATATTTTCGAAAATGATTCTGCGCCCGTATAGTCGTGCATCCCACCTACCATCCAGCCTCATCGGCTTTGGAGATTGACGCATCTGGACCCAGTCAGGGCGACCTGCTCCCCACAGAGGTTGAGGTTGGCGTTAGCGCGCGTCCCAGAACCGCATTTAATTCTTCCATGAATCTAGCCAACGCAAAAAGGTCGGATAAAAAATATGTCCGATCGGAGCAGGGAAATGGATGATGTTATGACCTATCTCTAAACGGAAGAACGAATGCGTCCGATAGCATAGACACCCGTCTATTTGGGCGCAAAATCCTCATTGGTCCGGATTGGCTAGTTGATTTGTTTGATCAGCAAAGTTAGATTCACTACCGGAAAGCATGAATTTGTCGTGCGACCGAGAGTTTGCGGTGCCCTTTTTCCTCGCACACGGCATACTCATGAGTTTGTTGTGCGTTTTTATTTGACACACGCGCTTGTTTTTTTACACACGGCAAAGTTATTTTTCCACGGATATATCCTCCTAAGTCCCAAATCCAATTGCCTCTAAAAAAACATTTCTTCTCGGGTTGAAATTTTTTGTATTTTATACATACAACATGTGATACTTCATGTTAAAAGTTGGTACATTTTTGTATTTGTCTGCTATATTTAACTAATTAATTGCATTTCAAGCAATTTTTTGAATCAAGCCAAATTTAAATTACAGGTGATTCAAATACTAGAATAAAATGAGTGAAAAAATGATATTCATGTTATTTATCCCAATTTAAGGTCTTCTCCATGAAATCAAAAGAAATTTCGATCATGGTGGATTCGACGAATTGGGTGATGGGGCGCGACCTCGGTAGATCCGGCGAAGGGGCTGCTCCGTCAGGGTGGACTCATCAGATCGATGGCCGGTGGTGAGTTCCTCTCTTTCTCTCTCCCTCCCTCTCTCTCTCGGTCGTGGCATCTCCCTCCCTCTCTCCCTGTTTTTTTCCATAGGTGCTAGCGGCGGCGTGATGGTGGCGGGGGTTGTGGCAGCGGGCGGCGTGGTGCGGGTGGGCTCAAGCCACGACCTTGCCACTATGTTGACCAGCGCGGCCTCCTCCTCTCTCAGCGCAGCGTCCTGGAGCTCATCGTCCCAAGGCCGGCGGCAGCACAGTCAAGGCGGACCTGGCCATCGACGGCGAGGAGGCCACGCCGACGACTAGATCTGGCGGCGCCTCGGCTTTCTTCCTCGGTTTCCTCACCGGCAACGTGGTGGTGGTAGTGGTGGCGGCGGCGGTGGCGGCGTGGTACTGGCTATGGCTGGGGGCTGATTTTCTTTTTATTTTTTTAAATGTTTGCCGTGCGTTGACTCTGCGCACGGCAAAAGCTTCGCCGTATGCCCTGACACAAGGCTCACGACAAATAGCTCTTTACCGTGCAGATTGTTGCCGTGCGATCTTTGTCGTGCGAAACGGCTAGATACGCACGGCGCAAGCGCACGGCAAATAGGCGGTTTCCGGTAGTGATTGACGAATTGTTAATGAAGCTGGTTCGGTCTGTGTCCAGTTGTTTCAATAAGATGCAGGAGCAGCATCAGGGGCAGCAAATTTCATCTGGCCAAGCATGTGTATTTGTGCAGATCTTTGCATATGCAAGTACGAAGGTACAGATGGTGAACAGAACGGGACCATTATAGATTTCCATTATCTGATCTGATTAGCATGGTGGCCGGGATACATATTTTATTGCTTAATTTGCATTTTTGTTAACCAAGTGAGCATAGTCGATCTGGCACGGCTACGTCATCTATGTCTTATTTAACAGGTCATATATGGTATCAGGCATGGCAGTCGATCGAATTAAACTGCATATATATGGCCTAGCCTTTTTCGTTTATTAAACCTGACATGTCTGGTTCCTACACGCCAAGTTATGCGTGCCACAAAAATGTTGAGGTCATGGCCGTATAAACTCTATGAAATCAATCGATAATTTACCAAATCAATAGTGTTTCGTTTAACGATCTGATTTTTAATAATTAACGCGAATCATTGAGTAAGCTGCCGAGCTTTTTTGGCCCGAGTTTAGATTTCTTTCCAACCTTGGGAAGGAGGATTCTCGACATATCATGCACATATAGTGGATATACGTGGATATATGCATCCACATCTCTCGCTGGATCCCCTATGGTCTCACCGCCGGAGCCCTTAGGGCAAAGTCAGCAGGCTAGTGGCCGAGCTAATGTTGAAGTAACAACGAGAGCTACACATTTGATTTGGTCTGTAAAGCTTTTTTTTCTTTCTTTTTGGTAAAAAGTCACTTGTAGAGAAATGGAAATAAAAGACATTGGAAACCGGGACTAAAAACCTATAAGATTCAATATTTGGTGTGGCCCATGGGATTCCAATCCATGACCTAGCGTACTAACCACCCCACATACACAACACATATAACTCTAGGTGGAATACTTTTCTTTTGTATTAACTGGTCGAGGACCTTTCTATTAGGTTGATAGCTCCAACCAAGACCAAAGAAACAGTTAGTCCCGAGTTGAGCCCCCAACCGGGAGGACTAAAAGGGTGACTTTTGGTACTGATGTATGAAATCCTTTAGTCCTGGGTTAAGCCTCCAACCAGAACTAAAGAATGACTTTCAGTCCTACTTGATAGTTTCAACCGGGACTAAAGATTCCACCAAACCACCTACTCTCCCGCGGTTGCGCCCTGCTCCTAGCTCGATCAACTCAGCTCAGCTTATAAGCAGGTGGAGCGAGCTGAGCGGCACTTCCGCAAATTATGCTCATATCTCTCGTCTCCCGCCCCAAGTATGAACCTCCCATAATCCATGTGTGTTGTCGACCTGCTTTGGTCGCCACCCCGATGGGAATGGCTCGATCTTGCCTACTTCAACGATGTGCCACCGGAGAGGAAGTGTGGCTTCCAACCGTTTGTTGGATCAGCAGTGACAATAATCCTGCCGGCGACGCCAAACGGAACTAAAGGTCACTTTTAGTCCCGCTTGGTGTTACCAGAGGAATTAAAAGTCCTCCGGGACCTCGGGAAACACCAACAATTATTAGTCTTAGGCCTAAATCCATTCGGGACAAATGTAGCGGGTGGAAAATTCTTTCTGTACTAGTGACATCAGGTAGGACTGCTAGCCACCTAATTATTTGGTTGACAGATTGTTTTAGAAGCAGGTTCGGTTAGTGTCCAACAGTTCTTTCTACGGGATGCAGAGGCCGCATAACAGGAACAAAAGATCATAAGGTGCAGCAGCGGCGGAGCTAGCAGGGGGGCTAGCCACTATGTTGACCAGCGCGGCCTCCTCCTCTCTCAGCGCAGCGTCCTGGAGCTCATCGTCCCAAGGCCGGCGGCAGCACAGTCAAGGCGGACCTGGCCATCGACGGCGAGGAGGCCACGCCGACGACTAGATCTGGCGGCGCCTCGGCTTTCTTCCTCGGTTTCCTCACCGGCAACGTGGTGGTGGTAGTGGTGGCGGCGGCGGTGGCGGCGTGGTACTGGCTATGGCTGGGGGCTGATTTTCTTTTTATTTTTTTAAATGTTTGCCGTGCGTTGACTCTGCGCACGGCAAAAGCTTCGCCGTATGCCCTGACACAAGGCTCACGACAAATAGCTCTTTACCGTGCAGATTGTTGCCGTGCGATCTTTGTCGTGCGAAACGGCTAGATACGCACGGCGCAAGCGCACGGCAAATAGGCGGTTTCCGGTAGTGATTGACGAATTGTTAATGAAGCTGGTTCGGTCTGTGTCCAGTTGTTTCAATAAGATGCAGGAGCAGCATCAGGGGCAGCAAATTTCATCTGGCCAAGCATGTGTATTTGTGCAGATCTTTGCATATGCAAGTACGAAGGTACAGATGGTGAACAGAACGGGACCATTATAGATTTCCATTATCTGATCTGATTAGCATGGTGGCCGGGATACATATTTTATTGCTTAATTTGCATTTTTGTTAACCAAGTGAGCATAGTCGATCTGGCACGGCTACGTCATCTATGTCTTATTTAACAGGTCATATATGGTATCAGGCATGGCAGTCGATCGAATTAAACTGCATATATATGGCCTAGCCTTTTTCGTTTATTAAACCTGACATGTCTGGTTCCTACACGCCAAGTTATGCGTGCCACAAAAATGTTGAGGTCATGGCCGTATAAACTCTATGAAATCAATCGATAATTTACCAAATCAATAGTGTTTCGTTTAACGATCTGATTTTTAATAATTAACGCGAATCATTGAGTAAGCTGCCGAGCTTTTTTGGCCCGAGTTTAGATTTCTTTCCAACCTTGGGAAGGAGGATTCTCGACATATCATGCACATATAGTGGATATACGTGGATATATGCATCCACATCTCTCGCTGGATCCCCTATGGTCTCACCGCCGGAGCCCTTAGGGCAAAGTCAGCAGGCTAGTGGCCGAGCTAATGTTGAAGTAACAACGAGAGCTACACATTTGATTTGGTCTGTAAAGCTTTTTTTTCTTTCTTTTTGGTAAAAAGTCACTTGTAGAGAAATGGAAATAAAAGACATTGGAAACCGGGACTAAAAACCTATAAGATTCAATATTTGGTGTGGCCCATGGGATTCCAATCCATGACCTAGCGTACTAACCACCCCACATACACAACACATATAACTCTAGGTGGAATACTTTTCTTTTGTATTAACTGGTCGAGGACCTTTCTATTAGGTTGATAGCTCCAACCAAGACCAAAGAAACAGTTAGTCCCGAGTTGAGCCCCCAACCGGGAGGACTAAAAGGGTGACTTTTGGTACTGATGTATGAAATCCTTTAGTCCTGGGTTAAGCCTCCAACCAGAACTAAAGAATGACTTTCAGTCCTACTTGATAGTTTCAACCGGGACTAAAGATTCCACCAAACCACCTACTCTCCCGCGGTTGCGCCCTGCTCCTAGCTCGATCAACTCAGCTCAGCTTATAAGCAGGTGGAGCGAGCTGAGCGGCACTTCCGCAAATTATGCTCATATCTCTCGTCTCCCGCCCCAAGTATGAACCTCCCATAATCCATGTGTGTTGTCGACCTGCTTTGGTCGCCACCCCGATGGGAATGGCTCGATCTTGCCTACTTCAACGATGTGCCACCGGAGAGGAAGTGTGGCTTCCAACCGTTTGTTGGATCAGCAGTGACAATAATCCTGCCGGCGACGCCAAACGGAACTAAAGGTCACTTTTAGTCCCGCTTGGTGTTACCAGAGGAATTAAAAGTCCTCCGGGACCTCGGGAAACACCAACAATTATTAGTCTTAGGCCTAAATCCATTCGGGACAAATGTAGCGGGTGGAAAATTCTTTCTGTACTAGTGACATCAGGTAGGACTGCTAGCCACCTAATTATTTGGTTGACAGATTGTTTTAGAAGCAGGTTCGGTTAGTGTCCAACAGTTCTTTCTACGGGATGCAGAGGCCGCATAACAGGAACAAAAGATCATAAGGTGCAGCAGCGGCGGAGCTAGCAGGGGGGCTAGGGGGGCTGGAGGCCCCCCTAGCCCC
>OAMR01000083.1:2841657-2885664 GCA_900205405.1 Echinochloa crus-galli
CGTAAGTCTAAGCAGTGCCGGGTTATTCGTGACCTTCTATTTCTTGCAGGGAGGATACCAGATCTTTGGTTAACCTATTCAAAATAACGCATATATGCACATCATAAGTTACAGAAAAGAGAAGCATCTAAGTGAAATTCATTGGGTGCATTCTGCATACCATATTGCTAGGAAAACATGGAAGACGAAGAATATTGCTTCCCATCATTTCCCCAGGATATGACATACTAGTATACTACAAACTTCAGATAGTTAAATAACCTGCAAATTATGGAATAAGATATCAGGTATGAACCAAGCAATAGCCTAAGTTTATCCTAGAAGATACTGAACGCATATGCATGTGCACAGAGATTGAAAGATACAATGGACAGGGAAAAGAAAGCATCTAATCAGCGGTGGAGCTAGCAGGGGGGCTAGGGGGGCTGGAGCCCCCCCTAGCCCCATTTACTCCATTAAGCCCCCCCTAAGCCCCCCTTAATTTCTAGCCATAGATGAAGGGGAGAAGGAAAAAGAAGAAGGAAGAAGAAGAAGAAAAAGAGGGAAAAGAAGAGGAAGAGGAGGAGATCAGCCCCCCCTAACATGAATCTCTGGCTCCGCCACTGAGGTGCAGTGAACTTTATCAGGTAATATTTGAGCCAACTAATTTTAGATAAGTTCGTAAGATTTCTTAGGGTGTGTAAACCTGTTCATTTGAGTTAATTTGAGTCCTCGACTCAGCATAAGTGTCATTTTTTTTAGATTCATTTCAGGATATAGCCGGCGTTATTCCTTTAGTAGTAGATGACGTGCCCGTTCACAATGATGCACTTGGTGACTTCGTCAATCTCGACGTCTATCAATTCAGTCTCTCCGAAGTGCTTATAGGGATATTATTCAGTGTGCGTGTATTCGTAGGGTCAAGTCTTTCATGAAAAAAATATGTGTATTTGTGCAGGGCTTTTGCATGGTTGAAGGAAAAATCTTAGATTATGGAAAGAAAGACCACGCATGCATGAAGGGTGACGATGGGCAGCATAATGACGCGTACAAAAGATTTCCATTATCTGATGATTCATTTGTTGGCATGGTGGCCACAATATGCTATTGTTTTGCATTGTAAATCAAAAATTCTTTTGCAGATGAAAGTACATGCGATAGTAATTGTGTTGTTGCACGGATCGATTTCGTACAGCACGCACCGATGATGGTACCGTTTGGCTGCCAGCTCATCAAACTAAAGTGATATCGCATGCATGCAATTGATCGATCGGTTTCCTCTTCTACTTATCTTTAATTAAGCCAAGGGAGTATAATTAAGAGGCTGGGGTGTTTAATTTACCTGGTGCGGCCGCCGGAATCTGGATCTGGCTCAGGCTCTCGTCGGCGCTGGCTGAACGAACTGAGTGATCTGATTTTCAGTAATTAACGCGAATTGAACATCTACTGAGCTAGCTTTAGGAATCGAGATTTATTTGCATACTTGGATCGAGCAAGGATGCTCGACATGCACCCCTATATATACACCAAAAAAAAAGAAGTGCTCGTAGCGGCGAATGCCAATAATTACGTAGTGGGTTAGACAGAATTAAATTTATTTCCGTGTGGGACTCAAGATAGTGAATCGCTACTTCATGGGCGGGTCAATAGTGCAGGTAAATACACGTATTAGAACCCGTCATCAGGCGAAATGGCCAAAAATAACGCTTGTTCTATTATTTCCTAATAACGAGTCAATGCAACCGTGTATATGAGTAAATGCAAGCAATGCAATTGGGGTATCCAGTTTCTTGTTTTTTTTTTCTAGTAATGCGCCTTTCTCGGTAATGCATATCGATCAACATACCAGAGAGGACCGACCGGGTCAGGCTATAGATATGGTCTCGCTAATACGCAGTATATTGAGAGCACCGTGTTCCCAATAAGTTAACCCTGGCCTGTAAAAGCATACTCCAGTACAGTAATATAATTACATTTACAACTTTCTGTTGCATCAATATATTTCTACTAGGCTCCGTTTGGATGCACCCCAACTAAGTTTAGCCAGTTAAAACGTTAGCAGTTAAACTTTAGTAGGGTGTTTGGATCCTCCTGCTAATTAAAATAATTAGACCATATTACCCCTAATAAAATAATAGAAAAAAGAGGAAGGTGGCTGTATTGATTTTAGGAGAGACAGTTCCGTCTTTAAACATGTTGTAGGGCATGTTTGGATTGTCTATTGCTAAAGTTTAGCGAGTGCTAAAGTTTAGCCCACTAAAATTTAGCACTTCAACTTTAACAACAGGGTTATTTGAATTCAACTGCTAATGGGGTCATGGAACATAGAGAAAAGTCACTCATGCCCATACTTTTTTGCTCGCCTGGTCCCTTCTCCTTCGCCATGGATAGGGTTGAGGACGGGGGCATTTCAATATTTTCCCGGTTTGCAAGATCCCATTTTCACCCATTAGCACCAATTCATGGTCTATTGCTTTTTCACCTTTTGGGGGTGGGCTAAAGTTTAGCACATACATTAGCCCACCTATTTGGATGTGCTATTGCTAAAGTTTAGCACTTTACGGCATTAACACTTTAGCACTTTACGGCATTAACACTTTTTAGCCTGTGTGGCTAGAATTTAGCTGAATTTTAGCTGCCCCTATTTAGATCCCTAATAGCTAAACTCGCTAAAGTTTAGCGGTTAGGGATCCAAACGGGGCCTAAACAAATCATAATGAATAATTAAGCGTGCAATACAGCATCAAATGGTGCATATTTGTTCGGCCGTCTATTTTTGAAACCTTGAGAATCTTGTAATATGGCAATATCTCATTTTTCCTATCCAATCGATCACGTCCATATGAATAAAAATAATTTTAATTTGCTCCCTGCTTCATCACAAATCCATTTAATTAGAGTTGCTTGCTGGCAAGTAGCTCTTACATGTTCGCAATTTTATCACAATATATTTCTACATATATACTCCCTCTATATTGATATTAGATGATGTTTTGGACAAGGTTTTAGTCGAACATTGAAAATATAAACCATGAATAACTTTTAAATCGTTGAGTTTGGAAATGTGAGAACTATATGAATAGATTTGTCTTAAAAACTACTCCCTCCGTCCCAAAAAAGAAGACGCTCTAGGATTTAAAATTTGTCCCAAAAAACAAGTCATTCTACTATATTTAGTAAGTGCACGTACATGCAACAACCAATTAGTGCTAAATATGGCTAATAATCAGGGGCAATCAAGGTCATTTTACTCTCTCCTTAATTTGTCTTAAAATTTCTAGAATGTCTTCTTTTTTGGGACGGATGGAGTATTTTTTATGAAAGTATATATATATTATTTTTTAATAAATATTTTTATAAAAATAAGAAGTTGAAGTTACGTTTTGAAGACTGTGTCGTCGTCCTAAACGTCATTTGATACCGGTACGGAGGGAGTACTTCGGATAAGAGTCATCGTAGACATAATTGCTGTAGTAGCTGAGCCTATGACTATTTCTTTATTGACTCCATAACGCGAGAAGGAACCGCGTTAAGTTAGCAGTTACGTGTCTTTCTCGGTAATAATGCATTGACCGAACCGGGAGACGACCGACCTGGTCAGGCACAGGCAGACGTGGACGTAAATGGAGCATTGATTCCACCTGCAGAAACCAATCCATGCAATCCCCCTCGATTCTTCCTCGACACTTGTCAATATACACTCTAAACTTTCTGTTTGATGAATATTTCTACTAGAAACAAATACTATCATATATTGTTCTCAAGTATATGACGTTTAATATAAACATATTAGTAGGGTAGTCCAAGTTAGTGGGTAACGTCATTTTTTACTCCTCACCGCACCTGTCTAGCGCCCGCACGTACGCCTGACCTGCCACCACGACGCTAGATCTTCAACTGCATACGTGGCAAATAAAGAGTAGTACATGGCAAAGAAGTTTTTCTGGTGAGCTCTTTTACGGTGTGCAATACTAGGTCTAAAAAGAACTAATATAAACATCTGATGGCTGAGATTAATTGTATAAGTAGTATAGATAAATAGTATACGTGGTACAAGGATATTATTGGAAAAAAGAGAAATAATATATCTATGTAATATATTTTTCACTTCGAGACTGCCCAACGAGAACCTCTATCTTTCAAACATCCAAATCCTGCGTACGAGAGTATGAGCACACATTTGAAATCTCTTGTACTATTGGCCTGAAATAATATGCATTTTCTGGCTGCAAAAATATTTGATGCAATATGAATTCGTAGCCACGCAGGAACTCATCGCATGATCTGCACGGCGGCATGCTCCATGTCCTTCCTCCTGACGAAGGAGCCGGGGTAGATCGCTGGGGACACGCCTAGTGCACCACGGTGCAGCCTCGGGGATGCGCCCTTGAGCGGCGGTGGCCGCGCAGAGGCAGCTCGTGCGCCGGGGAAGATGGCGGCGGGCTGGACTGTGCAGATCAGATAAGAAAAAAATAATCAGATCTTAATCAATAATTTACTAACAATTATCATATTACCCTCAGTCTATACTATATACTATTAGATAGTAGTATGGAACACCGTAAAAGACCTCACCAGAAAAACTTCTTTACCATGTACTGCTCTTTATTGGATCTCCATGGCAAGCTGGCAAAAGGTGGGCGGCGCGGCGGCATTTGCGCCGCCAGCGGCGCTGTGAACTGCATGCACGTATCAGAGGAGACAAAGTTGCGCGAGAAGAGAAATGAGAGTTTTAGGGTTTTGGGGGGCAGGAGAAGCGTGCGCAAGGGAGCTAGGGTTTCCGCTAGTTGGATTGCGTCATGACTTTATATGACAAGGATGCGACGCACACCGTCAGATCAGGGTTGGATGGACACGAATGTTCGGGCTGGACATGCGTGCCCAAAAAAGGGCCCAATATCAATTTTTTCGGCCCATTTTGATTTCTATTTTTGTTTTTAACTAATTAAGACACCGTTGTAACTAACTTGCAAAATAAATTATTTTAAATATGTCAATACATTTTTTAATTATAGACAATATTTAAGTTCCCATGTAGGAGTTTCAAGAATTTTTGAACCAGTTTGATATTTTCTATCATTTGAATGATATTTTGCTATCAAAAGTACATTCTAAGTTGCACTATTATACCTCTAATCGGACTCTAAAATTTAAACAAAAGTCGCATTTAGGTTCGTATGTTCCATTCTAGACTATGTTCTAGAGATAGATGAAAAATTCAATTGTCATCTATAGAAATTCAAACTCCTATCTCTAAATTACCATAGAATGATTGAAATAATATCTCAGTTTGGTTGAAAAAATTCTACAAACTGACATGATAATGTATTTTGGATCCGTAAGCTTGTCATAAAAAGTTAAAATGATTTTAACAAAACAGAGCGGATTTCCTGCCCTGGGCGACATACGCCCCCCTCACATGCAGCCGTGGGATGGCAGGAGGCTTTAGGATTCGCGTAGAAGCTTAAGCAGCCAATCGGAGCGATTAGCGAATAAACAACTGTATGCATGTCTGTCCTGACAAAAAGTTCTGATGCCTCATCTGCAGCAATCACTGACAAAGTTTTTATTTTGGTACTGCATAGAACACTTTCATTTCGATAAAAGTAAATTGACAAAATCTACAAAAATACACCGGATGTTATTTCTATTTGAATCACATCTGTCTTTTATGAAAAGAACACCTATCACAATTTGGAATCAGATGAAAAGGTAAAAAAGAAATGCACTATCAATGTGAGAAAACAAAAAAGAAATAGAGAATCATCCAAGAAGAAACTGCAACCCAATATCTTCTCCTTTCTTCAGAGAAAAAACCAAAAAGAAAGGATCTGCATAGGACAAATGATTATTCATCCGGGTGAAGCATCTTTCTTGACCGCGTGTGTCCAGAGCAACTGAGCGTCTGAGCAAATCTCGGTAGATTGGATAAATGTCCGGCTAAGAACAGGGACGGGAACTCAACAACTTGGTATGAGTGAGAGAGAGAGGAAACACGGGGGCGATGCCGAGGTTGAGGTCCGGGTCGACCTCGTCGGCGCCGTCGGTCGGATGAGGCGGCCGGGCCATGCATGGGGCTGGGCTCCACGGCTGCGGCCGGGCAGTGCCTGGTGGCCCCCAGGGTGGCGGAGGCGGCCACGCCGGACCTCCGTTCGCTCCTCTCATGCCGCACCTGCAAAGAGATAAGGTTGCGCCTCCCCGCAAAGAGATAAGGTGCGCTTGGCATCAAACATTCTGCGTTAACAAAATATGACCATCCATTGTTTATAAAATCATACATCTCTCCCATAGTTTCCTATAACTCAAGTCAAAATTTAATATTTCAATACCTCAAAAAAAAATTTGAACTCGTATGCCTCTTAAATTTGGACACAATGTTATGCTGACCATAATATTAGAAAATATGAAGTTACATTTGTAATTGTTAGGCAAAAACATGTTTTTTCTATTCTTCTACTTAGTGGAAGAAAATAATTCATATAAAAAATCCAAAATAATAGACATTATTAAACAAAAAATGATGTTAAATAAAATATCTTGGTTTTGGAAAAATTTAGAAAAAAGAATCGTCAAATTTAGAGTTTATATGAGGAAGAAATATCAGTTACAAAATTTAATTCCAGAGTAAAATGTAAAAGATGCATCACATACCTGTTCGTTGTTGGAGACACGTTACGATCATGTAGTATATAAAAATGTTACGTTACTAAATTTTAAAACAAACGAGAGACCGACGTATTGTTTAGTGAATACCATCTTGAGCATGAGGTCTGTGGTTCAATCCCCCCTTCCAGCGCTGTTTTGCTGAAATTATAACACGAGTAGACCATCTTGGGCCTGTGGGGGTGTTTTTGGGCTGTTTCTTAAAGTGGGCCATTGTGAGGTTGTCTTGTCCGGATACACTGTTTAATGTTTTTTCTTTTCGTTTTCAATTCAACAAGATGGGCCGTCCTAGCGCTAGGCAAAGTGCGCTAGGCTGTTCTGAAAAAAAAAACATCTTGGCAGCACACGTGTCTGGCTGCCGTACCAAGCAAAGTGCGATAGCGGCAGCGCAGCTCTGGACCTTCTGGGCACCCATATGCCTGTCAAAAACAAAAAGTTGGGCCTGACAGGAGTACTGCTCGCTATCTACACAAAGGCCCACGTTATGCATACAAACGAGGTATCATCCCCACTTGGAAATTTATTTATTATTATTGATATTTTCCTACAAATAAGTTGACATATAGAAACTTATGGAACTTTATAAATATAAAATTCATCTTTAATTACAAATTGACGATTGCATTATAGTCCACGACCATTTTAGAAAGACCTTTTAGAAAATTATAGTATTATCAAAACCTAAAATCTAGATGGAGAGCCCTCTCCATTTAGGCTTAGATGGAGAGCCCTCTTATTTCGAAAGAAATCCACTGTCCGAACATAATTGAACCAAAAAAGGAAAGAAGAAAGTAACGATCAAAATAGGAAAGAAGCAATCGAAGACGAGCAAATCCGGCAAGCCTTCTTCTCCGAGGATCTACTCCGGTGAGGTCCGTTCGGGTTAGGGTTCAGGGTTTGGGGGTTAACCTGTGCCCCCGGACCTAGAGGGAGCTCCGAGGAGCTGGCCGGCCTGGCGGTGGTGGCAGATCAAGGGCGGTGAGGCGGGGTGGCGATGGCGCCGCCGGCCGGGGTGGCGGGGCACAACCAATGGGCGGGGTCAGGGTGAGGCAGCTCACCGTGAGATGAAGAGGATAACCAAGGCGACGGCGGTGGCGTCATCTTCTCAGATCTGAGCAAAGAGGAGGCAAGGGGAGGAGGAGGTCAAGGGGGTAGGAGGCGGGCGGTCCTTCCCGGCGCCGAAGGCGATGCCGGCGAGGGGGCGGATGGCCATCGCGGCGGATCCAATGGGGGCGAGACACCATATTGGTTAGTGAAGGACGGGGTGGAGGGGAAGGGGTGGGCGGCGGGGCGGCGGTGAGTTCGCCACCGGCCGTGGGAGGTGGTGGAGGCTGGCGGCGGTGGGGGGGTAGCATGGTGTGGGCGGAAGGCGGAGACTGGGGAGGCGGGGCTCTCGACCGACGCCTATCGGGAGGGCCCTCTCCCTCTATCAGCCTCCTTATCAAAATAGGTAGCACCTACATTTGTTTTAAAGACTCAGAAAATATTATGATGATATAATGTCAATATAAATTTGTGATGCTTGCTAGTTTTCATGAAAATAGTAGAGGTTGGTCACAATATGACAATAAAATAGTTTATGACGATTTGTAATTAGCCATAATGACGAGTTTTTGATTTGTCACTAAACCCTACCTTTCCCTACAATTCGTCACAAAACCAAATGACCTTATGACGTTTTGATCTTTTGTCATGAGAAATTTGTCACAAAAGGCTATATGTGTTGTAGTCGTAGTTCAACTCGCACCATCTGCACCTCTCACCCATCAAATCCATCCCAGGGAGAGACTGCAAAAACTTCTAAGCAGTCGATCTATGTCACAAATGAAGGACTAGATAAGCGCCATAATGACCTCATCTGAAGCCTTTTCATCCAAAAGCCCTGGTACTGAGTACTGACCTTATCTCCAAACTTCCAAACACTACAAGAATAACTCACATCCGCACCCCTCATATGCCTCGGTGCACTCAAGATCCGGTGCTAATGTGACGTTAGCACCGGGTAGGAAATTAGGGTGCCCCCGGAAACACTTTAGCACCGGGTCGTAACACGACCCGGGGCAAAAGGGTAGCCCTTTAGCACCGGGTAAAATAACCGGTGCTAAAGGGTGCCACCTTTAGCACCGGGTAAAATAACCGGTGCTAAAGGGTGCCACCTTTAGCACCGGGTAAAATAACCGGTGCTAAAGGTGGCACCCTTTAGCACCGGAAGATTGGCACCGGGTGGGAAACCCGGTGCTAAAGAGGGTTTCCCACCCGGTGCCAATGTGCATGATTCTGGTAGTGAAATAGAGAGTTGCCATCAGAGCAACTATATATATCTCTACAACACTTCAGCTTTCGACAGGTTTTTGTTGACAGGATTGTGCTCCTCCAGGCAATCATCAAGGCTCTCCCTGACGACATAATCCTTGCCAAGAATCCCAAGTGTGATATAACCTTGATTGAAGGCTATCACATTTACGATCACTAATCGTTCGCACTACAACTTTAGTGACCACAAGCTCCTCACCCATCGTCCCAAAGTGGTTATAAGACCATTGATGTTGAAATCCTTTTCAATGGGGACCTCATCTGCATTGAGAAACTCCCGTCTCCAAGGATCCTTGCACCCACATGCCACTTTCAGTCCTTCACACTGCTTCCTGAGTCCATAGGCATCCAAAGTTTTGTCAGATTGTGCACATCTGCCGAGATCCTAAGGATGCATTTCTGTCATGGTGGCACTTTGTGCGTGAGTTTTTTTTAGAAAATAAACATGACATTAATGTTGCATTGAACATGATTTGTGAGGCCATATCAGATAATAGCCTTACTTGGGATCACTGCATCAAACACTGGAGAGAGATCATTACTAATTAAGTCTGACATAGTTCTTTTCTAAGTATGTATGAAGATATGAAGTTAGAGCCCATAAATATTCTCAAGAAACCTGCATCATTCCTTGGTGCCCCGTTTACCAGTGTTGCTGCCAAGATGAAGCAATTTTCCGTGCAGAAGTGATTTGTCTGCATGGACCATTCGACAAATATCTCTCAAAGTCATGGTCGATGGATCACCACCAGGTTGTCTCACAGATGGCCCAAGCTGGCCCAAGCAATTGGATGTTATGAAATGATCTGCGGTCCTCAGTTTCCACCACCATCTTATGGGTGTCTATTAGCTAGATAGTCTAACTCCACCAAACATTAATTTTCTATGCATTTTTTCTAGAAGATTTCAGACTGTATACAACTATACATATATAGCTCACAATGCTCATTTATAAACAGATGTCCAGCGTTATTGATAACGGAGGAGTTCGTTACGACAAAAGAAACGTGAAGCTGACTTGGAGTACATACTTTAGGAGCTGAAACTATTACAGCAATCATGCATTGGTTGTTTCAGATCATGCAAAGTTTGCCCTCAAATCAACAATCCATCGTACCAAATATGACATGAACCTGGGAGCCGCAAAACCTGATGTCAATGGTGTGAGAATGGCCTTGCACAGTGCCATACCTGACGCCTCTCTACGGGGTTCCATCGATAGGAAAAACTGCCTCCTTCCTGGTAAGATGGATGAGCACCATGCGTGGTACCACACCTCTATAGAGATCCATATTGCCTGCGCCTCTGTCACAATTAGATCCATGAATCCTTTTTCATCCTATAGGCAGGGTTGACGGGTGTAGTAGTTTTGGCACCAGGGCACAAGGCTAAATCTGGGATTCTTGAACATAAAGAATTGAAACTAGCTATGAGAGTAATGGAGGCTAACAGAGAAGGTAGATAGCTATAAGATGTTTTTTGATGATAAATATCTGAAGTGAGTCTTTTGATGGTATTTCTTATAAAAAGTCTTTTGATGGTATATATCTAAAGAGTAATTTTTTTATGATATGATCCAATTTTCCCAAAACTTAATCGGAGTGAAAGAAATGTCAGTTTGGTGTGCGAACCTGTGTGATCTGCCAGTTTTTTATTCAAACCCAAATCCAACTTTTACGACATGCAAACATTGATTATTTTCTTCTTCTTCACGCGAGCAAACCTTTTTGTAACAGCTAGCGCACCGTCACGTAGGCACGCAAATTAACATGTGTTATGTGTACACCTGGAAAATCCGGCCTGTAACTATTAAAGTCTCTGCTGTAGGTGACAAATTATAAGTCACACCATCCAACCACCATATGAGCTGTTTAAAAAATAATGAAAGAAAGAGAATGGATTGTGACATGTCACCAAACGCATGTGTCACCTCTTGTCTACTTGTGATATAGAGATCCTGGTAGTCTCGGGGCCCTTAAAACTTTTCTTTTTTTCTCTTAATTTGGAACGAATCCATCTGGGCACCGGTAAATTTGCCCACTAAGGACCACTTGCTTTTTATGTCCGGCATACCAGCAGTGTGTGTATCATCAGCACACGCAGCATCTAAATAAACCTCTCGCGCCCATCCAATCCATCCTAGTAACTAGTAAGGGAGTCCAAAGCAGCTGAACGTACTATGGAGGTTGAAATACCTTCGAATGGAGACGTCGCCTTCGTCGAGAAACTCCAATCTCCAAGGATCCTTGCCACCCACATGCCTCTTTGATTGCTTCCAGAGTCTATAGGCATCCAGGGTTGCCGAATTGTGTACATGTGCCGAGATCCTAAGGATGCATTTGTGTCACGGTGGCATTTTGCGACTGAGTTGTGGGGGAAAGAAACTGACATTTGTGATGGATTCAACATGTTTTGCGAGGGAATATCAATGTATGGACCTTACTGGGATCACTGCCTTGAATACTGGAGAGAGAGCATTGCAAGGCCTGATAGAGTTCTTTTCCTGAAGTATGAAGAGATGAAGCTAGATCCTGTAAAGGTTGTCAAGGAACTTGCATCATTCCTTGGTGCCCCATTTACCAGTGAAGAAGAGGATGCGGGGGTTCCTGAAGAGGTTGTGAGGTTATGCAGCTTCAAGACGCTTAGTGGCTTGAATGGTAATCAAACAGAAGTTGTTCAAAGGGGGGATTTTTGTCATTAAGAAATCAGCATACTTTAGGAGAGGGGAGGTGGGCGATTGGGTGAATCACATTAGTCAGGAGATGGGCAAGAAATTGGATAATATTGTGGAAGAGAAGCTTAGAGGATCCGGTCTTGTATTTTGATGTATGCTTACTCTCTCTCTCCTCTCTCTCCATCATTTGTTATGAGTGCTATATAGAATAATCTATCCACCAAAAATTATGTGTTATTGATATGTAGTTCTTATTCTTCAAATACTAAAATAAAATTGAGCATTCTATCTATTTGGAGAGTACCAAGAGCACCGGTTCATCATCTAAGACAACATGAGGTGAGGCACCCGTGAACGCCAGCCTGTCAAATAAATACTCTCCAGTCACATGCGTGTGCCAACAACGGTGTCACTCTCACATCCCTGTCAGGATTCATCCATATTGTAACATGACCACAGGTCAGAATTGGAAAAAGCACTATATGATCAACGGTTCTGGTTGCAAGCGGGACGGGTTGCAAGTTCGTGGCGTGGGCTGAGCCGTTGGATTCGCGGCGAAACCTGCCCCGCTTGCATCCAGATCAACAGTAAAAATAAGTAGAAAAAACAATAAAGATAACTTAACTCGAAGAAATTAGAATGAAAAAAATACCGCTTTTGTAGTCACAACGAAGCTGTCCAATATCTCTTTTTTATTTTTTATTAGTTAGAGCATCTCCAAGAGTGCCTAAAATTTTTACTCCCAATAACGAAGGATTGGAACTTGCCCAAAAAATATTGGGCACAGAAAACATCTCTTCCTCCAACAGTAACTCAATTTTTTTTCCCAAAAACTTTAAATTTTGCCACATCATCTAAGGTGGGACCTCCTCCCATGGACCTAACCAAAACCCGGCTCTTTTGTTCCCCCGGACCAATCAAAGAAGTCTCGTCTTTTCGATCTACTCGTGCTGCCGCCGGCGACGCTGAGTTCGCAAGTGTCGAGCAAGTCCGTCCGTGCCGCCATTCGGCAACCGCGTCCGTAGGTCCTGGCAGCACGCCATCGCCTGCTGCTCACTTTCTCAAATTCCAGGTCTGTGGTAACAAAAGGATATACGTGGAATCCATGACGGTCCATAGTCTTTTATATGTTCTTGTGCAATTTTTTTCCAATCTATTAATTCATCATAGAAGTACATCGATCGACTTCTCTGCGTGAATGGTTAGCAAGATAGTTTGTTTATCTTCTTTTATGGGCAGCCTCCGCGAGGACAGTGGACGGAGTATGAGTCGTCGTCCATCCCTATTTCAAACTCTATTGGATGAATCGTCATCAGATGACGATGACGAATTAATTCTTTCTGCGGCTCAAATCATACAAAGTTATTCACAGCCTACACAAAAACATGGTGGCTCTGTCCCTGGACATATAGTGATTTATCGGGATAGAGAAGGGGGACACTCAAGAATGTATCAGGATTATTTGGCAGATGATCCTACATACGGCCCAACTCACCATCAGCTACAAGAAGACCTAGTGGAGCACCTATGGCAACACCATCCGGATCAATATTAAGTTATATTTGCGAGCAACTATTTGTTTTTTTTTCCAACAATGTGTGGTCTGTAGAAGAAATAAAGAGAACAATGTAGTCACTTGTTAAATTTTATCGTTCAGGGTACAAATGTTTTTTTTCAAAACTCTATGTTGCCACTTTGATGAATAATATATCTTTTGTGAATAAGAGAAACTTATTGATCTCACCAAACCAAAGTTCCATCACAACACACAAGCGCTATATATGTGTACCATGACACTTCTCATGCAGCGATTTCCCATATAACAAATAAAATTATCTCAAAATAGTTAAATTGAAACAATAAAGGGATCCATTAGAAGTGTTCCAACCACAATGATAATTTCATTAAAGGTTTGCTGAAGCTGCAATGACGAACGAATGGCTAAACTTTGAAGCGCTCAAGATTCGTGCTATGATTGAATTTCACCGACCATAGAAAGTAGCGATGCCTGCCAACTTGCCCATCCTGCAAACATGAATGATAGTGGATTTAGTCATGAGAATATGCATAAATGTGCTCTGCCAAATGTACAACAACAGACTACTCTTTCCTTTAACTCTTCCAGGTTCTTTCACAGGTGGTCAGACAATGCAACATTAGTATACTCGGCAAGAAGATTGCAATTTATAACTAGAAATTTTGACCATACTAGGCAACATAACATGAACATACATTTAAGGTTATACACGTGCCTGTCCAATGGAGCTAGATTGAAACTCGGTGAGCAATGATCTCATCTTGTAGGCTCTTGTAGTACTGCTGTTGTAGGCGAGGCATGGAAGTAATGTCCATTGTCATAATTCTCTCTTCGTCTAACATTTTCTTGTACTGTAATTCATTTTCCTTTATCTCAAGACTTTTTGCCTCATTTGCCACCCTCGCTTCTTCAGCTTGAAGCCTTCTCTTTTCTAGCTCAAGCCTCTCTCTGTCTAGTGTGTATGACTGGTTGTATCTCTCCTCTTTCTTCTGTTCTTTCTCTGCATCAGACTCTTTCTTTTTTGCCCACAAATGGTCTAAAGCTTCCATACAAGCATCACCTCCACCTCACCGCAATGCTTCTTTGGCCTTCTTCTTACCCATTGGTCTGTTGGATACATCAATCTTTGCAGATCCATTCTCATTGATACCATTGTTGCTACTATCAACATTAGCAGGGGTAGACTTTACTGGACTTGAATCTGTGGTTGTCTTTTGTTTTTTGTTTCCAGTTTGCTTCTGAGATGCCAATTGCTTCCGTTTGTCCTGCCACTTTGGTTGATCACGCAAGAGATTCCAGCAATGCATTAATTGAAATGACTTGTTCTCCTCATCTTCGGCCTTAAACAATGCCATTGCCTGCGCAAGCTGCACAAGTTAAGGTAAAAGTAGTCAGTACATATCTCAATGCATGAGAATGAAGGATAGAAAAAACAATAATGCATACGAACTACCTTGTCTTGAATAGTAACCCCACTCTGCCTTTTACGCTCGATCTGACTTAACTAGAATACCTTTCCATCGATGCAAAAGTGAACTCTGGCTGCGATCTGACGTGAAATCCTTGTATGAATGGTAGTATCCATAAACTCTCTTCCAAAATGTACCACGAGTTTGATTAGTGCCATGCACTGGATCCATACTAACGTTTAACCATGCTGACACAAGCAATGCATCCTCCTTGTCACTAAAATTTTTTGACCTCTTCTGGTTTGGTCTTACTGAGGCAGTTCTCTGAACATCGGGCGCTTCCTGCTCCTCAAGAACGGGTGACTGCTGCGGCTCAACATCAGGCGATTGCTGCTCCTCGGGCAGGCTACTGAACTCATCCAAAGGCAGGTCATTGTTGTCAGCACTCAACAAGTTAGTCCAGAATCCTTGTCCTTCCATTGTCAATGGTACCTACACAAATTATTATCCATTCAGTTGCAGACCTGTACTGAAATTCGAGCAAAAAAATAAATATAGAGGTTGCTGACTTTTTAGAAGACAAGTAACAGAGAAAGATACAGATAGCCAGTACCACCTATGCAATGCAGAACAGACATACAGGGTGACTAATTCTTCATTATCGGGATCAAATCAACATTATCAATCAACTTGACATTCCTGACAAAATGCCGACTTGGAATTTGGTCTGTTTACTATATAGACATACATGCCATTAGCATGATGACTGGTACATGCGCTTTTACTCTAATCTGGTTCTGAATAATAATACTCAATAACAATACTCCACCAGCACATAAGACTTCGGATTTTCCAGACATGGGTAGTACAGCAATCTCACGGCACATTCCATAATCATTAAGAATCAAAACAACCGGTACAGTAAAAACAAAACATCTAGTCAACTCAAACCCGAGATTGACAGTAACAATACATATTTAGCTTGACAATGAGACTGACATCTAGTTTGGTCGGTCCTAGGCTGTTGTCTCATATACAGATGTTCTGAGCCTCCGCATGCATGATGATTTCAGCCATACAGATTGCATCGTCGATCCGGCGTTGTGGATGGATGGGAGATCCGCGACCTGGATGGAGTGGCACAGGGACCGATGGGAGGCGGCACCGATAACCCAACGCACCCTAGATGGAGGGAGGGGATGAGGCAGGGCGGCGTCTCAAGTAGCAGGAGGACGCGCACTCGTGTAGAAAAAAATGGCGCCAGCGGGGAGTGAAAATGCGCGGGGAGGAAAAATTGGCGCGGATCGACGCCACATTTCGGTATTGGGAGCGATTCGGGACGGCGGATATTTGGCCCCCGCGAGCTGCGATATTGGGCGCGCGGAAGAATTGGGCACGCGAGTACACATGCGTTGGAGCGGGGTTTTTTAGCTTTTTCCCAAAAACTAATTATTGGGAGTGGTTTATGGGCATTCTTGGAGATGCTCTTATATCTCTATCATGATGCACAGTCGGCTGAAATAATCCAAACCAATCAATCACATCGCTCTCGTTTTACTGCACAAGAAACACGGAAATGGATATGGGCCCATCGTGGTGTTGGAGTTCTGCTGTGTCCGTGCCACCTTTTTGTTTTGCGACATAAACTAGCCAAAGGAAACAGTAGGCCATCAACTCAAGGTGCGCCTGAAACTCAATAATAAGCTTAGCATAGCAGAAAAGTGATCTAAACGGGACAAAAATGCTCTAAGAAATTAGAAATAAATTTTAAAAATATCTAAAAAATTCGGCATCTAAATGTATTTTTAAAACTTTACACACTCAAACACACCTAACGCAACCGGCATGAATGCAAAGCACTCAATATTACAACTTATGTTTTTTATTTTAATTTATAAAATAAATATTTTTCTATACTAAATTTTCTGTTAATCATATATAGCTGAAAATTTATAAAAATTTGAGAAATTATTGTATTAATTAAGCTTGTTATTCACATCCTGTGACAATTGATTGCATACATCTCTGTCATGCAAAGTTAGCCAAATTACATACATCTATGTAATGCAAAGTTAGCCAAACTCGGAAGTCATCCAAACTAACCAATCACATGACTCATACACTCACATTTTATTTTATTTTTTGCTTTAGGGAAACTCACGTTTTAATGCAATCTCCAGTTGCAGCTGAAATTTTCAGGCTTCTGATTTCTTAAGCTCTGAGCATGGGCCGTTCTGCTGCATTGATGTTGACCCCAACACAGTTGACCCTTCTCTCTCTCTAGGAAATACACTTTAGCCCATTGTGGTCTTGGGCTTCTTCTGGGAAAAAGAACGTTTTACCTCCCTGGACACTAAGCCGAGTCCGGCATTCATCCCTAGACTCGAAAACCGGGTGAACTAGCTCCCTCAACTTTTAAAACCGTTAACTTTGCCTCCTTGCCGTGGTTTTAAGCGGTTTTCAAGGTGGTTTTGCCTTTTTCAATTGAAAATAAATCTTGAAATACTTATTAAACGACAAAAAAAACAATAATGCATACGAACTACCTTGTCTTGAATAGTAACCCCACTCTGCCTTTTACGCTCGATCTGACTTAACTAGAATACCTTTCCATCGATGCAAAAGTGAACTCTGGCTGCGATCTGACGTGAAATCCTTGTATGAATGGTAGTATCCATAAACTCTCTTCCAAAATGTACCACGAGTTTGATTAGTGCCATGCACTGGATCCATACTAACGTTTAACCATGCTGACACAAGCAATGCATCCTCCTTGTCACTAAAATTTTTTGACCTCTTCTGGTTTGGTCTTACTGAGGCAGTTCTCTGAACATCGGGCGCTTCCTGCTCCTCAAGAACGGGTGACTGCTGCGGCTCAACATCAGGCGATTGCTGCTCCTCGGGCAGGCTACTGAACTCATCCAAAGGCAGGTCATTGTTGTCAGCACTCAACAAGTTAGTCCAGAATCCTTGTCCTATCGATCGACTTCTCTGCGTGAATGGTTAGCAAGATAGTTTGTTTATCTTCTTTTATCTTCTCTGCTACTGAACTGAAAAACCACCTTGAAAGCCGATTAAAACCACGGTTAGGAGGTAAAGTGGACGGTTTTAAAAGTTGAGGGAGGTAGTTCACCCGGTTTTCAAGTCTAGGGAGGAATGCTAGACTCGAGTTAGTGTCCAGGGAGGTAGAACAGACTTTTTCCCTTCTTCTGTGTCCATGCCCATAAACCAAGCTAGGTAGCCCATCCACTCAAGGTGGGCCTGAAACGGAGTAACACTAAACTTAGTCAGCAGATTTCGTTTGAATTGAAATTAGTGCCCAAATGCTAAACCGTAAGAAACACGAACGATTGTGATTGTATTAGTGCCTCGAGCGCCTGTGTAACACCCTAAAATTCATCACAATTAAATTGTAGCAACCCTTTGAATTTTTCTAGGTTTTATTAAGGCTTAAATAAATTTTCTAGGATTTAATTGGAATTTCTAGCCTTTTATCAATTTAAATATCACATTAAATAATTATTTTAGTCAAAATAAGTTTTCGTTGCATTCATGCTGTTGCATATATTTTTGGTTGCTAGTAAATCAAGTTGGAATTTAAATTCTGTTTAAATTCGAATTTGATGTACTTTGACTGTCACAATATAAATCAATGCAAGATTGTTTGAGTTTTAGAAAAGTTAAAATAGGCAGAGTTCGTTTTCGCCCCTCCAACTCTTGGCCCGGTCCAAGTTTGCCCCCTCTACTTTCTTTCTTCCCCGGCCCGATTCCTTTTTCCTCGGCCTGCTTCTTCACTTTCGGCCCATCTCCGGCCTGTCCCGTTTCTCCCCTCATCTCTCTCTTTCTCTCTCGCCGACAGGTGGGACCCACCTGTCGGGTCCGTATTCCCCGAGCAGGACTCTGCTCCGAGTCCGTCTCTGCCGCGCCGCCGCGTCTGTCCCCTTCACGCACGCCTAGGCGAGGGCCCGAGCCCCATCCCGGGCCTACATATCGCGGCCGCCGTCTTGCTTATCCTCCAACCGAATCCAACCGCGCTCGCGCAACCCTAGCCGCCTGCGCCATCAATTTCTAAAAATTAAATTTAATTCTAGTAAAACAGAAATATATCCAAAAACTTAAACACTCATAAAATTTTCTAAATGTATCTTGAATACTTTTCTCAATAAAAACATGCGCCGCCGCCATTGCCGAGCTCCGCGCCGCCGTCGCCGATTCGCGCCGTCGCCGCCACTCCTTCGACCAGATCGACTCCAGGAGGTTCGCCTCGATAACCCGAAGCTTTCCTTGCGTATTGATTCGAGTTTCGGCCGCGCTCGTGCTTAATTCTCACTCGCCGCCGATCTCGCAGCACCGCCGTCCGCCATTCATCGCCGGCCGGCCGCTGCGCTCCCCTTCCACCGCCAAGAGCTAGCCAGGTGAGCTCGCCATCCCCTCCTGATGCTCTAGGTCCAAGTCCTGTCGTAATCCGTGCGTCGTAGCGCCGAAACGCGTTTACTCCGGCGATGCTCCGCCGCGGGAACGGGCGGCGCCGCCGCGTCCGTCGTCGCCGGCGTCTCCCCTTTGCCCGAGCAGTTCCCGACCGTTCGATCGAGATCCAACGGCTCACGATAGATCCGGCCCGAGTCAAACCAGCCGAGTACCGGTCAGCGCTGGCAATGTTGCTAAAGAGCCCCTGAGTTTTCTGGAAATCAACCCGCGGTCCTAGTTAGTTCAAAAATAATTACGTTTAGGTCCTTTTTCTTCTGTTTTAGCCCCTGCAAGTTTTAAAATTATGCCCGAGGTCCAAGTTTTGTTATTTTATGGTTTAGCCCTCGGGTTTTTATACAAAATTATGTTTTAGGCCCTGGTTTTTCGCAGTTAAGCCCCTAGAACTTTTAAAACTTTGGCAGCAAGCGCCTGAACCTTAGAAAAGCCATATCTTTTGCGTTTTAACTCCGATTTTAGTGATTTTCGCGCTCACGCGTTCTTTGTAAAGACCTCGTAGCGTCCCTATGCGGTCACACCTCGGTAGTGTGATTTAAGAGGATTGGCCCCCTCGGCATGGTTGGGTTTAAAGTTCTTCTGAACTTTTACGCGGCTTCGTCTCGAACGAGCTCGGCGCCAACCACCCGAAGGCGGCCAAGTTCTCCGTGGTCGTCGCCACGACCACCTCGGCCGCCATCGGGCTGATCTGCCAGGTGGACCCTTCCATGATAATCATACTTGAACATGATCAAAATCGTGGTTATATGAATATGCTGGAAATATGACATTCATTAATTTGTGGGTGGTATATACTTTCATTTGCTAGTAAATAGTTGCTTAATAAAACTTGACCAACTAAAAGTGCTTACTGCAGTATGGTCAGCCAAGCTTTTTGCCTTAGCCTTGTATGTCATATTACATTTGCTGAGTACGTCATGTGCTCATCCTTGTTTTCTTTCTTTCTTTTATTGCATCAACTACACCCGGAATGTTGCTCAGATTGGGAGAATTTTGAGGATTTCACTACTGATTTGGAGGAGTTCTAGGCCTGTCTCTTATACACGTCTAGATGTGTATAAGAGACAGCTGCTGAACGAAGGAAGAACAAGAGGCTGATAGCTGAACTCAAGGGAGAAGCACTTCCGTCCTTGGATGAAGATGTAGAAGGGTTCATGGGTCATTCACCACCCCGCTAGAGAGTGCTCGGTGGATCGTCTAGTTGCTGTCTCTTATACACGTCTAGATGTGTATAAGAGACAGCTGCTGAACGAAGGAAGAACAAGAGGCTGATAGCTGAACTCAAGGGAGAAGCACTTCCGTCCTTGGATGAAGATGTAGAAGGGTTCATGGGTCATTCACCACCCCGCTAGAGAGTGCTCGGTGGATCGTCTAGTTGCTGTCTCTTATACACGTCTAGATGTGTATAAGAGACAGCTGCTGAACGAAGGAAGAACAAGAGGCTGATAGCTGAACTCAAGGGAGAAGCACTTCCGTCCTTGGATGAAGATGTAGAAGGGTTCATGGGTCATTCACCACCCCGCTAGAGAGTGCTCGGTGGATCGTCTAGTTGCTGTCTCTTATACACGTCTAGATGTGTATAAGAGACAGCTGCTGAACGAAGGAAGAACAAGAGGCTGATAGCTGAACTCAAGGGAGAAGCACTTCCGTCCTTGGATGAAGATGTAGAAGGGTTCATGGGTCATTCACCACCCCGCTAGAGAGTGCTCGGTGGATCGTCTAGTTGCTGTCTCTTATACACGTCTAGATGTGTATAAGAGACAGCTGCTGAACGAAGGAAGAACAAGAGGCTGATAGCTGAACTCAAGGGAGAAGCACTTCCGTCCTTGGATGAAGATGTAGAAGGGTTCATGGGTCATTCACCACCCCGCTAGAGAGTGCTCGGTGGATCGTCTAGTTGCTGTCTCTTATACACGTCTAGATGTGTATAAGAGACAGCTGCTGAACGAAGGAAGAACAAGAGGCTGATAGCTGAACTCAAGGGAGAAGCACTTCCGTCCTTGGATGAAGATGTAGAAGGGTTCATGGGTCATTCACCACCCCGCTAGAGAGTGCTCGGTGGATCGTCTAGTTGCTGTCTCTTATACACGTCTAGATGTGTATAAGAGACAGCTGCTGAACGAAGGAAGAACAAGAGGCTGATAGCTGAACTCAAGGGAGAAGCACTTCCGTCCTTGGATGAAGATGTAGAAGGGTTCATGGGTCATTCACCACCCCGCTAGAGAGTGCTCGGTGGATCGTCTAGTTGCTTCACCCATACCTATTAAGATAGGATACCCTCTCTTTTGTTAGTTCAGTACGTTTAGAATCGTTGAGACTCGTGTGTAGCATGTGATTTAGTTTGGTTTAAAAGTGTGGTAGAGATGTTTGCTTTTGTGCTAAGTATGTGATTTGGATCTTTGTAATGATTGAACTTAATTGTAGAGTGATGACCACAATTGAGTAATTATTAAATAAATAAATATTAGTTAGTTTTGGGATATCTTGGTCTCTGATCTTAGCCCTTAACCATCACTTTATCCATATAATTGTACCCCGCATATAAATCATGTTATGCGACAATCTGTTTTCGCTGCTGCATGATATCCTGGTACTGTCTGAATTGTTTCTGGAGCTTCAGAACTCCGTTTGATGTAAATCCAGTTGGCTTGGATTAAGGACTTGATAATCTAGGTTCTGGGAATGTTTTGTGATTTTTGGAGGTTCTGGCAGAGAGATATAATGGTTTTATTGGAGTAACCAGAAAAACTGTTTAATTAGGACGAATAGAATCTGTTTCAGAATTTGATTTGCCCGTCATTGGCAACTCGTTCTACATTAACTCTTATCTGTTCATGATTTGAGTTATATCTTTTTACCACCCTCTGAACCTCATGTTCTAACCACCAGATGGTAAACACCAGGTCTGGAAGTGGAGTGGATCAACCACCTGTGAATCATCAAGGACGTGCCAACCCCAATCCAAATCCTCCGCCGAATCAAGAATCCGTAGCAATGGATCAGATCCACGCCAACCAGACTCAGATTCTCCAGGGCATGGCTAATACCTTGGCAGCCATGCAAGCACAGAACAACAACAACAACAACAACAACAACAACAACAACAACAACAACAACAACAACAACAACAACAACAACAACAACAACAACAACAACAACAACAACAACAACAACAACAACAACAACAACAACAACAACAACAACAACAACAACAACAACAACAACAACAACAACAACAACAACAACAACAACAACAACAACAACAACAACAACAACAACAACAACAACAACAACAACAACAACAACAACAACAACAACAACAACAACAACAACAACAACAACAACAACAACAACAACAACAACAACAACAACAACAACAACAACAACAACAACAACAACAACAACAACAACAACAACAACAACAACAACAACAACAACAACAACAACAACAACAACAACAACAACAACAACAACAACAACAACAACAACAACAACAACAACAACAACAACAACAACAACAACAACAACAACAACAACAACAACAACAACAACAACAACAACAACAACAACAACAACAACAACAACAACAACAACAACAACAACAACAACAACAACAACAACAACAACAACAACAACAACAACAACAACAACAACAACAACAACAACAACAACAACAACAACAACAACAACAACAACAACAACAACAACAACAACAACAACAACAACAACAACAACAACAACAACAACAACAACAACAACAACAACAACAACAACAACAACAACAACAACAACAACAACAACAACAACAACAACAACAACAACAACAACAACAACAACAACAACAACAACAACAACAACAACAACAACAACAACAACAACAACAACAACAACAACAACAACAACAACAACAACAACAACAACAACAACAACAACAACAACAACAACAACAACAACAACAACAACAACAACAACAACAACAACAACAACAACAACAACAACAACAACAACAACAACAACAACAACAACAACAACAACAACAACAACAACAACAACAACAACAACAACAACAACAACAACAACAACAACAACAACAACAACAACAACAACAACAACAACAACAACAACAACAACAACAACAACAACAACAACAACAACAACAACAACAACAACAACAACAACAACAACAACAACAACAACAACAACAACAACAACAACAACAACAACAACAACAACAACAACAACAACAACAACAACAACAACAACAACAACAACAACAACAACAACAACAACAACAACAACAACAACAACAACAACAACAACAACAACAACAACAACAACAACAACAACAACAACAACAACAACAACAACAACAACAACAACAACAACAACAACAACAACAACAACAACAACAACAACAACAACAACAACAACAACAACAACAACAACAACAACAACAACAACAACAACAACAACAACAACAACAACAACAACAACAACAACAACAACAACAACAACAACAACAACAACAACAACAACAACAACAACAACAACAACAACAACAACAACAACAACAACAACAACAACAACAACAACAACAACAACAACAACAACAACAACAACAACAACAACAACAACAACAACAACAACAACAACAACAACAACAACAACAACAACAACAACAACAACAACAACAACAACAACAACAACAACAACAACAACAACAACAACAACAACAACAACAACAACAACAACAACAACAACAACAACAACAACAACAACAACAACAACAACAACAACAACAACAACAACAACAACAACAACAACAACAACAACAACAACAACAACAACAACAACAACAACAACAACAACAACAACAACAACAACAACAACAACAACAACAACAACAACAACAACAACAACAACAACAACAACAACAACAACAACAACAACAACAACAACAACAACAACAACAACAACAACAACAACAACAACAACAACAACAACAACAACAACAACAACAACAACAACAACAACAACAACAACAACAACAACAACAACAACAACAACAACAACAACAACAACAACAACAACAACAACAACAACAACAACAACAACAACAACAACAACAACAACAACAACAACAACAACAACAACAACAACAACAACAACAACAACAACAACAACAACAACAACAACAACAACAACAACAACAACAACAACAACAACAACAACAACAACAACAACAACAACAACAACAACAACAACAACAACAACAACAACAACAACAACAACAACAACAACAACAACAACAACAACAACAACAACAACAACAGTCTTAGAGAGAAGTAGTTGTATGCCAAGTTTAGTAAATGTGAGTTTTGGTTGAATCAAGTGTCTTTTCTTGGTCATGTTGTTACTGATGGAGGTATTGCAGTGGATCCAAGTAAGGTCAAGGATGTGTTGGATTGGGAACCTCCTACCACAGTCTCTGAGATCAGAAGCTTTCTGGGATTGGCTGGATATTACAGGAGATTCATTGAAGGCTTTTCTAAAATAGCGAAACCTCTTACTTCGCTATTAGAGAAGGGCAAGGAGTTTGTTTGGTCAGAAGCGTGTCAGGCCAGCTTTGAAGAGTTGAGAAGGAAGTTGACTACAGCCCCAGTGCTTGCTATGCCAGATATTCACAAGAACTTTGATATATATTGTGATGCTTCTCGTAGACGTCTTGGGTGTGTGCTCATGCAGGAAGGCAGAGTTATAGCCTATGCATCCAGGCAGTTAAGGAAGCACGAGCTGAACTACCCTACTCATGATCTGGAGCTTGCAGCTGTTGTCCATGCGTTGAAGATCTGGATGCACTATATTCTAGGTAACAGATGTGAGCTGTATACTGATCACAAAAGCTTGAAGTACATATTTACTCAGAAGGATCTTAATTTGAGGCAGAGAAGATGGTTGGAGTTGATCAAGGATTATGATCTGGGAATCAACTATCATCCTGGCAAGGCTAATTTGGTTGCTGATGCGTTGAGTAGAAAGTCACAAGTAAATGCAATGTTTGATCGCCAGTTACTAGCTGAGTTGCTTGCAGAGATGGAAAAGCTGAACTTGGGATTCCTGAATCAGACAGAAGGTGTGACAATGGAAGTTGAGTCTACACTGAATATACAAAATTATGTTTTAGCCCCTGGTTTTTCGCAGTTAAGCCCCTGGAACTTTTAAAACTTTGCCAGCAAGTCCCTGAACCTTAGAAAAGCCATATCTTTTGTGTTTTAACTCCGATTTTAGTGATTCTTGCGCTCACGCGTTCGTTGTGACGCGTAGATTAGTTTTGTGCTATTGTTTTCTATTGAGGGAGGCTCATGATTCCGCATATTCTATTCATCCTGGAAGCACCAAGATGTATCAGGACCTGAAGCAAAGGTATTGGTGGTATGGACTAAAAAGGGATGTGGCTGCCCATGTGGCATTGTGCGATGTTTGTCAGAGAGTCAAAGCTGAACACCAGAGACCAGCCGGTTTGCTTAAGTATAATATATCTATGGTCCCTATGAAAAATTCCATGTGATAGAGGTACTCAGTTTACATCTATATTCTGGCAGAAGTTGCATGAGTCTATGGATACAAAGTTGAATTTCAGTTCTGCATATCATCCTCAGACAGATGGTCAGACAGAGAGGACTAACCAGATTTTGGAGGATATGTTGAGAGCTTGTGCTTTGAAGCATGGAGGCAGTTGGGACAAGAGTCTTCCATATGCAGAGTTCTCATATAACAATAGTTATCAGGCAAGTCTAAAGATGGCCCCTTCGAAGCACTTTATGGTAGAATGTGCAGGACACCTTTGTATTGGAGTGAAATAGGTGAAAGTCAGCTGTTTGGGCCAGAGATTTTGTAGGAAGCTGAGAGACAGGTTCAGATTATCAGAGAGAATTTGAGAACGACTCGGTCCAGGCAGAAGAGCTATGCAGATACAAGAAAGAGAGAATTAACTTTCGAGGTGGGTGATTATGTGTATCTGAAAGTATCTCCTATTCGAGGCTTGAGAAGGTTTAAGGTGAAAGGTAAATTATCCCCTCGTTTCATTGGACCTTTCAAGATTGTTGATAGAAAAGGTGAGGTTGCTTATCAATTGGAGTTGCCAGCCAGATTGTCTGATGTGCATGACGTGTTTCATATCTCTCAGTTGAAGAAGTGTCTTCGAGTGCCTGAGGAAGAATTACCCTTGGATGAGTTGAATGTGCAAGATGATTTGACTTATATGGAATATCCAGTTAGGATTTTGGAAATTGCTGAAAGAGTTACTAGGAGTAAGGTGATTAAGATGTGTAAAGTTCAGTGGAGTCATCACGCGGAAAGCGAGGTAACTTGGGAAAGAGAGGATGAGTTGATGGCAGAGTTCCCTCAGATTTTCTCTAATCCATCCGAATCTCGAGGACGTGTGATTTGGATCTTTGTAATGATTGAACTTAATTGTGGAGTGATGACCGCAATTGAGTAATTATTAAATTAGGTGCTCTAGTTTATGGTAGCTTCACTCGAAAGGTGCATGGGGGGCGGCGGTTGACGGGGTATAGTTCGGTCCTTTTGAGCTGTGGGCTTTGGTAAGAGACAGACCTCATTAGGGAGGGTTATGCTTTGCTTCTGAACCGGAAACCTTAGCGGGCTATCTTTCTAGCCTTTTTATCAATTTAAATATCACATTAAATAATTATTTTAGTCAAAATAAGTTTTTGTTGCATTCATGCTGTTGCATATATTTTTGGTTGCTAGTAAATCAAGTTGGAATTTAAATTCTGTTTAAATTCGAATTTGATTTGCTTTTGTTTGAGTTTTAGAAAAGTTAAATAGGCAGAGTTCGTTTTTGCCCCTCCAACTCTTGGCCCGGTCCAAGTTTGCCCCCTCTACTTCTTTCTCTTTTCCCCGGCCCGATTTCTTTTTCCCGGCCGATTCCTCTTTCCGGCCCAACTCTCCTTCGCGGCCCAACTCGTCGCGCGGCCCGCTCAGCTCCCCATCTCTCTCTCTCTCTCGCCGACAGGTGGACCCACCTGTCGGGTCCGTCCTCTCCGAGCAGGACTCTTCCTCGAGTCCGTTCACGCCGCGCCGCCGCCGCAGCCGACTTCGAGTCCCGCCGCCGCACGCCTGTCCAAGCCCCGGTGTCCGGCCTATTTATAGCGCGCACCCGTCCGTGTTTTCCCCTCCAATCGAAGCTCAGCGAGCCGCAACCCTAGTCGCCCGCGCCGCCGCCGCCAAGTTGAGCGCCGCCGTCGTCGATTCGCACTTCCGCCGCCAAGAGCTAGCCAGGTGAGCTCGACATCCCCTCCTGATGCTCTAGGTCCAAGTCCCGTCGTAATCCGTGCGTCGTAGCGCCGAAACGCGTTTACTCCGGCGATGCTCCGACGCGGGAACGGGCGGCGCCGCCGCGTCCGTCGTCGCCGGCGTCTCCCCTCTGCCCGAGCCATTCCCGACCGTTCGATCGAGATCCAACGGCTCACGATAGATCCGGCCTGAGTCAAACCAGCCGAGTACCGGTCAGCGCTGGCAATTTTGCTAAAGAGCCCCTGAGTTTTCTGGAAATCAACCCGCGGTCCTAGTTAGTTCAAAAATAATTACGTTTAGGTCATGTTTTCTTCTGTTTTAGCCCCTACAAGTTTTAAAATAGCACCCGCAGTCCAGCTCCTGTTATTTTATGGTTTAGCCCTCATAGTTTTTACAAAATTATGTTTTAGCCCCTGGTTTTTCGCAGTTAAGCCCCTGGAACTTTTAAAACTTTGCCAGCAAGCCCCTGAACCTTAGAAAAGCCATATCTTTTGCGTTTTAACTCCGATTTTAGTGATTTTCACGCTCACGCGTTCGTTGTGATGCGTAGATTAGTTTTGTACTGTTATTTTCTTCTGTTGGAATTGTTTGTTGTACTGTTTCTTATTTGTTGTATTGTTTCCTTGCATGTGAATGTGTGATGTGATTAGGAAACGACCAGTTCAAGGATTTCTCTGAAGAACCAACTGTAGGAGAAGGATTTGAGCAGCAACAGAGTTGGGAAGAAGGCAAGTGGTACGGGTGTATTAGATGCTCACACAACCTCTCAGGGTTCAACCTGTACTGAAATAGTACAGTTTTCTACGCCCTATGGCGCAACATCTATTCCGTGATGAATGTTGGTGCACCTAATTATCAGTGAACTAGTTCTACTCTAAGTAGCTGAGTATGCAGAATGTAATGATCATACCGTTATATACTTAAACACTTCAAAGCATTCATATGCACTTCTTCTTTCTTTCTGTGTAAACGAAGCAACCCCAGACGATAGGGTATAGCTCGGTCCTCTTGAGCTGTGGGCTTTGGTATGAGACAGATCTCATTAGGGAGGGTTATGCTTTGCTTCTGAACCGGAAACCTTAGCGGGTTACTATTTACTAAGGAATCTTTGTAAAGACCTCGTAGCGTCCCTATGCGGTCACACCTCGGTAGTGTGATTTAAGAGGATTGGCGCCCTCAGCATGGTTGGGTTTAAAGTTCCTTTAAACTTTTACGCGGCTTATGGTGAAAGTGTACAACCTCTGCAGAGTGTAAAACTATTATAACAGCCGTGCTCACGGTCAAGAGCGGCCTGGACCCTTACATGATAATCATACTTGAACATGATCAAAATCGTGGTTATATGAATATGCTGGGAATATGACATTCATTAATTTGTGGGTGGTATATACTTTCATTTGCTAGTAAATAGTTGCTTAATAAAACTTGACCAACTAAAAGTGCTTACTGCAGTATGGTCAGCCAAGCTTTTTGCCTCAACCTTGTATGTCATATTACATTTGCTGAGTACGTCATGTGCTCATGCTTATTTTCTTTCTTTCTTTTATTGCATCAACTACACCTGGAATGCTGCTCAGATTGGGAGAATTTTGAGGATTTCACTACTGATTTTGAGGAGTTCTAGGCGAGTCTCCCCCAGTCAATGCCTGTGGAGTTGGTGTCACTTTTGCTATGACATTTGAGTCAACTCTGAGATTGTAATAAATGCACTATAATACTCTTTCATTATGCATGGTTATGGATATTCACTTGTGACGTCTACCATATGTGTGTAAACTGATCCTGGCGCACATATGAGATGCACCTGGTTTTGCCTTTAAAACCGGGTGTGACAGCCTGGCAGGTTGCCTTCAGCATGATTGGGGGTGGCATTTTCAAATTTCAGTTCACCCGTTATGTCAAAGCTAGCACACATTCTGAGACTTTTGTGCCATTTCAAATTCTTGATGAGGAATCAATAGTTCAAAAATACAAATCCTTTATCTAGATGCACCAAGTGGTAAGACCAACACAATATGCTACGTCTACACGATTGCAACGACCAATTATAATTGACCAAGAATGCATGATATCCAGCAATAGTTTTATACACCCTTTTGCATTATCGTTTGTCAAAACTAAACACATGGTATATCGCTATGAATTCAACAAAATAGGAATTCGTATCAAAACAATCGCGTTTGCAATTGTTTATTTTAGGGCCTAAATTTATCCTTGATACAGGGCCTCTCAAACTAGTGGTTAGTGCAGGACCTTTCAAACTAGTGGGTTGTCCTTGTCATATATGAGTTAGCACTTCAGTCAGCCAGTAACACATCTTGAAACCTACCGGAGTGAAAATTTCTGGACATGGAAAGTTCGGTCACCTAAAACTCTCTATCTTCTTGCTTGTGTGATTTGACTAGAAACACATAAGTGGAAGGGGACAAAGAGGAGACTAGTAAACACAATTTTCACCCTAGTTTGAAGATGTTTCCCTGAAAACATTACCTTAAAAAAGATTGTTTTAAAAAGCAAGAGAAGACAATTAAGGAGATAGATTCTTTGTTGTTCCAGTCGGGGCAGATTTGGCGCTTGATGTGCAGTAATTAAATTCTTTCTTCAAACAGGTGTGACCGTAGGGTAAGTATGTGTGTGTATATGAATATCAATATACATACTGTTGTTGATGTGAAAATGGATCGCGTGCAAAGGCACTCGAGCACCCAGAGGAGGTTCTTGCAGCACCTTTGGGCAATCCGGTCAAAGCGGTTTCACCACAAAGGTCGGCGAAGATTTGTTGACCGCTCATGCAAAAGGGACCCCATCAGGGCATGCGCATGCCGGTGTGCCCTAGGCTCAGTAGGCCAGCTAGGGCACTCCCTCACACCATGGAGGTGAGATGAACAGCACAAGGATTTGGAAAAGTAGGGTAAGGGGAAAAAGAAAGGGTAAAAAAATAAATTGTTGATAGATTAGATTGGATCACCCTCAATCGGCTGTGGCCCTTTATATTTATAGGGAAGAGAGGCCTTGTCCATCAGGAGTTGAAACGCATACAAATCAAGTACTAAGACAGGTTAGACAAATGCAGACCTAAACATCCGAACTCCAAAATGGCCGTTCCACACATGAATTTTGATCATCTCAATGACATCTACACAATGATGAGATTAACTGGCAATTTGACAAAGCTTACCAACCGGACAGACCTCCAGTTTTAGGAAACCGGTCAGACACGTTTGCCTAGATTTTTAGCAAACTTGATGGGTGCTAATTTTAGCCATTAACCTGTACCTCTGTTTCTTGGTAAAGCTTGAGTACCAACAAATACTCTTTTTAATCGAAATTGTCTGTGAGCAATGATGAACAATACATCGGCTATATGTGTGATCTCTAAATTATTTTTACACGTCAATGTAGATGAAATAAGAAAACTAGAGAACATAACAATATTACAAGTCTTTTGTATTAGTAAACTATTTTTGATTTTAAACAACCAAACAAATTCAATAACAAAAGTCTTGATGTGATCATAGCGGCCAATCATATAAATCATGGCTCCTTGATATTACTTCTGTGATAAATAATTTATCTGTGCCAATTTTCGACGTCAATAATCGTGTTTTGAAAAAAAATTATAACCGAACTGGTCTATTCAGCTGACTAGAAAATATAAGTTTTCATGGTCCATCCTCCATTCCAGTCCGAGCAAGCAATAACAGTGATAACCCTAGTTAGTACAACGACATGCCTAGTTGCGATTAAAAGGTTGAATTTACCTTGTCCCTGTATATACATTCTTAAATTGTTGCTTTCGTGGATACAGGTATATATTATCATTAATTTTGAGTTTTGAGGACCGATGTCTAAAAAGACACGTCAGCATATGTGTTAACCGGAAATATTCCAACGTGAAACGAGAACGACAGGACTTATTAGGTGGCCTTTGACCAAGAAGCTAGAGGGAACTATCCACTCTAAACACTCTACACAGTCTGTTAGTACGCTAGTTCTTGACAATAGCCAACCATGACCTTCATCGTTCTGTTCATGGTTCTAAGCTTCATCAGGCCGATCGCCGCCCAACCATGGCAGATCTGCGGCGCCACGGCCACGAACTACACGACCAACAGCACCTACCATGCCAACCTCCAGCTCCTATCCGCCATGCTCACCGACAACGCCACAACTAATCCCTACCACTTCGCCACGGGCTCCGCCGGCGCCGCCCCGGACACCGTCTACGGCCTCGCGCTCTGCCGCGGCGACGTGAACGCCACCGCCTGCCGCGCCTGCGTCGCCGCCGCCGCCCTTGGCGCCCAACAGCTGTGCCCTTACCGCGCCGACGCCACCGTCTTCTACCCGACCTGCCGCCTCCGCTTCTCCGACACAAACTTCCTCCACCCCGACGACTACTCCCAGATCGTCGACGGCGTCGTCAACACCATGAACACGACGGACGCCACCAACAACGAGACCTTGCTGCCGGGCTGGGACCCCGCCAACGCCCAGAGCGTCGCCGACATCACCGAGATCATCGGGGACATGTTCCAGGAGACGGCGCGGCAGGCGGCGTACAGCTCCGGCGGGTGGATGTTCGCCACCGGGCGCATGGACGGCGCCGGCGGCGGGAGCTTCCCGGCGCTGTACTCCATGGCGCAGTGCGTGCCGGCTCTGACGCACAGGGACTGCTCCTCCTGCCTTCAGGTTATCAGCTTCATGGCGACGGAGAACTTCGCCGGTAGGCAGGGAGGAAGGCTTCTTGCCCTGTGGTGTAACTTGAGGTATGACACGGCTCATTTCTACACCGGCGATCCCATGGTGACAATCGTGTCGCCGGTGAAGGAGGTTGCGCTTGTCGTGCCCGGCCGGAAAGACGACAAGAGTAAGACCAGCATATCCTTTTAGAAAACATTAGTTTGAAAAAAAAAATCATTTTGGACGACATTGCATGAATTGAATGTTGATTAGAAATTGTTTTAAAAATGTATAGATTACGGAAATGAGAATTCGTATTATTCAATTGCCTCTCAGAAAGTTTATTCATAATTTATTGACTTTGATGAGTTATATATATATATATAGTTATTGATGTTTGGTCAAAAAACATGTCATTAAGACCATGTCAATGATAGAAAAATATATGTACGTACTAGTCCATATAAACCGGTGTGCTCCTGCTCGGTCAATGTTGAATACGAAAATTTCAAAACTTGGGTTCAATTGGAGAGTTTCAAAATTATTTATGGGCTCAACTTTGAATTGTCAAAATGTCAAGTAAGATATGAGACTTCAAAGCTTTGTTCTATACGATCTGCAGTTTTGTCAAGGTGATGAGACAGTCAACAATACAGCTATATGAAACTTATGGTCTATCGATTATTCTGGTTAGCTCACAAAATGTCATTGTATTAGGACAGAAATGGTTTTTCATTCATTCTCATGTCCGAACAATCTTCTTATACGCCTGCCACAGTACACCTTAGTGATTAACTTTAATAAGTTTTCGTTCGAATGGAGACATCCAAAGTTTTGTGTAGTAATTCTATTACTTGCATCACGTCTAAATGAATGTTTTCATTCACGTCAGGGGACCTGATCAAAATTGTCGTTCCACTACTTGCATCGATTATCGGCTTGATCATTACCTTCATATTCATAAGACGAAGGCACATAAAAGGTATGTTCATATGTACAAATAGGACATAACAAAATTTGAAATTTTATTTGGTAATACTACTATGTGCATCAGAAGAAAGGATCACATGAAACATTCAATTTAGGTAAAGGTGCTAAGGATAAGGCTAAGATGAATGCGAAGGAAGATGAAACTATAGTTTGGGGGATAGATGGGAGGAGTTCAGAATTCATGATTTATGACTTTTCACAAGTGTTAGAGGCTACAGACAATTTCTCAGAAGAAAATAAACTTGGGCAAGGAGGCTTCGGTCCTGTATTCAAGGTAAGAGTGAGGCAACACAATTATTAGTGCACTTAAATAAACCAAAAAATGAAACCATAATGACAGAGTCTTCAATATCATGCAACAAATTATGCTTTCGCTCACTGATACAAAAAATTGAACTTGTCTTTAGGGTCGATTAACTGATGGGTTGGAGATAGCAGTCAAGAGACTTGCTTCACATTCAGGCCAAGGTTTCACACAGTTTAAAAATGAAGTACAGCTCATAGCAAAGCTCCAGCATACCAATCTTGTAAGACTCTTGGGATGCTGTTCTCAGGAAGAGGAGAAGATATTGATTTATGAATATCTGCCAAATAAAAGCCTTGACTTCTTTATTTTCGGTACTAACTTCCACAAGATCATAGCATAAATTCTGGGTTCGGGAGATTTTTTTTTCTCTGATATATTTATACATATTTGTTTTGCAGATGAAACAAGAAGAGATTTACTGTATTGGAAAAAACGCTTAGCAATTATAGAAGGGATAGCACAAGGACTTTTGTATTTGCATAAGCACTCTCGGTTACGTGTCATCCATAGAGATCTTAAAGCAAGCAATATTCTCCTTGACCATGAAATGAATCCTAAAATTTCAGATTTTGGGCTTGCAAAAATATATAGCACAAACGATACTGAAGTAAACACAGAAAGAATCGTCGGGACATAGTAAGATGTTTCTTATAGTAATCACTTGCTCAAATTATTTTAAAAGGTATCTAATTACAGAATCAAAGTTTTATATATATTCATTGTTTCAGTGGCTATATGTCTCCTGAGTATGCATCACAGGGGCTCTTCTCAATCAAATCCGATGTATTCAGCTTCGGAGTGCTAACTCTTGAGATAGTCAGTGGAAAAAGATCATCAGGTCTTCATCGATACGGAGACTTCATCAACCTTCTTGGGCATGTGAGTCTTCTATGTCCAAGTACTACATGTAAATGGTCTCTTTCTCTCTAATCTCTCAAGAATAGCGTAAGGTACAATTTTTGAAGCACAGTCGATGCTGTTATTTGCAACCACCTGCTACACCAACATATTTCTCCGGGATTTCAGCTTTTTCACCATTTTTAAAAGTGTGCGGAAGCTAAGCACTACCAGTATGGTTTCTATTATGTACTTAACTACTAACTATGGCCATTGTCGTTTCAGGCATGGCAGTTGTGGAAAGAGGAAAGATGGCTTCAAATCGTGGATGCATCATTAGATATTGAGTGCCATACACCAAACATAATGCGATGTATCAATGTTGCATTGCTGTGTGTGCAAGAGAATGCAGCTGATCGACCCACCATGTCAGATGTCATTGCGATGCTAAGCAGTGAGAGTATGACCCTGCCGGAGCCTAAGTACCCAGCATATTTCCACATAAGGGTGACAAAGGAAGAGACCTCAATACTCAATGAGCCATTTAGCGTTAATGATGTGACAATGTCTGCCTTACATGGCAGATAGTTTCTTAATTTTCTTCAAGACCATGCCAAAGTTTTAGTGTCTTATTTGTTTGTTCAAGGGCTTTCCTGTCTAACTAGGAAACATAATTTGTATTGACAAACAACAAATTCCATAAAACTTTCTTCTTTTTAGTACGTCTATTGATATAGAACAAAAATAATTTGGAAATAATAACAGTAAGTACACGTCGTACTCCGCAAGTGAGGGAAAAATATGACATGTCAGGCTAAAGCAAGGAAAGGTTGGCTGGTTAACTTTAGTAAACACTTTTGGTTGGTCAAGTTTTATTTAGCACATAATTAGTAAAGTATAGCTATATACCAACCTACTTTATCAAAAGCATATGACAGAAGCATTTACCATAACCATGTACCACAATTCAGTTCCATCTTCAAGTTCAATTATCATATGAGGGTCCAGGCTACTCTTGACTATGAGCATAGACCGATATATCAGTTTTACACTCTGCAAAAGTTGTACACTTTCACTACAATCCATTTTTCCATCACCGTGAGGTAGTTAGTTTCAAAGGTTAAGGATCCATATGAGGCTTTTATAAAGATCCCCTAATAAGCAAAACAGAGCACAACCCTCCCTAATTGATTACATATCTTAGTAAGCCTACTACCCAAGAGGACTGGGTTGTACCCCTATCAACGCCTTCTCTCTTGCCCTTTTAGTAAGACTATTCCAAACTAGAGTCCCTAATTCCTCAGCTAAAACCAAAGTCATGTGGCACTCATGATCGTACTATCTTCCTAGGTGGTCGCTCCATGTTCTAATTAAATTGATTGATCTTGTAACAATAGAAGCATATCAAGAAGTAACAAGGTTCACCATCATCAACACATTAGTCATTATTTCGAAACAATACCCATATAAGCAGCTAAGCATTTGTATCCAACATAAAGATAAAACCCATGTGACAAGCAACATCATGAAAACTAGGGACAACCTTAATAGGACGCATTATATTAAGACACAAGCATGCATTAGTCATTAATACAATTATTAGGACAAAGTATGATGAAGGACACTTGCCTTTCTCGAAATAGCTGCTCCAATAATCTTCTGCTCTTTCTCATGAAACTCTTGAAAACTCTTATTGTTCACAGCTCTTGAACTGTGTTCCTTCCACTCATAACAAGTACCGAGCACAAGCATACAACTATACAAGCAAGCAAACAATTACAACTAAGAACAATATAGGGCTCGTTGCTACGGTCGTGAGCCAAAGAAACACTAAAAAAACTACGGTTCAAAAGATACAACTATCGAAAGGATTTGGATTAAAAGAACACAACTATATGCTTGATTAATTTCAATTAAATAAAACCAAATGTAGAGGTTATTTCAGAGAAATACCCTATGTCTAAATTAATTCAATTATAGTTGAATTAGTAAACCTAGTTAAAACTCAGTCTCTTTTTTGGGATTTAAATTGAATCAAATGCTAAATCAATTTCTCAATCTCTAAGTCATCTAGGGGCCAAATCTCACCTTCCTTTCTCTCTATTCACTTTGATCTGGCCCATCAGCTGGAGCAGCTTTTTTTAGATAATGGATACAATATCCGGCCTCTACGTCAAGAGACGTACACAGCCCATTATTATAAAGTTTGGTATCAAATAGCACATCGACTCAAAATAAAAGACAAGAATTAAAGCAAACGGTATAAATGCTTCCATCCTCCGTTGGCCTGTTCTAAAGACACCATCTCCAGCTTTGTGCTCAACGAAGAGGGTAAGTTCTTGTTGTGCTCATCACGCTGCAGCTACGCCCAGAAACGTAGCCAATACGTTCCCCTGAAAATAACCTGCAAAATCGAGTTATATTTAATTCTGTGAAAGATAATATCATTAAGAGTTTTCCAAATTGCCCAGCGTAATGCAGCAATCCCCACCCAAATCAAGGCTCTAATCTTGCTATATTGATTAGAAAGCCAAGAACCGAACATATGTCGTATATACTTGGGTTGAGTTAATCCTATAGCTAGATATACCATCCTCCAGACCATTCTTGCAAAATGACAAAACAGAAATAAAGGTTGGACCGTCTCGTTAAGGTTACAGCCAACGCATTTTTGGCTACCTTTCCAATTTTTCCGAGCGAGATTGTCTTTAGTTAAAGCCACTTCCTTTTGTAAAAACCAAAGTAAGATTTTAATTTTCAGAGGAACTTTAATCTTCCAGATTTTTTTATGTCTGAAAGGTGGATGCGAGTCAAGTAAATGTAAATACATAGATCGAACAGTAAATAAACCAGAATTGGTTAGGTTCCATCTAAAAGTATCTGAACCATCCACCAGATTAAAGGGTGATATCTGAGCTACGAGATTCGACCAGTCTCTCAGTTTCGAAGCTGGAGCAGCTGAAATGCTACTTTCCTTATCTTCTTCTCTTGGGCTTAATACACAACAGGAGCCTAGCACATTTTCCTTTCCTTCGTTCTTCCATATACACAGCAGCAGCAGCAGTAGCAGCATGAACCACCGTATTTTTTTAGGGGAACATGAACCACCATATTAGTTGTCAAAAAAAACATCATATTCCAACCCAGCCGATGAGGAGGCCCATTCTTGCATGCCCTCATCTTCTACAATGAAAAGTTGGAACACAAGCGGTTAAAAAAGAAATTTGGAACACAAATGAGGCAGCTCTTTTATTCTTCTCCACAACTAAAACTCTTGTTTCATATAACAAATCTAATTTTTCATAAAATGCAATTTTCTGTTATCAAATGCGCAGAATCATATATTGGTTCTCTCTCGTACAGATTAACGGTGAACCGAAATAATAATATTCGATATTTAGTTCTCTTATTATATATATCGTACTTTTTACTTGTCACGAAATCTCAAGTACCGTGCAGAAATATTTTCTAATACATATATGTACAAGAAAAAGTAATGGCAGATATAATTAGTATATAACTAAATTTTTCACTTATTCTTTCTAAAATTTATTCATTTTGTCATAATTAATTGTGTACACGCTCTATAGTGTTTTCTCTCTTCCACTTCATGGATCAGGTGCTTAATGATCTTTTATTTTTTATTAATAAACATGTAGTATTAAAGATGAGTCAGCATTCACAAACATCTTGAAGCATCATATAATCAAAGGATTTTGATCACAACACTTTGGCTCAAACTGTACCAACTGATATCTAACTCTTGAGCCTCGAATGAGCTACATCTAGGAATTGGGATGATCTCTAAAACTCTTGAGCCTCGAATCAGTTACATCTAGGAATTGGGCTTATCCCTACTTTTTGAACCTCGAATCAAGTACATCCACAACTCGGGGTGATCGGGTGATCTCTAACTCTTGATCCTCGAATCAGCTACATCTAGGACTTCGTAACTTTATTCAGTTGTTTGACAAGAAATAAAGACTTCTCAGGTTTCTCAAACATCTCAAATATGTATGTCAACATGGTCTTTTGTATCTCAGCATGATCTTTTTTATTGAACTACTACACACACAGAACTTGAAACACAAAAATGCGACACTTCTGTGTACTCTCTCTATATATAGCTAATAATCTCAATGCCTGCAGAAAGTGTTTCCGGTGAGTGTCTAGATGGATAAGTGTTTCTTGAATTTTCTTCCCACAAATTATGCGTGAGGAAAGGAGAGCCTCCATGCTGCTCATCCCACCCCTTCCGCATGACGAGTAACAATATTAACATAGTTCATCAAACACATACATGCAGCTTTCATGCTTTCCAGCACGCCACACATTTGTAAAACTGAGCATGAAACTGAGAATGTCAATATCCTTTTTTTCAATAGAAACATTCAAGTTTGCACGATCATGTAGAAGTATCATACTTTGAGGTTTCAAAGCAGTCCAAGAATCAAAAGAATTGCTGTAATTAGTTCATTCTCGTGTTTTCCTTATCGAAAAAAGTTCATTCCCGTACTCGTAAGAGGCAACATATTTTTCTCGTGAACATAATAGGTATACTCAACTATGAACTCAATTACATATCCATTTGATGCCAGAAGCTCACTGAATTTGGAAATGTGAATACAGATTTTAGAAAAATAAAAGGATATGAAGAGATGACTTTCTCCATCTTTCCTATACACTATGATAACCCACCTAACTAACCTCAGAACAAGTGTGAAACTTGCAAATTCGTGTGTATCTGGTACCTAACCTACAGAAAGAATATATTACTCTTGTGCCAACCCTAGAAACCAGTTGCCCATCAACACAGGAATCTGCTGTTTACCCCAGCCCTGTACAGCTGCATGGACCTGGGGCCAGAAGTGTAGAGCTTGACCTCAGTGTGAGCCGGCACAAAGAAAATGTCGCCTTCCTTTACCTTTGCATTGTCAGGCACGGAGCCTGCCTTGATTTCTCCTTCACCTGTCATGACAAGGAAGATGGATGGGCCAGGCACCGGAGACATGGTGACTGGTTTGCCTGGGGGTAGCAAGTAGCGGTCGACTTCAAATTCATCAGTTGATGGGGTGTAACGTGTCACGTATGGCTGTACAGGTACTCCTCGCAGAATTTCAGGGAAGGTCTGCATGTAGAACATGTAGAAAATCAAATGTTTCTTACCGGCATACACATAGCATGATATTTCTGAGAGAATCAAATGGGGGACTGTGAACAGATAGTGCATATAAAGAAGGGTGATTAGAGCAAACCTGATTATATGTTAGCATTGAGCATAGAGTCTGTACATCTCTGTACTTAGGGGTCAGGCCGGCACGAACGACATTGTCTGAAGTGGCCATACACTCAATGCACTCGCCTGAGAGATATGCATGAGGTTCATTGGCACCAACATAAATTGCTTCACCAGGATTGAGTTTAACATAGTTTAAGAAAAACGCTGCCAGAACGCCAACATCTCCTGGGTACTGCTTCTCCAATGATAGAACCAATTGCTCCTTCTTTGTTAAGGTTCTAACCTGAATTAAGGAAATAATATTAACTTGAACTGTTAAAAACAGAGTATGGAAGCATTATCAGCAGGAACAATTAAAAACATAGTATCAGGTTATAGCCACAGCGTATACTTATAATATCTTCAAACACAAAAGTAACTGTTGAATTCAACCTTTTTTCTAACCATGTTCACCATACTGCCTCATATGAGGTGAGACAACATTATCAGCACAAAGAGTTAAAAACAGAGTGTCGGACTATAGCCAAAACGTATGCTTAAATATATCTCCAACCACAAAAGCAACTGTTGCTGTCAACTTTTTCTTAACCATGTTCGCCATCTTTGCCTCAGATGAGGTGAGACATCATAAGTAAAGTAACAGAATAAATCAACTCGTTCTAATAGGGGCCAGAGGCTAGAATAGCCCCCCGCATCACCTGGACGCACAGGGACCAGGTTTTCTCTATGATACGCCTGGCCGATGCCGCCCTCAAAATTCTAGCGGGAAACGGCACCGCAGGGGTTTGAACCATGGACGCGGGTTTAAAACCCTTCAACTCGTTCTTGGGGAAGAAGCATGAAGAGAATGATGGAACAAGAAAAACATTAGTTATACAGGCTTCTAATGATGATCTAGTTACCTCCATGCATGCAATGAAAATTTTGATAAGAGGTAGAAACTCCTCAATCGCAGGCAAAGAATGGGTGGACAAGTTGACAATGCACTGCAATTTCTATCAAGAGCTACAGTTATCTGTTTCTACTGAATCCCCGAATTGTTTGATGGACAATAAACTTGTAATAAATTTGGTTTCAGTAAGAAGAAATATCACTTTGTTATCTACATCCAACCATATTTTTGCTGCCCAATTGGATCAATTGTCTCATCTATTGTTGAGCCTTCACATCTGTCATGTTTTACATTACTGTCATTACCTACCCAAGCAAGGTGGTTTTTACGAGTTTCCTAAATAGGATCTTGAAGAATCCATCGATGTTTTTACAGCATGGACAATCTCTCCCATTGGTGAGTCCTAGCATCAATCTATGACAGAGAAGTTTAGAAATAGAGAAAAAGTGCACAAGAAATGGATAAAAGCAGAGCATCATGGAAGAATACGACAGTGACATCAAAGTTCAATCTGAAACAAATTACAACACTTCAGAAACAAGAAATTTCGCATGTCAAGAGTTACTCAGAAAATACAATTAATTACCTTACTCTCGCCATTCAAGCGACTCTTAAGTTTTGAAATTGCTTCAGCAACTGCTTCTTCACTTGCTATCATTAACTTGGTGAACGCTGATTTCAGATATGACCTCACTCCAATCCCACCATCTTGTTCTTTGACACTCATAAGCTTCCTACATTCTTCTTTGCCAACTAGCTCTTGAACCTCGGGTACAGTCCTCAGAACTTCCTTGAGCTCCTGGACACCGGTACAAATAAGTTAGTACATAGTTTATAGCACATCACAGACTCCTGTCAAAATTCAGTACCTGGAACACTTTGCATTCATTTCTAGAAGGAAGCAATGGATTCAAACAACAGAATTCACAGGGACAGAATAAGCTCATCAAGTAAGCTGATTATCCCAGAATGTATGCAGCAAACATTTCACTGTCCCTCACTGCTTATACTAAACCAAAACAAGATCACCCAACCCACCAACCTGACCACAAGTCGAAAACAGGGACAGACATCTACAGATATTTCAAGGCTCAAACTACATGCTACCAACCAACAAGAATCTGATCTTTACTGTAAAAAGTGCATGATGATCGACTTACTATCCCAGCCGCTCAGTGCCAGTGGTCGATCAGTTCATAATGATTGCATAAGCAATTCAATTATGTACTGAGCCGCAGAAAATTCAGTAATAGATAAATACTCGACTGTGCATGGTAAATTGGTAATCAGCTTACTATCCCAGCTGCATAGTGATCAATTCACTAGTCTTGTCTTTCGCAAAAAAAAAGACAAAAACAAAATCAAATTCATCATGGTTGCATAGGAAATTCAGATATCTATCACGCCACAGAAAACTGGGTGGTAAGTAAACACTTGGCTGCCCCCATCGCTTGCTCACTTTCTCTGCTACCCACCAAACAAGCAAGCACTTTCAAGAGCACCGCTGGATGTGATTTGGACAGAAGCTGAGTATAAGTCAGCTAAGATACCATTGGCCATAGGGTATATCCAGAACACTTTAGTGGACAGCACAGCTCGTCGCTTAGCATAAAAGGTCACTCACAAAAGGCATGCGGATTTACCACCATGTGCAAACTTTGTTTATGCAAACCTCTTCCGCTGTCAGTTTCAGATCAGAGCAAGAAGTATATAATAAACTAAAATGCTCAAGGTAGTCAAGTGGATCCAATCCATTGTTTAACAGGCAATTTCAATTAGCTATTAAATTACTGCATAATTACCAGATTCACTTACTACTCATTATCGCAATCAAAATGCTCAGGACAGTCAGTAGGGATCGATCATTTTCATAGCTACTACTACCAGATTCAGTTAGTACTTACTAACGGGATTAATTATTGGCATGATGACCAAATCCATGAGCAGCCGGAGAGATTCCCCACCTGACGTCAGTCAACACCCCCCACCCCACCAAACAACCCCGGAATCCTCCCGCCACGACCGTCCGATAACTAACTAACCCAATCGTACAATACAATTAATCCCGCAGCAGCAGCCGGCGGCATCTACTGATGCGATGCCATTCAACCAAATCCTTCCAAGTTCCAAGTCAACGCCATCGCGAATTTGGGGAGGGAGAAAGCGATGCGCGGGATTCGATCGGCCAGTAGTAACCCAATGGCGCGTCGTCGCCGCGGTGGCCGCAGGAAAAAGCGGGTGGCCGTCGCCGTCGTTACCTTGGTGGCGGCGAAGCCGCAGAGCGCGCGGAAGTCGGTGACGGCGACGGCCATCTCGGGCTTGTGGTTGGCGTCGCGGTACGTGTCCGGCCGCCGCGCGTGCAGCGCCGCGGCGAGCGCGCGGTCCGGGTGCGCCTGGATCGACAGCGCCTTCGCCACCGACAGAACCTGCACGCCGCCGATCAATGCAAAGGTCACGCCTTTCGATCAGATTTCGAATCAAATCGATCAATGCAAGCTTCGTGGGGGCGAACAAGGCGGGAATGGCGGACCTTGAAGAGGAACGGGAGGTCGCCGGCCCAGCGCGCGGCGACGGCGCGGCCGAGCGCGGCGGGGTTGCGCGCGACCCAGTCCCGCAGCGACACGTCGGGGGCGAGGTACGACGGCGCGGACGGGTGCGTGCCCATCCAGAGCTCGGCGCACGGGCGGCCGTCGCCGTCGCCGCCACCGGCGTCCCCGGCGGCGGTGGCGGCGGCGAGGCGGGCGACGAGGGAGGCGGCGCCGCGGCGGCCCCAGTCGTAGTGCTGGACGGCGCAGCGCAGGCGCATGAGCCCCGGCATGGGCGGGCCGTCGGCGGCGGCGTCGTCGTCGGAGCAGGGGGCGAGGAGGCCGAGGCTGCCCATCTCGCCGCGGCGCCCGAGGCCGAGGCCGCCGAGCCGCCGCTCCAGGGCCGCCGGCGGAGCGGAGGAGGCCGTGGACGACGCCATTGCGCTTGCGCCTACGCAGCGGAGGTGGGTCTGCGGGCCGGGGTGGCGGCGGTTGTACCGTACGGTGGGGGAGAAGGAGGACGAGGAGGAGGGGGTTGTTGGGAGCCGTTGGGTTTTATGGACGGAGGCGGAGGAGAAGGCGACGGCGACCGGCGAGAGCGAGAGCAGAGGTTGGTTGGGTTACCGCGGAGGAGCGGTTGAGTCCGGTGTGGTGGTCAGTCGGTTGGGCGCAGCTGGTGGGACCGGGCTGTTCGTTTTTGCAGAGAGGACCCCTGCTAGTCCGGTATTTGCATGATTGAACTGCCATCTTTTTGTCAAAAAAAAACAAATCTCTTTTATTTATTGATTTATTTCTTGCGAGAACATGTGCCCGTGTTAGCTGATGCTCGTGTCTCCCATAAATTTCAAGTGTCTTTGTTAGCAGACGCGCGTGAGTGATGGTGACAAAGTAGAGTGCGTCGCATGTACTCTTGACTTTTTTTAGTTAGGACAATTGCGTTCCGTATATTGAGCGCAGCCGTTAGTGCGATGAAAATGTATATATACCTCTTTCCGTCCCTAAATAACTGTTTCTGAAAATTCATGTTTCCGTTCTTTCCGGACGACACATAATAAGGGAAATACGGAGTATAGCGTATCTCGTCTCAAGCAATAAAAAGATAACTATACATTCCTATAATACCACGTGCGCCCTATTCGACCAGTTGGTGGCAGGTGGCTG
>OAMR01000083.1:2886304-2926091 GCA_900205405.1 Echinochloa crus-galli
ATTGTCAACTTGTCCACCCATTCTTTGCCTGCGATTGAGGAGTTTCTACCTCTTATCAAAATTTTCATTGCATGCATGGAGGTAACTAGATCATCATTAGAAGCCTGTATAACTAATGTTTTTCTTGTTCCATCATTCTCTTCATGCTTCTTCCCCAAGAACGAGTTGAAGGGTTTTAAACCCGCGTCCATGGTTCAAACCCCTGCGGTGCCGTTTCCCGCTAGAATTTTGAGGGCGGCATCGGCCAGGCGTATCATAGAGAAAACCTGGTCCCTGTGCGTCCAGGTGATGCGGGGGGCTATTCTAGCCTCTGGCCCCTATTAGAACGAGTTGATTTATTCTGTTACTTTACTTATGATGTCTCACCTTATCTAAGGCAAGTTGGTGAACATGGTTAAGAAAAAGTTGACTGCAACGTATGCTTAAATATATCTCCAACCACAAAAGCAACTGTTGCTGTCAACTTTTTCTTAACCATGTTCGCCATCTTTGCCTCAGATGAGGTGAGACATCATAAGTAAAGTAACAGAATAAATCAACTCGTTCTTGGGGTAGAAGCATGAAGAGAATGGAACAAGAAAAACATTACTTATACAGGCTTCTAATGATTATCTAGTTACCTCCATGCATTCAATGAAAATTTTGATAAGAGGTAGAAACTCCTCAATCGCAGGCAAAGAATGGGTGGACAAGTTGACAATGCACTGCAATTTCTATCAAGAGCTACAGTTATCTGTTTCTACTGAATCCCCGAATTGTTTGATGGACAATAAACTTGTAATAAATTTGGTTTCAGTAAGAAGAAATATCACTTTGTTATCTACATCCAACCATATTTTTGCTGCCCAATTGGATCAATTGTCTCATCTATTGTTGAGCCTTCACATCTGTCATGTTTTACATTACTGTCATTACCTACCCAAGCAAGGTGGTTTTTACGAGTTTCCTAAATAGGATCTTGAAGAATCCATCGATGTTTTTACAGCATGGACAATCTCTCCCATTGGTGAGTCCTAGCATCAATCTATGGCTAGCTAACTTAATGTTTTCTCTGAAAAGCTCTCACCACAGAGTAGTTCAGAAATAGAGAAAAAGTGCACAAGAAATGGATAAAAGCAGAGCATCATGGAAGAATACGACAGTGACATCAAAGTTCAATCTGAAACAAATTACAACACTTCAGAAACAAGAAATTTCGCATGTCAAGAGTTACTCAGAAAATACAATTAATTACCTTACTCTCGCCATTCAAGCGACTCTTAAGTTTTGAAATTGCTTCAGAAACTGCTTCTTCACTTGCTATCATTAACTTGGTGAACGCTGATTTCAGATATGACCTCACTCCAATCCCACCATCTTGTTCTTTGACACTCATAAGCTTCCTACATTCTTCTTTGCCAACTAGCTCTTGAACCTCGGGTACAGTCCTCAGAACTTCCTTGAGCTCCTGGACACCGGTACAAATAAGTTAGTACATAGTTTATAGCACATCACAGACTCCTGTCAAAATTCAGTACCTGGAACACTTTGCATTCATTTCTAGAAGGAAGCAATGGATTCAAACAACAGAATTCACAGGGACAGAATAAGCTCATCAAGTAAGCTGATTATCCCAGAATGTATGCAGCAAACATTTCACTGTCCCTCACTGCTTATACTAAACCAAAACAAGATCACCCAACCCACCAACCTGACCACAAGTCGAAAACAGGGACAGACATCTACAGATATTTCAAGGCTCAAACTACATGCTACCAACCAACAAGAATCTGATCTTTACTGTAAAAAGTGCATGATGATCGACTTACTATCCCAGCCGCTCAGTGCCAGTGGTCGATCAGTTCATAATGATTGCATAAGCAATTCAATTATGTACTGAGCCGCAGAAAATTCAGTAATAGATAAATACTCGACTGTGCATGGTAAATTGGTAATCAGCTTACTATCCCAGCTGCATAGTGATCAATTCACTAGTCTTGTCTTTCGCAAAAAAAAAGACAAAAACAAAATCAAATTCATCATGGTTGCATAGGAAATTCAGATATCTATCACGCCACAGAAAACTGGGTGGTAAGTAAACACTTGGCTGCCCCCATCGCTTGCTCACTTTCTCTGCTACCCACCAAACAAGCAAGCACTTTCAAGAGCACCGCTGGATGTGATTTGGACAGAAGCTGAGTATAAGTCAGCTAAGATACCATTGGCCATAGGGTATATCCAGAACACTTTAGTGGACAGCACAGCTCGTCGCTTAGCATAAAAGGTCACTCACAAAAGGCATGCGGATTTACCACCATGTGCAAACTTTGTTTATGCAAACCTCTTCCGCTGTCAGTTTCAGATCAGAGCAAGAAGTATATAATAAACTAAAATGCTCAAGGTAGTCAAGTGGATCCAATCCATTGTTTAACAGGCAATTTCAATTAGCTATTAAATTACTGCATAATTACCAGATTCACTTACTACTCATTATCGCAATCAAAATGCTCAGGACAGTCAGTAGGGATCGATCATTTTCATAGCTACTACTACCAGATTCAGTTAGTACTTACTAACGGGATTAATTATTGGCATGATGACCAAATCCATGAGCAGCCGGAGAGATTCCCCACCTGACGTCAGTCAACACCCCCCACCCCACCAAACAACCCCGGAATCCTCCCGCCACGACCGTCCGATAACTAACTAACCCAATCGTACAATACAATTAATCCCGCAGCAGCAGCCGGCGGCATCTACTGATGCGATGCCATTCAACCAAATCCTTCCAAGTTCCAAGTCAACGCCATCGCGAATTTGGGGAGGGAGAAAGCGATGCGCGGGATTCGATCGGCCAGTAGTAACCCAATGGCGCGTCGTCGCCGCGGTGGCCGCAGGAAAAAGCGGGTGGCCGTCGCCGTCGTTACCTTGGTGGCGGCGAAGCCGCAGAGCGCGCGGAAGTCGGTGACGGCGACGGCCATCTCGGGCTTGTGGTTGGCGTCGCGGTACGTGTCCGGGTGCCGCGCGTGCAGCGCCGCGGCGAGCGCGCGGTCCGGGTGCGCCTGGATCGACAGCGCCTTCGCCACCGACAGAACCTGCACGCCGCCGATCAATGCAAAGGTCACGCCTTTCGGTCAAATTTCAAATCAATCGATCAATGCAAGCTTCGTGGGGGCGAACAAGGCGGGAATGGCGGACCTTGAAGAGGAACGGGAGGTCGCCGGCCCAGCGCGCGGCGACGGCGCGGCCGAGCGCGGCGGGGTTGCGCGCGACCCAGTCCCGCAGCGACACGTCGGGGGCGAGGTACGACGGCGCGGACGGGTGCGTGCCCATCCAGAGCTCGGCGCACGGGCGGCCGTCGCCGTCGCCGCCACCGGCGTCCCCGGCGGCGGTGGCGGCGGCGAGGCGGGCGACGAGGGAGGCGGCGCCGCGGCGGCCCCAGTCGTAGTGCTGGACGGCGCAGCGCAGGCGCATGAGCCCCGGCATGGGCGGGCCGTCGGCGGCGGCGTCGTCGTCGGAGCAGGGGGCGAGGAGGCCGAGGCTGCCCATCTCGCCGCGGCGCCCGAGGCCGAGGCCGCCGAGCCGCCGCTCCAGGGCCGCCGGCGGAGCGGAGGAGGCCGTGGACGACGCCATTGCGCCTGCGCACCGGAGCTGGAGGACGGGGCCGGTCTGCGGGGTGGCGGCGGTTGTACCGTACGGTGGGGGGAAGGCGGAAGAGGAGGGGGTTGTTGGGTTTTATGGAGGGAGGGAGACGGAGGAGAAGGCGACGGCGACCGGCGAGAGCGAGAGCAGAGGTTGGTTGGGTTACCGCGGAGGAGCGGTTGAGTCCGGTGTGGTGGTCAGTCGGTTGGGCGCAGCTGGTGGGACCGGGCTGTTCGTTTTTGCAGAGAGGACCCCTGCTAGTCCGGTATTTGCATGATTGAACTGCCATCTTTTTGTCAAAAAAAAACAAATCTCTTTTATTTATTGATTTATTTCTTGCGAGAACATGTGCCCGTGTTAGCTGATGCTCGTGTCTCCCATAAATTTCAAGTGTCTTTGTTAGCAGACGCGCGTGAGTGATGGTGACAAAGTAGAGTGCGTCGCATGTACTCTTGACTTTTTTTAGTTAGGACAATTGCGTTCCGTATATTGAGCGCAGCCGTTAGTGCGATGAAAATGTATATATACCTCTTTCCGTCCCTAAATAACTGTTTCTGAAAATTCATGTTTCCGTTCTTTCCGGACGACACATAATAAGGGAAATACGGAGTATAGCGTATCTCGTCTCAAGCAATAAAAAGATAACTATACATTCCTATAATACCACGTGCGCCCTATTCGACCAGTTGGTGGCAGGTGGCTGGTGCTGGTTTCTACTGAGAGAAAAATACTGCTGGTTGGCTGGTGGCAAGTGGCTGGTGCTGGTTCATGCAGAGAGAAAAATACTGTTGGCTGGCTACTGATAAGTCGAGGCCATACTAAACTCGCAGGTGGGCCTAGAGCGATACGATGGCAGTGTTTTTTGGGGCCCCAAAAATTTTTCCACCACCCTTTGATCAATAATTAAGGGTATTAAATAAAGTCAGTTTACAAAACTATCTTCACAACTCTGGGTTAATTTACGAGACAAATCTAATGAGGTATTTGACCGAACGATTAGAGAATTGTTACTGTAGCATTACTGTAGTAAATCATGGACTAATTAGGCTCGTTAGATTCGTCGCGTAAAGTCACACTCATCCTAAAAAGGTTTTACAAATACGACTTTATTTAATACTTCATACATACATGCAAGATTCCCTTTGAAAAAAAATTTCTGAAAAGCGAAGAAACACGGCCGATGTTACCGACGCGATCTATTTTGTGCCTTACAACCACTTGCATATTTATATAGATGAAAACCTGGTGAGGATCAATCGTTGACACTAGATACATTGCTTGTAATATAAATCCCTATTTGTAATAAAAGAATAATGGAATTAGACCTAGAAGTATACTTAAAGATAAGACAAACTCTCCAACGGAGGGAAATTGAAAGTGCGAAGCCAGAAAACAAGGTTAAGCGAATCCAAGTAGTAGAAAATATAATATGAGAGGATTTATTTTTGAAAACCTTCTCAATTTATATGGATAAAATGTGCGTAAATAGTATTTATGTACCGTTTGAGCTATAACTTGGTTGTTAGTTGCATGCACATATGTTGCTTAAATGATTTAGAGAGAATTGAGAGGTGTGTGAAATAGATTCACTAGTTATTTTTAAAATTTATATAGTAATATTAAAATGAGAGAAAAATGTTTATATATAATATTGAGAAATGAGTGCTTTTCTGAAAGGAAAGGACCGTTTATATATAATATTGAGAAATGGGTGCTTTTCTGAAAGGAAAGGACCGTTTATATATAATATTGAGAAATGGGTGCTATGATATTGACAAATAGATTTATCCAAATTAGTCGAGAACTGACTTTCCATCCATAACATTAGTAGAGAAAAATAGTAATATAATATTGTGAAATTGAGAGATGAGCGAAATAGATTCATCAGTTATTTTTAAAATTTATATAGTAATGTAAAAATGAGAGAAAAATATTTATATATAATATTGAGGAATCGGTGCTATAATATTGAGAAATGGATGGACATGGGATGTATATTAATTTACATAATGGCCGACAATGGATGCTGGCTGACAACAAAGTCGCATGGAAATAGGTAGAATGATATGACAGTTCAAGTTGAACTGACGAAATCAGACCAGTATAGATTGGATCGTTGTGTCCTACATTTCTTGTATATTGTCGTATAAGACCAGGGACTAAATATACTAACTAGGACTCGCAACTATAATCTTATTATTATACACGCGAGCACATCATCCTCATAGGCAGCCATGTTCGGCACAGATCCAGGTTAGATCTTTATCATTTTGTTGCTGAATTGAAGTGGTTAATATATTAATATGTACTAGATACTATAAATAAAATGCCTCTTTCTACATCTCTAGGATCTCTTAAAGCTACATATCCAAAAAATTCATGGATTTTTCTGAATACCGTAGCTATGCCAAAAATGGTCTACATGATGGAGCAGGCTTGTAAATCTGGAGCTTGTAATTTTGTTGTTTTATTACGTAAAAATGGAGATTATTAATCAGTTTCCTAGCTAGAGAAGCCACGGTACGGCCATAAATCAGTGTTTATTACCTTATTTTTTTCCATCGGAAAAACAATGTACGTATATTGCAAATATAGACGGGAAAAAAACGAAAAACGTGCATGCTTCCCGGCCAGGATGAAACTAAAACTGGATTCTTGGAGTGCAAGAAAGGAAGGCGTGGTGGTGCATAGTACTCCCGTTTGATTTTTTTTTCTACCATAAATTCGACCACGAATACTCGTTTTATTTAAAAAATTAATATAAATATAGTCAAATTTAAGTCCAAAAGAATAAAACGCAGAGAGTAGGTTCGGAATACGTGGAATCCGCGCGAGCCGGCGTCGATGGATCTGGTGGCGCTGGTTTCGTTCGTTTGGTTTCCGCCGATCGCGTGCGTGGACGAATCGAACGGCGCTTTTGTTCGCCGTCGACCCGCGGTCCCGCCGACGCCACGTCTCCCTCCCGCGACGGCGTCGGAGATCTCGGGGGGGATGGGGCCGAGCCGCACGGCGAGGCGGTCGCGCCACCGCCGGCCCGGTGAGGGTTACCGTGCCGTTCGTTCCAGCCGTGTGAGTCATGATGTGGCTAGGACCCGGGCGTAAATATACTAGGACCTGCACTGTACTATTACTGTACTATACGAGCATCTGTCAGTCCCTCTCTCCTTTTTTTTCGAGTCGATAAAACCATTCTATCAAATGTCTCCTTTTCCCAATCGAATATTCTTGGCCCAGAAGAGGACCGCATACATAGGCAAGGAAGAGGGGAGATATGGCCTTGGTCTGCCGGGCAAACGTTTCAACCAACCACGACGGCCCATTCTGTGCGTCACCTCGCCAAATTAGTTCCCATCAACACAGACAACTGGATTCAACGAGGTTCGATCACAACAAGCATTTCCTGTTACCATCGCAACTGCTGCTTTATGTTTCCAATTGAACACACACATGGGGGACAGTACAAACAACATTTAAATTCCGATAGCAGTAAGGCTGTTAGAATGTAAACAATGAATTTACATTAAATTTGATTCTTCGATTACACTCGTTCGGGCACAAGGTACAGAGTTTTCATCGAAACTCGTCCACACAAAGCAAAAGCCGAGCCAGCCTAACCTTCGCAAATCAGTTGGCCATCAACAACCAAACGAAAGCCAGGGTTGTATGGTAACGGTATGGTCAGTAGTCGTGAGCAACTACTGGGGGTTGTGATGTTAGCTATTGCTGTTGCTGTTGCGGCGGTGCTGGTGCCGGCTCGTGCTGTGGGGTGGCGGGGGTCTCTGGGGCAATGGCGAACTGGAGGGCACGGCCCCGGGCTGACTCTAGGATGAAGGCCACCTCTGCTGCACCCAGTGCAGCCTCCTCCTACAGATAAAAAGGAGAGCATTTAAAGTTAGACGGTGCTGTTGTGTGCCAGCGTCAAAAAAATTGTGACCAGAAGCTATATAGTGATTTTTTTAAGCATCAATATGCAGTGATCTTTCAATGCCAAATAATACTTGATTTTGAATGGTTATTATGATGATTTGTAGTAGATTTTTTTCATGATGGTTCCTTCAAGATTGGATTACAATAAGCTACCTGTTGTTGTCGCCGGCGATGCAAGATGCTGAAGATCCATGCCATGATGTAGCAAGGCAACAGAAACCCAGCAGCTCGCAGCAGGAAAAGCTGAAAAGGTTCAAGTCAACACAAAGCACCAACTGAACCACAAAATACCAGATGGAAAAAAAGAATGACCATAACACTCACTGAGAACATGGCAGAAGCATCATCATCGCTTCCATCATTGTCGGAGATGGACAATGTATGCCTTAGCAGTAACAGTGCCATTAACTGCAAAATAAGGAAGGATCTTCAGGTACTCTACCTCGATAATACTAGAAACCTGACACAGGCCATTTGGTAAAGACTGGGAGAAGAGCAGAAGTTAACAGGCTAGGAGCCAAGGAGGATTTTCTATATAAAGCAGCTGCAGTTTTCCCAACTTGCTAAGCAACTAAAAGCATTGTTGTTCCATCCATAAACAAGTTATGATGCAACTGTAAAATTCATAGATGCATTGTACTTTGATCCCAAAATAGAACTGTTCTAAATAGCTACTATTCAATATTCATACATCAGTTCAGCTACCAAAGGGCAAAAAGAGCAGGAATGGAATTGCCAGAAAGTACTTACAATAAGTGCTGCAGAACGACAGAATGCAGCCCCACTAGCATCTGTATTAGCATAACCATCATACTCTGCCTCAAGAAAACGACGCTGGGCAGCTGCTACAGCGAGAATTCTTGGGTCACGCAAATCCATAATCAAATCTCCACTGCAATGTGATAGTTTTTACGCCAACAAGTCCCTGTAATATTGTCTGTTTATATTCTTTCCGTTGGAGTTGTTCGCATCTAACAGTCCAGAGCATTCATTCACTTTAGTATTTGAGCTATGTAGTAGAGTTTAATTTCGTTTGTACCACACTGTTAACAGAGTTAATGAGATAAACCAGTTATTCACCTATTTGCACTTATGTATAGTATTCACCTCACAAGAATTGTGATTCAGAAGATATGCGATTTTGCATGTTGAAGCACCTGAAATTTTGTAACCCTACTATTCCAGTTCAGTCTATGTTCTAGCTGGCTGAATTTTATGTTCTATCTAGTTTAGTCGATCCATATCTTCTGAATCGCAGTTAATGTGAATTCATGGTCTTGACTGTCCTTTGGATAGAGTATAGTAATGAATGGCTTCTGAACTGACTATTATATGCTGCTATCTTTGAATTCAGTCACTTTACTCCTTGGTGCATAAATGGCGTACTGATGGATACTCTTAAATTGTACTTGCACATGATACGTATTTGTGATGATATAGATTCATGGTTCTTTCTTTTCATGTTGGTGAAATAGTGTTTATAGCTTCACTTTCCATGTGCAGTATGCTCATAGAGCTTGTGTTCAGCGCTGGTGCAATGAGAAAGGAGACACTACATGTGAAATTTGCCATGAGGTCGGTTAAGTTCTCTCAAGTTCATTCCACTGGTACATATTTCATTTTGGTTCTAGTTTTTTGTGCTGACCCAAAATTGGCGTTGACATGGGTTTTTGTGCTGATCCAAAGTAGTACATAGGTTGATATTTTTTATCTCTGAAATCTCGTTGCACATATTTTGTTCAAATATTGAAACCCTGTGGACATTACTTGGCTTTTGTCTACACGATAACCTCACAAGTATCATGCACCACAGAAAATCATAACTAAGATGGTACGGACCCATGACCATGTGCTGTCACAGCATGTGCAGTTGCCATACTATCAACTAAGGATTGTACTAGAAGGCTGGTACCATGTGTGGTTGTTGGTGGGAGCTGACTTTTGTACAAACTGAGTCAACATATGCAGAAGTTTGTGTGCTTTTAAATAGTTGTTATCCAGTTTGCCAATTTTGGCCAATTGGATCTGTATGTTATATATTCTTGTTCAATCATGGATATTTCCTCTATTATTGATTCTACTATCCAAATTTTCTTTTAAAAAGGACTCACGTTTTGGCATTAATGACCTATGGGACAAATAAGATTATTTCTTAAAAAGCTTTTTATGCTTACTGTTATGTAATATTCTGAATTTTCCAGTATTATAGTCTTGTAGAACACTTTTTGCCCTTCATTCTGTACATTTGCAGAGTTTCCTTTCTTGTATACTGATTCCTTCCAGGCTTGATGATAACCTGTAGGAATACAAGCCTGGTTACACCGCACCACCTCGTGCTCAACCAGATGAGACAACCATAGACATTGAGTAAGTTATTTCTTGATATTACTTTTATTAATTGTCTTCTGCCATTTTGTTCCATTTTAGTTGAGTTCATAGACATTGAAGTTATTTCTTGATATTACTTTTATTAACTGTCTTCAGCCATTTTGTTACATTTTGGTTGAGTGCTTAGAAGAGTTCCCAAGTACATATCTAAGCAAAACTATCACATTGCAGTGGAGATTTGATTATGGATTTGCGTGACCCAAGAATTCTCGCTGTAGCAGCTGCCCAGCGTCGTTTTCTTGAGGCAGAGTATGATGGTTATGCTAATACAGATGCTAGTGGGGCTGCATTCTGTCGTTCTGCAGCACTTATTGTAAGTACTTTCTGGCAATTCCATTCCTGCTCTTTTTGCCCTTTGGTAGCTGAACTGATGTATGAATATTGAATAGTAGCTATTTAGAACAGTTCTATTTTGGGATCAAAGTACAATGCATCTATGAATTTTACAGTTGCATCATAACTTGTTTATGGATGGAACAACAATGCTTTTAGTTGCTTAGCAAGTTGGGAAAACTGCAGCTGCTTTATATAGAAAATCCTCCTTGGCTCCTAGCCTGTTAACTTCTGCTCTTCTCCCAGTCTTTACCAAATGGCCTGTGTCAGGTTTCTAGTATTATCGAGGTAGAGTACCTGAAGATCCTTCCTTATTTTGCAGTTAATGGCACTGTTACTGCTAAGGCATACATTGTCCATCTCCGACAATGATGGAAGCGATGATGAGAGGATTTTCTATATAAAGCAGCTGCAGTTTTCCCAACTTGCTAAGCAACTAAAAGCATTGTTGTTCCATCCATAAACAAGTTATGATGCAACTGTAAAATTCATAGATGCATTGTACTTTGATCCCAAAATAGAACTGTTCTAAATAGCTACTATTCAATATTCATACATCAGTTCAGCTACCAAAGGGCAAAAAGAGCAGGAATGGAATTGCCAGAAAGTACTTACAATAAGTGCTGCAGAACGACAGAATGCAGCCCCACTAGCATCTGTATTAGCATAACCATCATACTCTGCCTCAAGAAAACGACGCTGGGCAGCTGCTACAGCGAGAATTCTTGGGTCACGCAAATCCATAATCAAATCTCCACTGCAATGTGATAGTTTTGCTTAGATATGTACTTGGGAACTCTTCTAAGCACTCAACCAAAATGTAACAAAATGGCTGAAGACAGTTAATAAAAGTAATATCAAGAAATAACTTACTCAATGTCTATGAACTCAACTAAAATGGAACAAAATGGCAGAAGACAATTAATAAAAGTAATATCAAGAAATAACTTACTCAATGTCTATGGTTGTCTCATCTGGTTGAGCACGAGGTGGTGCGGTGTAACCAGGCTTGTATTCCTACAGGTTATCATCAAGCCTGGAAGGAATCAGTATACAAGAAAGGAAACTCTGCAAATGTACAGAATGAAGGGCCAAAAAGTGTTCTACAAGACTATAATACTGGAAAATTCAGAATATTACATAACAGTCAGCATAAAAAAGCTATTTTAAGAAATAATCTTATTTGTCCCATAGGTCATTAATGTCAAAACGTGAGTCCTTTTTAAAAGAAAATTTGGATAGTAGAATCAATAATAGAGGAAATATCCATGATTGAACAAGAATATATAACATACAGATCCAATTGGCCAAAATTGGCAAACTGGATAACAACTATTTAAAAGCACACAAACTTCTGCATATGTTGACTCAGTTTGTACAAAAGTCAGCTCCCACCAACAACCACACATGGTACCAGCCCTTCTAGTACAATCCTTAGTTGATAGTATGGCAACTGCACATGCTGTGACAGCACATGGTCATGGGTCCGGTACCATCTTAGTTATGATTTTCTGTGGTGCATGATACTTGTGAGGTTATCGTGTAGACAAAAGCCAAGTAATGTCCACAGGGTTTCAAATATTTGAACAAAATATGTGCAACGAGATTTCAGAGATAAAAAATATCAACCTATGTACTACTTTGGATCAGCACACAAAACCCTATTGTCAACGCCAATTTTGGGTCAGCACAAAAAACTAGAACCAAAATGAAATATGTACCAGTGGAATGAACTTGAGAGAACTTAACCGACCTCATGGCAAATTTCACATGTAGTGTCTCCTTTCTCATTGCACCAGCGCTGAACACAAGCTCTATGAGCATACTGCACATGGAAAGTGAAGCTATAAACACTATTTCACCAACATGAAAAGAAAGAACCATGAATCTATATCATCACAAATACGTATCATGTGCAAGTACAATTTAAGAGTATCCATCAGTACGCCATTTATGCACCAAGGAGTAAAGTGACTGAATTCAAAGATAGCAGCATATAATAGTCAGTTCAGAAGCCATTCATTACTATACTCTATCCAAAGGACAGTCAAGACCATGAATTCACATTAACTGCGATTCAGAAGATATGGATCGACTAAACTAGATAGAACATAAAATTCAGCCAGCTAGAACATAGACTGAACTGGAATAGTAGGGTTACAAAATTTCAGGTGCTTCAACATGCAAAATCGCATATCTTCTGAATCACAATTCTTGTGAGGTGAATACTATACATAAGTGCAAATAGGTGAATAACTGGTTTATCTCATTAACTCTGTTAACAGTGTGGTACAAACGAAATTAAACTCTACTACATAGCTCAAATACTAAAGTGAATGAATGCTCTGGACTGTTAGATGCGAACAACTCCAACGGAAAGAATATAAACAGACAATATTACAGGGACTTGTTGGCGTAATGTTTGGGGACAGATACGATTCGAGCAACCTCGAATATTCCCATTGGAGCATCTGACATTATGGAAGATACATATGAGTGTTTTGTACTCTATTAGCCAGACGACATGCTGATGGAAATGAGAAGCACATGACAAAGCCAAAATGAGAACCAGGAAGCAAAAGTCTAATTATATGTGCACCTCATGAACAGCTAGCAGACTAGAAAGTTCTATGAAGATGAGATACGGCACACAATGTTTGGAAACCAGAGCAGGAGAGGATCCAGACCTTGAGGCTCCCGCTGCAAGCGCACGGCTTCTCGAGGTTCTTGACGCTGTCCTCCTCCTGGCATATGCGGCACTCGGCCGCCTGGATGAGCGGCTCGTCCTCACCGCCGCCCTCCTCCTCCCCCCTGACCAAGTCAACAACCACGGACGGAGACGCAGAAGTCACCGAGGCATTCACACCCTCAGGCGTCTTCTCAGCAGCCCCACCATCCTTGGACTTGGCTAATCCGTCCACATCAACCACCACATGGTCGTCTCCGGCCATCCCAAATCCGCAACCCACCCAATCAGCCCCCTCACAGAAATCGAACTCCTGCACGAGTAAGCATCAGAATGGTAAGAACAACCATGTATTCCCCTCAGTCAACAATCAAGGCGGCGGTGTGATTAAGAGTAGCATGGAGTCATGTACATGGGATGGGTAAGATAAGACGAGCGCAATGGACTGGCAACAACCCGTGCCTAAAAATGGATAGACTCCATTTCGGAGCGCACGGTAGCACAGCAGCGTCCCTCCTTCCCTCCCTTCGCGTCCCCGTCTACTGAAATCTGACTGCTGGTCTGAGCCTTGAGCCGACCCTCACAACCCTAGGTACCACCGCCGCCGCCCTCCAGCTTCGGCGGAGTCTCCCACCCCAACCCAAAATGAAATTCGACCCGAAATCTACGAGGCCGCGGCCCCAGGGCCCGGCGGCGGCGGGGCTCACGAAGCGACCGGAGGGGAGGCGGCCGGCCGCGCCGCCTCGATCGAGCGCGGGGAAGGGAGGAGCGCCGCGGGCCGCGGAGGCGGATCTAGCGCCGGGGAGGGGCGAAGGGGGCGTACCTCACCAGCGGCGGCGGCGGGTTCCTTCCTCTCCGCTGGCGCTCTCCTCCTCCTCCTCCTTCCGGTCGGGGGTCGTCGCACGGCTGGGGAGACTGAAATTTCCGAGTTTTTTTTCTCTCTCTCTTTTTCCTCCGCGTCGGATTTTTCTCCCTTGTGGTTTGGTGGCCTAAATACCACGGCGATTTCTCCTCTCCTTTTTTTTTCTCCTTTCGGGCTGGCCTGCGGAGAAAGCGTCTGCGCTCGCAACGGTCAAACGCGGCGCGCCGCTTAACTGCAGGCCCCACCCCATCGGACGGACGGCGCGGGGGAGGGAGCTCCGTTACCTGGAATGCCGTTGGGGACGGGCCGTCCGTCAGCGCATACGCACCCGCGCGCCTCCGGTCTCTCGCGCTCTGTTCCTCGTGGTTGAGTTTGTGTATACGGGTAAAACAAGGGCGTATTAAATGGTGCAAATCTACGAAAAAGAACTATGAGAGAATTCCGTGGCTACTAATTATCCAAATGAGACTATGATAAATGTACAGAGCTTGTTCAATTCACTACCAGAATCATGCACATTGGCACCGGGTGGGAAACCCCCGGTTTCCCACCCGGTGCCAATCTTCCGGTGCTAAAGGGTGCCACCTTTAGCACCGGGTAAAATAACCGGTGCTAAAGGTGGGGGCACTAGCAAAAAATATTTGCATATTTGCGTGTTGCGGGATTCGAACTCAAGACATCTTGGCTCGCGCGCGTGCACCCGCCTAACCATCTCACCTACACAGCGCATGTGATAGGATTAAAGATGCGCTCCTTTTGAAGTAGCATGTGACACCTACATTAGCACCGGATCGTATTTACGAACCGGTGCTAAAGGGCCTTTAGCAAATAATCACATTAGCACCGGATCTTAAGTGCACCGAGGCATATGAGGGGTGCGGATGTGAGTTATTCTTGTAGTGATTTTTTCCGATTTTTATAAATTCTCAACATGGTGCGTGTATGTATATATGCCCTTGGCCTGTTTTTTCGCCCTGCTATTTTGCGCCGTGACCTCCCAACTCTTATCCATGGTTTTCTTCGACTCGTGGCAATATAAAATCAGACAGATATTAGACGGCCAGACTTCTAAACCGGTATCATCAGCATGCATCCGAGATCATAGGCTCGTATCTCTAGTAGATGCCCTAAGAGCGTCTCTAAGAGATTAGCAAAAAAGACTAGTCAAATTTACCCACTCTCAAAAATAGATTTGACTAACAAATAACAGAGTAATGATTCTGTAAAGATGGCTAGTGAGGTAGGCTAGCTAAATATAGCTAGCGAATAAGGTGGAACATAGATCCACTAAATTTGGAGAGTCATTTATAGAGTCTGTTGGAAACGTTTTTTTCTCTAACAATAGCTAAATTTAACTTTAAAAAACGATTTGGCTAGTCTCTTAGAGATGCTCCGAGTCCCTTACGAAGAAGTATATATATCTGGTTATATTAAAAACTCTAATGGCTAAATAAGGGCGTAGATGGCCTCGTAGAACACGTCGTCTCACGCCATTTCTTTTTTCCATTTCTTATTCCTTTTCGTTTCTTTCTCCGCTAGTGCAAGCTGGACACGGCAAAGACTATTTCATATTCTAGATGAGAGATGATTGAGTATACTCCGTATCTCTTATCCAAACCTTGCACGCAAAGGCCCACATGAACGGACAGTACGCAATTGACACGCACGCGCAAATCAACAACCCCGTAGAATCGATCAAACATGGATGGATTATTTACGCCTACACATATTATGACAGATTTTTTTTCTCGAATATATTATGACGCCAGAAACTAGCTGGTACTCAGCTTAGAATCAAACTGAAATTCTACATTGCGAATTTGCGATCGACGGTTGTTGATATCAAGACAAACATGTATGTTCAACCGCTCAAAGTCGTTGAGGTCGGTAGAATTGCTTAACGCACTGCATTGCGACAACATTGGGTCAGTGAAATAAACTGGGCCTAGTGAGCGGCCTGAAGTGGGTAAACTGGGCCATACTTTTCGGCCTGAAAATAACCGGGTTTTTTTCTCTCAACCTGACACTTCAAAAATACATATGTGGCTGGGTATCTTGAATTCCTGTACTTTTCATTTATAAATATATATATATATATATCTACACATGCATGCGTGTAGCTATACCCACCGTTAATATATATAACCGATCATATACGGAGAATTTAGCAAATAACCTGGAAGGATGTATGGAGAAAATAAAAAGATAGTACGTGTCACGTCGTCGCTATTTCTTTTGTTTTATCTAAAAAGCTGCCATTGCAAGCAAGGATTTGATACACTGAAGATTCTGGAAGCAAGCCATACTATATATTCTCTTGTCTGAACTTATTCTTGCCTTGCGCGACCACCGAACTTGTTGAGGCAGAGGTCAAGACCCGGCCGACCAAGATATGCGTACCCGTTGGATTGTCCGACAATGCTGAATATAGTTTCGGAGGACGATATATTGGGACCCCCAATAGTGATATAGTATATGCTAAGTTGGTATACTTATGAACACGTGGATCACCTAACTTTTACTGATTTTTTTGTACTTTTGAAGCAATGGGTAGTTTGAGTGGTTGAGTTATACCACCCCCAATTTGCCATTCCGAGTTGGAGCTTGGACTAAGAAAAAAAAAGAAGAGGAAGCCAAATAGCAAAAAACTTTGAAGGGTGCAGGCTAACTGTTGGCACGAAATCGCGCCAACAACAAGCACGCGGAGTAGCTCCTTGCTGCCCTTCCGCGCAAAGCGGTCAGACCGGTTTTGATAACCGGTCAGACCGGTTTCGCCGGCGGTGCCCGGCGAGAGACCAACGAACGCCCGTCCGGGAGGGACCCCGTCAGGACAGGCGCACCTTGGGTTGTTCTAGGATCGGCAGGCCACCTAGAACGCCTTCAATCGACATAGAGACGAAGGAAGAACAACATGGTAGGGTTGGAAGAGAAGAGTAAAGAGATAAAAGTAAAGACAAAACGATAAAAGATAGATTTGATAGATTCGATTGGATGATGATTCTCAATCGGCCATGACCCTTTATATTTATAGGGTGGGGAAGTCGTACCCCTTTAGGTCGGTTTACAATATGGGACAAAACTCAGAATCCTAAGATGGAGCTTCGCGGATGGAGCAGCGGCGGCCACAGATGGAACCCAATGGCTGCTGCTTGTTCCTTCATGGCTTTCTTGGCCGTCTTCGTGGCTGCGGCCGCGGTGTCATGCCTATCGACGGCCACGGCGGTGGTGGCGTGTCTGGCGTCATGCCTGTCGATGGCTGGCCCATGCACGGCTTCCCACGGGGGACGCCAGCATCGTAGGCCCACACGCGGTGCGGGGCGGCGGCTCCGTGCGGCTGTGTGTGTGGACGGCAAGCGGCGCACAGCGCGGTGGGAGGCGGTGACGGCCAGCGTGGGCAGCCGGGGAGCTACCGGCAACCTCTTAACCTCGATCTCCCCGCCCCCAAAGCTCTTCCTCGTGCTGCTCGAAGCAGCGTTCTCGCGGTCGAGGTGGCGGAGGTCGGAGGCAATGGCGGCGGCAACTTTCCCGTGGCTCACCTGGCCCCTGCGTTTGGAGATAGCGAGTGGTGGCGGATCCGGCCGCGCCTCTCCGCGGCAGCTCTCCTGCTTCGCCAGCCCCGCGGTGGCTCCTCTCCGGCCGGCGCAGGGGCAACTAAGGGCAGCGGAGTGGAGGACGGCCCCTCAAGCTCGTCGACGACGCATCCATGGAGCTCCGTGCCTCTCTCTCCTTCGCCCTGCCGACCGGGCAGATGGGGTGGCGCACCGAGGCCATGGGTGCGCGGGCCCCACGCCATGGTGGCCGGTCCCGGACGCTCGCTATCCCGCCAGGATTGTCGTTCGCGGGACGGTCCTGTCCGTGGTAGCGCTCCCCGCTGCGGCAAAATTCGCGCTTACGTGGTACGCCAAAACTGTAGCGTTTCCTTTCCGGTACCCCGGTGCGGACAGCCTTAGTATGGTTGTGTCTAGTGGTGGCGGATCTATATGCAGGAGGTGTCAGAGATATTTATTGCGTGAGAAAAGGAAGGAGAAAAGGAGAGACGATAAGATCGATCACAACGCCGCCATGTTTAAAGACAATATTTTGAATAATATTTCCTATTCTAAAAAAATGTTTAAAGACAATATAACTTGTTAAGGCTTTATTGTGGGGCGGTTCTCAAATGTGAAGAAATAGGGAGAGGGGCCGTACGTTGTGGGGGTTCCCTATGTAGCTTCTACGTGCTAGATAAGCAACTTGGATTTGAGGCCCAATAAGGCCCAAAAACACACTAGTACTCCATCTCTAAATCCCTCCATCCCCGAAACGGTTCTAGGTCTAGTTGATCCAGGATGTGGTACTTGATTTAGAGTGGGTTGTGGTGTGCTATATGTTGATGTTTGATTTGGCAATGTATTAGGAATATGATGCAACGAACTATTAGAAACATATGCACTTGTAGATGGCTCATTATACATAATCGTATGCGGCATCATAGAATTAGTGGCAGCCATCGTATTCACTCCACCAGCCGAAGTACCAATAGTAGTCCGGCTATGTATGTGGTGGACTGGTGATGAACCAATGGGAATTTTTGGAATATGCAAATTTGATAAATCCTCGGATGCATTATAATTTTCGGTATTAGAAGTAGATCCATTAACATCCTTACCAGAAAATTGTTTATCAAATTTGATAGATGTATTTGTTCGATTGGATTATTTTCAATCGGCCTTGGCCCTTTATATTTATAGGGTGGGATGGTCTTACCCCGTTTGAGTCGGTTACAATATGGGACAAAACGAGTGGTATGGTACGGGCTACGGGATAGATTAAGGACACGGTCCGTGCTGCCGGGCTCACAAATCCAACCACCGATCGAGTACATCCATTTTGGTTAGCTTTAGCTAGTTACGCCCTGTGTTTTCTATGCAGACGACATGCCTGGCATCATGCACACCACACGATTGTAGCTAAAACTGACCAGCGAAGCAGTTGATGTAGAATCTACATTCCAAACATAACTCTTCAAAAGAAATTGGAAGATTGAGGGTGTTTAGGAAATTGGAAGAATGAGGGTGGATTTTTTTTTAGGGTAGAGAAAGAGAAGAATTTGGAGAGAACTGAATGGGTCGATATTCTCTCGTACTCTTCCTTCTCTCATTTCATTTTTATATTTAGGTTGCTAGATCTATTTATATTTACAACTCACACTAACAATAAAAAAATAGTGTACGTTGTTTGTAATTAATTTCTAGCATTATTGACGCTTTAGTGGTGGGAAGAAGCTAGAGGTACTTCTCTATAATATTTGTGTAGTCATTTCCCAAAGGTCAAAGGGAGAAATAGTGCAAATTTGTCAATGCGGCAAAATTTTCTTGAAATTTAAGAGAGTGGACTAAAGCTAAATTCGTATCACCAATCAAGAGCGGTAAGACGAGTTCTAGCCTAGGGATCGATAAAACGGTTTGAGCAACCAGATTTTCGTTCCCCAGCGGAGTCGCCAAATCTGTTGGCACGAATTCGCGGCCAACAGAACGCAAATGCAGGAACCGGTCAGACCGGTTTCTGTAACCGGTCAGACCGGTTTGCCAGGCAGAGCTGGCGATAGACCTTCGAGCGTCGTCCGGGCAGGATCCCGTCGGGGCAACGCACGTAGGGTTGTCCTAGAGTCGGCAGGCCACCTAGGACGCCTTCAATCGACGTAGAGACGAAGGAAGAACAACAAATAGTAGATTGGAAAAGTAAAGGAAAGAGAAAAAGTAAAAAGATAAAAGATAGATGTATTTGTTCGATTGGATGATGTTTCTCAATCGGCCATGACCCTTTATATTTATAGGGTGGGGAAGTCGTACCCCTTTAGGTTGGTTTACAATACGGGATAAAACTCTAGAGTCCTAAACCTACTCCAACACAGGAGAAACCGGTCAGACCGGATAGGGAAACCGGTCAGACCGGTTTGGCTGTTGCCAGATCGGCTACAGTGAAACCGGTCTGACCGCTCCCTAGAACCGGTCTGACCGGTTGCCAATTTTGGGTGCAAACACTAATTTTTATGGAATGTATATATGACCACTAACTATAGAAATTCATCATGCTTAGGGTGTGAACGCATCTGCCGTTGGCCCTATGACACTTACCTATACATCGACAACTTTATGTTTGGACGCCATGCATGTCGAGAAGCAACAGATCATGAACACCTTGTTGAGTGATCCTGGAGGATGTCATGGTGCTCCTACGGTGCTTCCGGTGATTGGCGGTTGCAGGGTTGGTAAGAAAACATTGGTTAGCTATGTTTGCAAGAATGACCGTGTCCAATCTCACTTCTCTTCCATTCTATTCATTAGTGGAGATAGCATTGGGAGAATAATGGACGGTGCAAAGTTCAGTAGTGAGAGGACACTGGTTGTTGCTGAATTTGTTGGTGACGTGGATGATGACAGTTGGGGAAAGTTGTATTCAACTATAGCTGAAGGAAGCACAGTGATAATCATAGGATTCAGAATCTTGCAAGGTTTGGAACCGTAAAGCCCATTGCTCTAGATAGTTTATCCCGGGAGGAGTATAGATACCTCTTCAAGATATTAGCATTTGGATGCACAGACGAAAAAGATTACCCGCATTTAGCATAAGTAGCTAATGAGATAGCAACAGTACTCAATGGGTCACTTGTCACTGCAAATGTTGTTGCCGATTTGCTGCGAAGGAACCTTGATATTCAGTTCTGGCTCCTTATATTTCGTCGTTTCAAGGGGATGGTGGATTATAATTTATGAAAGTATGGTAATCATCCGAAACATATACTTGACAATGAGCGCTCAATAGACATCACCACCTTGTGTTCTTCCTATCCCGCTACTCATCATTACCTAATGCCCCCTCGAATTGAAAGGGATGATTGCCCTCCTAAAAGGAAGCTAGCACATATCTCCTTTGGTGACCTGATGAATAATGGAGATATTGTTATACCTGACGATGAGTTTGTGGTAGTACGGTGGGAATCACGGTTACCTCCTTATACTAGGTTTGTCAATGACGTCGAGTGTGCTGTGGTGAAGCATGGATCTGCAATATTATCAACAAGGAAGCGTCGATCCAGCTTTTGATTTCTTCACGAATTTTACTTCTTCATTGATTCCACTGCTACAAAAATTGATATAAGTACCAGTCATATGACTGGGTTAGTAGTACCGGCTGGTAACACTTTAGTTAGTATCGGCTGGTGTTACCAACCGGTACTGAATGTTCTCCGGGACCTCTGTGTCATTTATTACCAGTTCTTTTTATGTCCGATACTGAATGTCGTAGACAAATGTGAGTTTTTTTATAGTGTTCTGCTTGTCCCGTTATCCTTATATATTACATATTTATTTCTTTTATCTGCAATTTTCTTAGAGAAGCATATAAATACCAGCTGAACTTTCCAATGTTTGTAGTAGTATATTTGTATGTTAATTCGGTGATTTAAAGTTGTATAAATGTTTTTCTGATTTTCTGAATAAGTTGTAGTTCTGCATCCGACTACACCTGTGTGACTGTGTCTGCAATATGTATCCATCCGTGGAATAATACAATGTTTACAGTCAAACAATTCGATCAAGAAGAGTCATAATCCTTCGAATGGCACTAGTTTTTTGTTTGGATACTGACATTGTCATGTAACTAAACTGCAATTGACCAAATAATTACATCACATCACGATATTTTAAAAACCTAGTAAATTGTGGAAATTTGGAAGCATTCTCAAAGAAATTAATTGTACTCCGAAAGCGTCAACATGGTTGGAGCATCCCGCCATAAAGAAAAGGACAATTTTGTGTTCATCTCGCTTTCATTTGACTGATCCAAAAATATATGGTTGGGAGACACTATTTAGTAGAGGAGCTAATTGTCAAATTAATGACTACGCTGACGTTCCCCTCCGTATAGGATTTAGATGTTGAACAAAACTTTAGTTAAACATTGGAAATATAAATCACGAGTAACTTTTAAGTCGTTTAGTTTGAAAATACAAAAACCATATGAATAGATTTGTCTTAAAAAATATTTTTATAAAAATATACATATATTATTTTTTAATAAATATTTTTGTAAAAATAAGAAGTTAAAGTTACGTTTTGGAGACCGTGTTGTTGTCCAAAACTTCTTCTAAATCATATACGGAGCGAGTACCTCATTAAGGTGGCTATTTTTTAATGTTCAGATACCATAGCTAGTAGAAGTACATACGTAAGTCATGTTAACAACAGTGATAAAGGCAATTTTTTTTTGCGAAAAAACAGTGAGAAGCGTTTGGCGGCACTTGAACCCGGATCTGATTCTCCAAGGTTGAGCGTAGAAGAAACTTTTAGCATTGTAATCTAAGCCGAATGTGGCGAGCAAGACTCTAGCAAAGACTCTAGACAGGGATATTTGCCTTGACCATTTCTTGCACGCAACAAGGACACCAACTAAACAAATGACACACGATTAACGCACGCGGCCATCACAGCGTAGAATTGATAAAGCAGGATTAGGCGAACGTTCTGCACACAAATTAACAAGGCATGACTGCTTAATTAATTTATTAGTCTCTCCCCATCCACTAACACGGCCTGGCAAGAAATCAAAGAATAAAGAAGAAACTGAACATTCAACATGCCTGGGCAATTACACTGCTTGCATATGGTTGTTGCACGTCTGATTCACTATTTATTTTCATATACGCTGCTCCGACGTCCAACGGAGAACTATATATGTACCTTTGTATTGATTGCCTTAACCTCTTCCAATGGCAAAAAAAGAAAAAAGAAAAAAGAAAAAAAAAGAAGAATACCCACATCACAGGCCATCAGTTAAAAAATTAGGATACAATGATCCATCAGCACATATATAAAAAAGCTGATTAACACAAAGACTCCATCCATAATCGCCGTACGCACGATCCAGCACGGCGTGACCGCATCAAAGGCAGAACAAGATTCAACACGAGATCTCTCACGTCAGTCATTGTCGTCGCCACTTGCCCACTTCAAAAGTAATTTCCGAACAACCGGGCCTCTGCTCCGAGAACACGTTGGACGACTAGGTATATGTATCTTTATATATACTACTACATCCCATCCGTGGAATAATACAATGTTTACAGTCAAACAATTCGATCAAGAAGAGTCATAATCCTTCGAATGGCACTAGTTTTTTGTTTGGATACTGACATTGTCATGTAACTAAACTGCAATTGACCAAATAATTACATCACATCACGATATTTTAAAAACCTAGTAAATTGTGGAAATTTGGAAGCATTCTCAAAGAAATTAATTGTACTCCGAAAGCGTCAACATGGTTGGAGCATCCCGCCATAAAGAAAAGGACAATTTTGTGTTCATCTCGCTTTCATTTGACTGATCCAAAAATATATGGTTGGGAGACACTATTTAGTAGAGGAGCTAATTGTCAAATTAATGACTACGCTGACGTTCCCCTCCGTATAGGATTTAGATGTTGAACAAAACTTTAGTTAAACATTGGAAATATAAATCACGAGTAACTTTTAAGTCGTTTAGTTTGAAAATACAAAAACCATATGAATAGATTTGTCTTAAAAATATTTTTATAAAAATATACATATATTATTTTTTAATAAATATTTTTGTAAAAATAAGAAGTTAAAGTTACGTTTTGGAGACCGTGTTGTTGTCCAAAACTTCTTCTAAATCATATACGGAGCGAGTACCTCATTAAGGTGCTATTTTTTTAATGTTCAGATACCATAGCTAGTAGAAGTACATACGTAAGTCATGTTAACAACAGTGATAAAGCAATTTTTTTTTGCGAAAAAACAGTGAGAAAGCGTTTGGCGCACTTGAACCCGGATCTGATTCTCCAAGGTTGAGCGTAGAAGAAACTTTTAGCATTGTAATCTAAGCCGAATGTGGCGAGCAAGACTCTAGCAAAGACTCTAGACAGGGATATTTGCCTTGACCATTTCTTGCACGCAACAAGGACTCTAAAAAAAAACTAACCAAATGACACACGATTAAGCCCTTGTTTAGATCCCAAATTCTACGTCTAAAGTTCACTATGCAAAAAGAAGATTCCCATCACATCAAAATGTCATAGCATGCATGGAGTACTAAATATAGATAAAATCAAAAACTAATTACACAGTTTTGTTGTACTCTACCGGACGAACATTTTGAGCCTAATTAATTAATTTTTGGACAATTTTTCACACATACAAACGAAATGCTACAGTGACGCAATAATTACGAATTGACACCATACTCCCAAATTTGGGGTTGCCCTCCAAATTTGGAATCTAAGGCACGCGGCCATCAAGCGTAGAATTGATCAAAGCAGGATTAGGCGAAAGTTCAGCACACAAACAAGGCATGACTGCTTTAATATTCTCTAGTCTGTCCCCATCCACTAACACGATCTGGCAAAAAAACAAAGAAGAAAGAAGAAGCTAACATTTAACATGTCTGGGCAATTACGCTGTTTGCATATGGTTGTTTCGCCTCTGATTTACTATTTATTTTCATATGAACCCTGCTGATCCTATGGCTAAAAAAAAGAAGAACTAAAATCTGCTGATCGATGCAACCCTGTTGAAATTCTTTTTTCATACAGCAGCTATGAAAATTGTGCATCTCTGAATTAAGGAAAAACCAGTCCCTATCAAAAAGAGAAAGAAAAAGGAAATCCAGTTGAAACATTTTTTTTCTTAGACATAGGACATGACCTCTTCTAGAGATATGCAAAATATTGAATCTCTTCTATGAATATTTTTTCAATAGATTTTCAGGGGTTAATACTATTACTGGTTTAATTTATCAAGTGATCCGGTAGAAGGTGTCACGCCACTGTCCAAGTCCAATGGCAAAGAAAAAAAAAGTGCACATGCTGGGAGTGGAAGAAGGAAAAATCTTGTCTATTCAATATAAAGATCCGGTGGCTAGAAATGATGATCAGACGAAAGCAATCGATTTTTCAGCCACCTAAAGCGTGCGTCAGACGTTGTCAAAAGGTTTATATTAGCTTCCTTTACTCTCTTCATGCCCGTGATGTTTTCCATTTTGACGGCTAGAAAAAAAAAGATAGCATGGGCCAGGTGGCCCATGTTTTTAACACCCTCAGCCTTTTCTTTTGTTTAATTAGTCTAAGATGTACATCCTCCATTCTTAATTATATGATGTTTGGAACAACATAAAAATAAACTGTCTATCTTATCTTAAAACGTAGTATATTTAAGAATGAAGATAGTACACGACAACCATAAACTTATAGCAATGACAGTGGAAACAAACAATCAAGTACTCCCCGTCAGTAAATATGTGCTGTTCAATATGAGCTAATTAGCCAAATGAACTAACTATTTTTTATCCTAAACGTTATACAAATTAACTAATAAGGATAACAAAGAGAGTTTATATATAACCTTTCCCTTGGATAATAAGGATACACAACATCTAAGATCTGACCACCCACATCACAGGCCATCAGTTAAAAAATTAGGATACAATGATCCATCAGCACATATATAAAAAAGCTGATTAACACAAAGACTCCATCCATAATCGCCGTACGCACGATCCAGCACGGCGTGACCGCATCAAAGGCAGAACAAGATTCAACACGAGATCTCTCACGTCAGTCATTGTCGTCGCCACTTGCCCACTTCAAAAGTAATTTCCGAACAACCGGGCCTCTGCTCCGAGAACACGTTGGACGACTAGGTATATGTATCTTTATATATACTACTACATCCGTTTTAAATTACTATTCATTGTTAACTTTTTTTCATAATCTTTGACCATTCGTCTTATTCAAAAATTTTATCAAAATATATAAATTAATAAGTTATACTTGAAGTATATACGATGATAAAGTAAGTCACATATAAAATAAATAATACTTGTGAAATTTTTTGAATAAGATGAATGGTCAAACGTTAAACGAAAAAGTCAACAACGAATAGTAATTTGAAACGGAGGTAGTACTTCCATTTTCATTTAACTTTTTTACCGTAAATTTAACCACTCGTTTTATTCAAAAAATTTATGTAAATATAGTTAAATTTAAATTATTTTTAAAACTGTTTATTAATAAAATAAGCCATAAAGTATGATAATTTGTATAAAATTTTGAATAAGACGAATGATTATACTTATAGTAAAAAAGTTAAAGGGTCTATAGTTTAAAACGGACGGAGCACCTACTGGAACTGGGAGAAGAATAAGAAGAAAAATTCCAGTCCGGCATCTCTTGTTCACACGATGTAACGACAGCGTGTACGTATACGGACTAACGTGCTACGGTACAGATACGGTAGTCGCACTCGTATACAGTAGTAAACTCTGAAACTCTGACGAAAATGAAAGGGTGCTCTGAATTCTTTCTGCTGCTACTATACGTTCGTCTGCACGCGCGTGGATGCAAAGATACCATCAGTTCCTGCGCTGCTGGCCCCACGGCGAGTGCCGGTCGTTGGCGCCGGAGCCCGGGTAGTCCTCCAGCTCCAGATCAGTCCTCCGGCCGCCGCCGCCGTCGCCGGCCGCCACCGCCTCTCCCGCCAGCACGGCCTGAATGACCAAACGATCATGTCAGAGTTTCACCTTGCAAACGAAGCGCTGCGATGCTACTGAATGGGTCAAAATTGACAGAGCTCTGAAACTACTGGACACTGGTGGAGCACCTAACAATCCACCAGATTAATTACCACCACTGATCCTAAGCACTTGTGGTTGATCAAATCAAATCAAATCAAATCACCTGATCGTCTGCGCCGCACGAAGGCGGCGGAGCTGCCCTGGCATCCTGCTTGACTTTGAATCCTGTTCAAAGGTGCATGCGAAGCAAACATCTTCAGAGTTGAGATTCAGAACAAAGAAGGCAGAGGATGTCAGAAGATTATTACCAGGTGGAAGCGCCGTTTCAGCAGCAGCAGCGCTCGATGCGTGGATGAGGCAGCAGCACAAGGCGAGGGCGACCACGGCCAGGCGCATCGCCGGCAGCCTCATCACCATCTCTCCTCCTCCAGGCTTTCTTGAAACAGTTAGCAGTTTACAGTTATGTGCCGTCACTCACTGTTCTGCTACATCCATGAAGCAGCTCACATGGAGCTCTTGATTCCGAGCTGTTTTATAGCGATTCCGCTGAAGAAGAAGATGGGAAGATGGTTAGAGGATTATGAAGCAGCATCCATGATGGTGTGTAGCTGTAGCCCATCTTCGCTATATAAGCGGCTTTTCAGAGCGCAAAGTGCCTCATTAGCACACAAGATGGACTTTTCTATACCTAGAAAAGTTGGTGAGCGTTTCCGGCAATAGGCCTGGTAAATAAATCTCATGAAATGGCTTATGTAACGACCAACCGATCCTATGCATTGGTTCTTCTGCATTTGCATCGACAGCGCAATTGAAAAGCAATTAATCATATCGAAGTTCCTTGATCGGCATGCGAAAAGGCGGTGCGAGAAGGTTCATGTCATGTGAAAGATCACAAAAAGAGGACATATATGATTGGCAAGAAATGGCAAGGTTGGGAGCAGAAAGTGAGCAGATTGAAAAAAAAGAAAAGAAATACTGGAAAAATGTATTGGGAGGGGATCTTATCGTCGTACAATGCTTGCATATTGGATGTTGACATGGCGCAGATGATGCTAGGAGCTTCTTCTGCTTGTTGAGGACTGGCTCAGCTGTCCACCAATCGGGTACCGGCTTTTCATATCCTGATGGAGGCAGCGTGGGCTGCATACTTGTAGTAAATTATTACCTAAAGAGGGTCCATTTGCTTTAATCACATAGTGGATTCAGCACTCAAACAGATAGTTTGTGAGCCTGCACTAAACCTAATCTACCTTATCTGACCAAGTAAAAACAGCACTTAACAACTCATTTTGTCAGTTCGCTTCAATTGGAGCTTGACAGCTATGCAAAGGGTACTCTGAATTCCTAACATCAAAGTTGTTTGTCTTCAGTGAAACTGCAGGAACAGCATGTAGCCATGTAAGTAGAACTTTTCTCCAAGTGCTGAAAGGGTTGAAATAGGCGCTGTCAGTGGGTAGAGGTTACCACTGAATTCCACGACGTTGATGAGTCATGTTCATTAGCATCCTGTTTAATTAGGACATCCTAAAGCAGCAATGGATTGTTTTATCCTTTATTCAGACTCCAGACAATGTCCATGCAATGGACTTGTCATTTCTCTGGAAAGTAGTGGACAGCTTGACCGTAGTAGACGCGTTTTATTATTAGTTGATTTTATTTTACAACACGGCAGGCTCTCAAGAGAAGTGAAAAATGAGAAGATGACAGTAAAGATCTTCAGTCCATACAATAGTAGTATGTGTAGAAGCCTCCAATTCTCCAAATTTACTGAGTCAACTAGTCAAGTTGATCAAGAAATTGAAACAGTTGATATACCATGGATGGTGACATAAAAGTATGGTATCCTTATAATCGTAATAATTGACCTTGCAGGGAAGAACAACTGAACAAGAACATCCAGATCCTCGCCGTAGACTCTGAATCAGAGTTAAGTTAAACAGCAAGGGCTTGGAATAGCATATAAGAAGGATAAGTTCTTTAATTTTCTGCCTTGTCCTACACTTCTTCCCAGGTCTTGAGTCATTTTGGGACGAAATATTATCTCTATGCCAGGTCTTCAGTCGTGATCTTCCCAAAGAAATATTGGCTTCTCTGAAATTGCTGCACAACTTCCCAGGGTCTTCCTCGTTGCATCAGTCGTCATTGTACTTGTTTTCTTCGTAATTCAACTCGTACAAATCTTCAGCCGGTGCTTCAGCTTTATTCGTCCGGGACAAACACCATGCGGATTCAGCTGAGAAAAATGGATAAAGACTATTCATACACGTATTTTTCAATTGTATTCGAGAAAGTACAAAGCAAGATACAGAAGACCATCAAGGGCTGCCAGCCCACCAGACTGCCTGGTTTCGACCGGGTCCAACCAACCTGCCAACCTGGCCTTCTGTTAGCCTTTTTTAAGCCATTTGAGCCCATCAAGCCCACAACGGGCAATCTGTTTTTTCATGGCCTTGAAAAGAAAAAAAATTGGGTCCATTTGACCCTTATCTAGAGTACTGGACAAAAGTGCAAATCAGATATTTTAAACAAAGCATAAGTGACATGAGAGAGAAGAAATGGAGAAGAAAGGAGTAGGAGGGCATGCATGACATGTGGGCCCTACAACTTGTTAGGGCCTTCTTGGATACAAAATTAATTCGGAAGTTTGAAAAATATAGACATGATGGTTTAGCAAAATACTTATGTTTTGAAAAGCTATGTGGCATTCGGATGCAACAAATTCTTTTTGAAGCTGTTAAAAACCATGGAATTGCTAAAATTAAGTCTTTTGGATTTCAAAAAATTCACTGGGTCCTTCTTCAAGGTGGCAACGGGGAACTCCCCGCGGGGACGGAGATTTTGTCCCCACCCCCGTCAACATTTACAGGGAAGATTTTTTCCCATCCCCGACCACGATCGGGGATTTTATCCCCGTCGGGGTCCCCGTCCCCGCAAGCCGCCTGTGGGAACACAGGAGGCGGGGCTGCGGCCACGCCGCCGGAAGGAGAGGGGGAGCAGCAGGCCGGACTGCGGTGGCACGGGAAAGACGAGGCCGAGGTGGACCTCTGTCGCCGGACCATGAGCGGCGGTGAGTACCGGCGGGGATGTCGGGCTGCGGCGGCGCGGCCACGAGGGAGAGAGGAAGCGGCACTGTGTCGGCGTGGGGAGAGAGGGAGAGGGAGTGGGAGGGCGAGGCAGAACTGCGGTGGCGCGGGGAGAGAGGAGCAGCGGCGAAGCGGAGAGAGGAGTGGCTGCGCGAGGAAGCGAGCGGCGCTGCGCCAGGAGTGGTGAGGGGATTAGGGTTAGAATCACTTTATACACCTAGATAGTTTGTTGTTGGGCTGGGCTGTCAACCGATGGGGCGGGCTGAATTCGCGGGGGCGGGGAAACGGGGACGGAGGATAGTGGGTCATCCCCGTCCCCGCCATCCCCGATGGGGGTTAAACCCGCCCCGTTTAGTTCCCCGTGGGGACAAAAACTCTACCGTGTATCCCTTAATGGAGGAATTCCCCGCAGGAAATCGGGGAACCGGCCATTAAGGGCGTCCTTGAGTATCGTAGTTTCTACATACCATGATATCAAAAATATTGTTTTTTAAATGAATGGGTCACAAGATTGCGCCTATTTTACTGACAATAAAGGCAAAAATGGGTATAGGAGCCTAAACCGAATGCAGAAGACCTAGTTTTTAATAATAAAAAATATACAAAATGGGTAGAAGGACCCAAGGTGGCATGTTACTAAAACCAGTCCACATCAGAGCCAACAAAGACAAAAGCTGTCAGATATTCAGATGGGCTGGAGATATTCACATAGTGGGGGCAATCCTGTTTGGTATTCACGATGAGGGGGTATATATCAGACTGACGACTGAGGTAAAAAGTTCAAAGGAATCAAATTGACTTTTCCCCTATGAAATATATATATATATAAAATGAAAGAAAGATATTTGCAGCCGACAAATTTTGCACATCTCTTTACACAATGAAAAAAACCCAGTTCGTAAGCATATAGATGACATCAACACAACTCTGCAGCCACATCACATTAACATTGTCTTCAAACTAGCATAGCATAACATCAGTGCTTATACTCTAAAAGAATCCCAAGAAGAAGAAAAATGATGCAGAGACTACTATATGTGTGTGAAAATGAAAGAGAGAATTAATAAAATTCTACACTCAATTTCGAGGAAGCTTCAACTGTCTGTGAGGAAGGTTACAAGAAAGTACAAGTACTACGACCATATATTTTTATTTATTTGAAATCAACCAAGACCATAGACTCTGAATCTGTCGGTCAAGACCATCTTGCTGTCTGCTATCGTTCCACACGTATTTTCAAAGAGGAAACATCTTGTCATCTGCTTCGATGTTTCAGATTAATTCTGCTGAAACATCAAACAAAGAACAGCTCATGACCTTTAGTTTCCTATATAACCTGCGTTGCTACATCTCCCTTCTCCCATTGAATTTGCTAACTTCAATTTTTCCCGACAGCAGCTTAGTCTCTCTCACCAAAAGAAAAAGAACCTTCAGAAATCAGAAGCTTGCGAGGCAACACCAATGGAGAAGACAGTAGCCTCTACAACATGCCATTATTTTGAATCCTTTCTGCAAGAACCATGTGGTATCATCTTCTTCCTCGAGTTCCTCGCCTGGTGCATCTCAATGCTCAATATGTTCCTCCCCAGTTCATGCCAATCCTGCAACCATAGTCATGTCGAAAAGGCGCCACTGGAATCTGTTCTCGTCGAAAAACAAGTAATCAAGACAAGGAATAAGAATCAGGACGATAATATGGAGCTGACACACGAAGATATAAACACCATGATGAGAAACATAGGTCTGGATTTTGATCAAGAAAATAAAATGGCCTTCAAGTCTATTGGCAATGACTATATTGCTCAGATTTTCAAGGAGGATGAGCCAAGCTTGCAGGAGGTACGCAAGGCATTCTTGGTGTTTGATCAAAACAATGATGGGTACATCGACGCATTGGATTTGGAGCGAGTGCTCCAGAGTTTAGGACTAGGGGGAGGTATAGGTGTGGATGAATGCGAGCAGATGATTGCCAAATATGACACGAACAAGGACAGGAGAATAGATATGGCAGAGTTCACCAAGGTTTTGGAGGCTGGCTTTTGCTAACCCAGTTTGTGTATGTGAGTGTGTTTGCTTTTCCATGTTCCGGTGCTTGGAGGGAACCGGCTGGTTCCTCGGTCCAGAATTACGTGAGCCGTTGATTTCTCCGGAATTTTTCGCAGCCGGTTCCTTCCTAATCAAGGGTAGTTTAGTCTTTGAGGCTTGTTCCGGTGCTTGTAAGGAACCGGCCGGTTCCTCTGCTTTTAAATTTTCTCAGCCGCTGATTTAAAAACACGTGATAATATCGGTTCCTTGATTATTAATGGTTAAGTAAGGGTAGAATGGTCTTTTCAGTCCACCTAATAATCTCCCACGACTAGAGGATCTGCTCGTATTCCTCACGGAGGCAGTTCCCATCGATTCACCATTTTTTCCTCCGCCCTCAGCTCGTCGCCGTGATTCCTCGCCGCGGGGGATCAACGTCGACAGCCAGTGCCTCTAGGCAGGGGGCGCCGCACGCCCCTCGGACGGCAGCCGACGGTCTGCGCGGGCATCTCTCGTCCGCCCATCGGGCGAATCCCGGCTGTTCGACGCCAGCTGTCTGCGGAGGGGCTAGCCGGCGCCGCCCCTCTGCCCCTCGCGCAGAGTCATCCCGCAGCCGGCGCCGGCGCAGGCGGCTCCTTCATCTTCCGCTCCGTCGCGACCAGGGCTCCGGAGGCCGTGCAACGCCTTGTTTGGTCGGGGCACCGGGGGGCTCGCCGTCGTCGCCGCCTGTGGAGGGCTACAGTTCGCCGGCCAAGGGTCTGGGTAGCGCGAAGCAGCCGGTTGCTGCTGTGGACCTCGACGCTGTCGCAAACAGTGGGTCAAGTCATCAAACAATAGCACGGTGAGTATTGGATTAACTGCTGTAATCAGATGTATATTGTGGGCTTCAATTCTATGGGATATTACCAGTAGAAATTTAAATGTTGTGGGTACAACAATGTGTAGCGATTAGTTTTATTCTCGTTAGATGAATATGGTTTGGAAAAATAAGACTGCATGGTAATGAATTAGTGGTGGACATGTTCTGAAAGAAGAGATACTTTCTTTTTTGTTTGAAACTATAAGAAAGAAATGATACTGTCTCTTAATCAAGTTGTGCTGGATATTAAGATGGCTATTAGAGACTGATGGTTGAAAACTTACTCTTGGAAGGGGTGTCAGCTTACATTCTTGTATAATTTTTATGGGATAAGGTTTGGGTTGTGTGGATTGACTTCAGAACGCCTCCACATTTAGCCGGATATACAATATCTGAGTCCTATTAAATGTAAGGAAACATATCTTCCTTACAAATATTTTTATAATGAACAACACATGTACTCCATGTTTGATATTGGTATTGTTTGGATAGAAGTTTTGATTATGTAAGGTTTACAAAAGGAGTAGATGTGATGTTGCTGTAAGGACAAACCAGTTAGATTTTGACAATAGTAATTAAGTATGTGAGTTAATTAGCCAATCAGAAACCGGTTTTGGTAGGTTGTATGGTTTATGTTGGTGCATAATATTCATATAATCATCCCCTTATGCTAGAGTTATTATATTTATGTGAAGTGCCTCGTCTATGGAGTGAAAGGATAATTAAAGGGCAATGACTATATTGCTCAGATTTTCAAGGAGGATGAGCCAAGCTTGCAGGAGGTACGCAAGGCATTCTTGGTGTTTGATCAAAACAATGATGGGTACATCGACGCATTGGATTTGGAGCGAGTGCTCCAGAGTTTAGGACTAGGGGGAGGTATAGGTGTGGATGAATGCGAGCAGATGATTGCCAAATATGACACGAACAAGGACAGGAGAATAGATATGGCAGAGTTCACCAAGGTTTTGGAGGCTGGCTTTTGCTAACCCAGTTTGTGTATGTGAGTGTGTTTGCTTTTCCATGTTCCGGTGCTTGGAGGGAACCGGCTGGTTCCTCGGTCCAGAATTACGTGAGCCGTTGATTTCTCCGGAATTTTTCGCAGCCGGTTCCTTCCTAATCAAGGGTAGTTTAGTCTTTGAGGCTTGTTCCGGTGCTTGTAAGGAACCGGCCGGTTCCTCTGCTTTTAAATTTTCTCAGCCGCTGATTTAAAAACACGTGATAATATCGGTTCCTTGATTATTAATGGTTAAGTAAGGGTAGAATGGTCTTTTCAGTCCACCTAATAATCTCCCACGACTAGAGGATCTGCTCGTATTCCTCACGGAGGCAGTTCCCATCGATTCACCATTTTTTCCTCCGCCCTCAGCTCGTCGCCGTGATTCCTCGCCGCGGGGGATCAACGTCGACAGCCAGTGCCTCTAGGCAGGGGGCGCCGCACGCCCCTCGGACGGCAGCCGACGGTCTGCGCGGGCATCTCTCGTCCGCCCATCGGGCGAATCCCGGCTGTTCGACGCCAGCTGTCTGCGGAGGGGCTAGCCGGCGCCGCCCCTCTGCCCCTCGCGCAGAGTCATCCCGCAGCCGGCGCCGGCGCAGGCGGCTCCTTCATCTTCCGCTCCGTCGCGACCAGGGCTCCGGAGGCCGTGCAACGCCTTGTTTGGTCGGGGCACCGGGGGGGCTCGCCGTCGTCGCCGCCTGTGGAGGGCTACAGTTCGCCGGCCAAGGGTCTGGGTAGCGCGAAGCAGCCGGTTGCTGCTGTGGACCTCGACGCTGTCGCAAACAGTGGGTCAAGTCATCAAACAATAGCACGGTGAGTATTGGATTAACTGCTGTAATCAGATGTATATTGTGGGCTTCAATTCTATGGGATATTACCAGTAGAAATTTAAATGTTGTGGGTACAACAATGTGTAGCGATTAGTTTTATTCTCGTTAGATGAATATGGTTTGGAAAAATAAGACTGCATGGTAATGAATTAGTGGTGGACATGTTCTGAAAGAAGAGATACTTTCTTTTTTGTTTGAAACTATAAGAAAGAAATGATACTGTCTCTTAATCAAGTTGTGCTGGATATTAAGATGGCTATTAGAGACTGATGGTTGAAAACTTACTCTTGGAAGGGGTGTCAGCTTACATTCTTGTATAATTTTTATGGGATAAGGTTTGGGTTGTGTGGATTGACTTCAGAACGCCTCCACATTTAGCCGGATATACAATATCTGAGTCCTATTAAATGTAAGGAAACATATCTTCCTTACAAATATTTTTATAATGAACAACACATGTACTCCATGTTTGATATTGGTATTATTTGGATAGAAGTTTTGATTATGTAAGGTTTACAAAAGGAGTAGATGTGATGTTGCTGTAAGGACAAACCAGTTAGATTTTGACAATAGTAATTAAGTATGTGAGTTAATTAGCCAATCAGAAACCGGTTTTGGTAGGTTGTATGGTTTATGTTGGTGCATAATATTCATATAATCATCCCCTTATGCTAGAGTTATTATATTTATGTGAAGTGCCTCGTCTATGGAGTGAAAGGATAATTAAAGTGTAAATTCATTAGAATGATTGGACGACATGTATATATTGCAGGAAATATGGTTGATTTAAGTTTTGAGGCTCTATTAGAATATGAGGAAATTGTCACCAAGACATTGAGTAGCGAGAAAGAAGGTTATGAATTCTATAACAACTATGCTTTGAACAAGGGTTTTAGTGTCAGGAAATGCTACTTGGAAAGGGACAAAATCACTAAGGAAATATGCTTAAGGAAGTTAGTTTGCAATCGTCAAGGGTTCCATGCAGCTTAGCATATGAATAAGGCAAAAAGGAAGAGGAAGGCACGGGCCATTAGTCGATGTGGCTGTGCAGCCAAAATGGTTATTGCTTGCAACAAGGAAACAGGACAGTGGTTTGTGAAGGACTTCATTGATGATCACAACCATGCTTTGACGTCACCAGATCTGGCTTGTCTCTTGCGTTCACATAGAGGAATTAGTGATGAACAGAAAGCTGACATAATTGAGATGGAAATTGCAGGGGTGCGTAAACATCAGATCATGAATATCCTGGAAACACAATATGGTGGATATGACAAGGCCAAAATTGTATCAAGGGATGTATACAACTTTTGCTATAGGTACAAGCTGGAAACAATTTGTAGAGGTGATGCTCAGACAGTGATACAACACTTGAAGACACGCCAGGAGAGGGATCCAGATTTTTTTTCAGATATGTGTTAGATGATATGGGACATCTAAAGCACTTGTTCTGGTCTGATACTCAATCTCGGCTAGACTATGTAGCATTTGGTGATGTTGTTGTGTTTGATAGTACATATCGTACCAATAGATACAATCTGCCATTTGTGCCATTTGTTGGGTTGAATCACCATCGAAGCACAGTTATATTTGGTTGCGGCATACTTTCCAAGGAAACATCCGAGGCATATGAGTGGTTGTTGCAAACATTCTTGATCGCAATGGCCCAAAAACATCCGATATCGGTGATCACTGATGGTGACCTGGCAATGCAGAAAGCTATCAGAATCATTTGCCTAATAGTAACCATAGGCTGTGCACCTGGCATATTGAGCAAAACATAATACGTAATCTGCACAATTCTGATTTGGCTGAGGAGTTCCGGAGATTTGTATATGATCGTTGTTCTATACCGGAGATAGAGAGGAAATGGGATGAATTTATGGAGAGGAATCGAATTTCGAGTGAGCACACATGGCTGTATCAAATGTATGAAATGAGGCGTTTGTGGTGTGCAGCATACCAGTGGGGCGACGTTTCTTAGGGCTGAGGAGTAATCAACGCAGCGAGAGTCTCAACTCCAAATTACATACCCATCTTGATAGAAAGATGACACTATTTGATATGCTGGAGCACTATGAGCATTGTGTGTCCAACTTGCGCCGAAATGAGGCTTTGCTAGATGTTGCGGCGTCTCAGTCGGTTCCATTCACTGAACCGGATTGTGATGCTATTGAGAAGGAAGCTGCACATGTGTTTACACCCAATGTGTTTGCCTTGGTGAAGGAGAAAATAGGTTGCACAAGTAATTACGGTATAACTGAAATACTTGATGGATGTGACACTGTAACATATATCATTGCTGCAAATGAAAGGAGGGAGTGGAAGTTTCATGTGGAATGTGACTTCACTGATGACATATTAGAAAGGATAGATTGCTCATGCTGTAAGGTGCAACGCGATGGAATACCTTGTAGCCACATCTTATTCCATATCCAAATATGTCACCATACTCACAGTACAAAAGCGGTCAGACCGGTTTACCAAACCGGTCAGACCGGTTTCCTGCAGAAACACACAAATATGTATATGACCCCCTCTACGAGTTCTAGCACAAACCAAACTTGTTTTGCAGCTCCTGTAGGTGATTTCTAGCAGGTTCACAAAGTCCCTGCACACAAGTAGAGCACAACCAAGTAGATCGAAGCGGAAGCAAATGTAGATGCTAGAATTGAGCTTGTGAGGCAAACCAAATGAGAGAGACAAGGATTTGTTTCCCGAAGTTCGGATTCACTAATGCCACAAAGGCCGTCACAAAGACAAGATGAATCCTACTCTCCGTTGAGGGCCTACGAAAGGCGGGCTTATCCACTCCAAGCCACTTTCATCGGTTCCACTAGATTGTGACCCTTTTCCACGAAGGAGGCAAGGCCGGACTATACAAACGATCCGCGGCTTACCACAAACACGGTAGCTCACCGGCGACGCCTAGCCGTCTAGGAGGCTTCACCTCCAAGAGTAACAAATGCTTCAAAGGTTGCTAGACTTCACCGAAAGTGCTCAAGCTATGGATTCACTCTTTGCTGTTGCAATTAGCTCTAACAAGCTTTCTCCAGCTCACACACAAGATCTCTCTCAACCCAAATCCAAAGATATGAACAAATCAATCAACTCTCACAAAGAGAGGTTTGGGGAGAGCTTGCTGGTGCTTGGGAAGGCTCTAGGCGTGCAAGGAAGGCAAGGGAACCAGCAGCCCTCAAAGGAGAGGGCCAAGGGGTATAAATACCCCAAACTCCCAAACTAGCCGTTATAGCCGTTGGAAACCGGTCAGACCAGTTTCCCAAACCGGTCAGACCGGTTTTCAAAGGAAACTAGCCGTTAGGGCTGTCAGAGGCCAAACCGGTCAGACCGGTTTCCCAAACCGGTCAGACCGGTTTTCAAAGGAAACTAGCCGTTAGGGCTGTCAGAGGCCAAACCGGTCAGACCGGTTTCCCAAACCGGTCAGACCGGTTTTCAAAGGAAACTAGCCGTTAGGGCTGTCAGAGGCCAAACCGGTCAGACCGGTTTCCCAAACCGGTCAGACCGGTTTTCAAAGGAAACTAGCCGTTAGGGCTGTCAGAGGCCAAACCGGTCAGACCGGTTTCCCAAACCGGTCAGACCGGTTTTCAAAGGAAACTAGCCGTTAGGGCTGTCAGAGGCCAAACCGGTCAGACCGGTTTCCCAAACCGGTCAGACCGGTTTCCCAAACCGGTCAGACCGGTTTGGGTCCTGACAGCACACTAACCCCAAACACTACACTCTCAAGGCTATCTCACAAGGGTTGATCTATTGAGCACTTTTTGGTGTTGTCAATCAACTAATGTTGCATCCCTCTTGATAGTACGGCATTCCTATACTCAAGAAAATAAATAGCAAATAAATCTTCCTCTTGAGCTTCTAAGTCTTCGATGATGCCATACATGATCATACTCACTTTGAGGGCTTCAACATTCTTTTCTTGCTTGAGCAAATCCAATCTTGAGCTAGGCTTAGAATTTCCAAGGATGGACCAATTCATAAGCCATTCCAATATATGATCAATAAAGAATTAGACGCATTGCATAGCTTCACTCATAAGGCTTGATTAGTGCATAGAGATTAAACCATGATGCTAGTCTTCACCCTAGCAAAGTCCCTCGGCTACAAGACCAACTTGCCCTTCTCTTTGCTTGGTACCTGGACACTCCCATCTAGCTTAACTCTTTCACCATATCTAGCCACTTGAGATCCACTTTGTATTGCATCATCATTAAATCCACATTGAAATCCATTGCTTCAATTGATCTTGAAATATCTTCAATATTGTCTTGTATGTTGTCTTTGGTAAATAACTTGTCCATGAGCTTCCATGTACTTGAGACCACTTGTATACTATAGTAATCATGTCTCAATTTGATTCTAACCATAGCTATGGATCAAGCCCAAAGAAATCCTAATTTCTTAACATATTTAATCCCAAAAGCCTTTGACAAGTACCTTCTAGGTGAGACCAACTAATTAGCATAAGCTCTTGTCTCTTTTGTCATCTTTACTCACTTGTCATTATTAATCTTTCGATGTCATGGGATCACCATCACTTGTTTGCTTTCATATCATTTGTGCCAATAATGAGCTCTCATTCTTCAATAAATATGTTACATGAATATCCATAAGAATAAAACACTGCTCATATTCTTAAACAAACAAGTTAAATACAAATCATGTTGTCATCCAAAATCACCAAAACAATTAAGTGCCTAGATGCACTTTCAATCTCCCCCTTTTTGGTGATTGATGACAACATGATTAAAGCTTACAAATAGATATGAAATATAAGCTCTAGATGATTGAGATATATGGTGAGCTCCCCCTCAATATGTGCTATGAAAAGATTTCCAAAAAAAAATCGGCCTCAAATGCCAAATGCACATATAATCAACTAAAATTGAGAGCTCCCCCTATATCTTAGCATCCATATGTGCAACAATTGTGTTGTGACAATATAAAACAATGTGTGATGCATATGACAAGTATAGCACTCAATAAAACAAGAGAATCACATGCTTGCTGTCACGGGCCAAACCGGTCAGACCGGTTTGGGAAGCCGGTGTAAGGCTTGATTAGTGCGTAGAGATTAAACCATGATGCTAGTCTTCACCCTAGTGGCTAAAAAGACAGCAAGCTGTCCATACGGTTGTACTTGCCCTTAATCTTCTTCTGAAACAATCTCTAGAGTATTAATCAGTATGTGCCTCCGAAAGCTACATGTATACTAGATAATCTTGCAAGTTTTTGCATCCAATCCAACCAATTCATGGATGGGTTCAACCTCCAATGTTGTTGTCATTTATAGTGGTGGGACCTATGGTATACTTTGTACTTAAACTGAAAAATGTGACAAAATTGCATCAAAAATTTTTAACATGATTTAACTATCTAAGAGCTACTAAGTTGGCCCAATGCAAAGTTCGGTACTCCCTCCGTATACGTTTTACTAGTCGTTGTGAGAGTTGAGCTGTTTTGGCCTTTTGGGTAAAGGAAGTCGCGCTGGCTTGCATGCATAATTTTAGACTGCTATACCCTTTTTGCTGAGTCTTTTACCCCTGTGCCATTAAGAAAGATGTCAGTTACCTGTATACCCCAAAA
>OAMR01000083.1:2930597-2962807 GCA_900205405.1 Echinochloa crus-galli
GATAGTGGAAGATTACCTGAAAACTGAGAGGCTGGGGAGAGGATCGAGAGGCCGGCCGCCGGCGCCGAAGATTCGTGTCTGCTGCGGACTTGCTCATCGTTGCTGCGGATTCACTCGTCGTCCGACCTGGATTAGATTACCTTCAGTCCTTTACTGCCACAGATGCAATCGCGCGTGCCTTGGATGAGTGCTGGTGTCGATGTGCTTGCAGCCGCTGCCGGCCTGCCGCCGCCGCCGTGCTCGCCGCCGAAGTTGCTTCTGATCTGTTTCCCTCTCCATGCGTGGCCGCGGGGATCGTCCTCACTGCCGCTGTCGTGGGATCTGCCGAGTCGAGGGAGCGGAGTGCGGAGGACGCCCGATAATTGTCATATTTTTTTTCAGACCTCACGAGATGATTATTTTTTTTCTGCCGGTTTGGAACCGAACCAAGGGTAAAATAAGTGGCCTCACCGGTTACCCAAACAGCAAATTGCAGCCTGCATTGGAAAAACTTCCGGACCAGTAATTTACAAGGGTTTTTAACCAATTACCGGGCTTCCAAACAGGCCCTAAAGCGTCTAAATGTGTTGGATCTCGAGGAATCCGAGTGTGTTCATTAGAAAGAGAAATATTCATGATAACTTTATCTTTATGTACACGAAAGTATCTAATTAGAGATTTGTGTCGGCCAAACAGATCGGCATTGTTCTTATTAACTGGCAAGGATTCTTCAGCCATCTACAAACTTATAAAGTAGGAGCAACGCGATAACAATTACTACGCAAGCAACCAATACTAACAAAATTATACTTGGAAAATTTCACAGCTCATAGAAGTAGAGGAGAGACCTCAGGGATCTGCTTGAGACGGACGAGCATCCGGTCGGCCTGCGGTGCCTCCTGACGAACAAACCAACACGAGCACCACAACGTCAGACCCCAGAACCCTACCCAAAATCCTTGAGTCCTTGGAGACTCAAAGCCAGAGCCCAGAATCACGGCTCCAAGCCCACCTACCTTGGCATGGTCGTACTTGAGGGCGGCAACGCGCAGCCCAGCCCGGCGGGTGGGGGCGATGCCTAGCGGCCTGCGGCTGCTACCCCTGCCAGCGAGGAGGAAGGGTGAGGCGGCGGCAGCGAGGAGGGAGGGCGCCATTAGAGGGAACGCGGCGCTGCCCCGGGCCATCGCGTCGCCGTCGGTGTCGGCGAATTGCAGCAACTGTAGGGGACGGCGGCGCGCCGGAGGCGGCGATGGGTTCGCCTAGGTACCATTGGCGTCCCGGGCGGCGGAGGCGTTGGCGTGGCAGTCGGCGAGCGTGCGCGCCGGCGACCAGCAGTGGCGGTGGGGCTTGGAGGCTTCCCAGACGAGCTCCCCGCCGGGCTGCGGCGGCGCCGCCGGCGCCGGCGTCCGCGTCCGCGTCGAAGCCACGCACGGAGTGGCCGTCGAGGAGAAATAGAAATGTATACATGGGCCTGCTATTTGGGCCGAACAAATGGGCCTACCGAGGAAAATACAAAAATACCCTTCTTATTTTTTCTAAAACTAGTTCCTGGCCCATAAGTTTGGTTCCTTTTAGTGGGTTCCTGGTTCCTTGTCACTGGTTCCTCTTATTTTCTAACCATCTGATCTTGATCCATCAACGGCCCATAAAAATTTCAAGCACTGGAAAAACCCTCTTAGTCTTTTGAGGTTATCTACTAAGAACCGATCCCCGTAACAAAATCATCGAGTCAACCTAGCAGTTTCTTTCTTCTCGCGCATCTCCGTCTTGGACGCAAGCGAGGCGTCGCACGAGTCGCCGCCGCGGATCCTCGCCCGGCTTCTCGCGCATCCCTGTCGTGGGAGAAGGCACTGGACGTCCAGAGAGTCAAGGCCGCGAATCCTCGCCGGGCAAGGCCCAGGCGTGGCAAGGATTGACGAACAGGTGCTCTCCACCAAGGGCCCTAACGCCGGGGGCTCGCTGACGCTGGCCCTCTGCCCCTCGCGCGACGGAGCCCCGCTGCCTTCAGCGTCTGGCTCCAACGTCTTGACCAGGGCCAAGGTGCTGCTCCTGTGGGGACGGAAGAAGTGCTGTGGGAACAGGTTAGTTTATCGTATTGCTAGTACTTTTAACCAGAACAGATGTATAACCTTCATGTAGCATCTGTTGACATCAATTTATCATCCTGAGACAAATATATTTCTTGTTGTATTGCTTACAGTTACAGATGGCTTTTACCTCTTTGGGGAGGAAATCTTCCATGTAAATGAACTTCCCACTGTTTTGTACATGTTCTACTTCAGACAATGCTGGTTAATCAGATAAAGTTTTTTATGTTATATTTTTCTGGGGGCATGAAGGTGATGGTTAATTGATTATGTGACTTGATGTTGCATCAAATATCATATCTGATTAATACTAGATCTTAGCATTTATTTATTTCCAAAAAAATATTTCATATATGTTGTTTAAGAAGGAGTAGAAACTTGGTGGCCTTCACTGTTCATCAGACTGAATTACATTTCTTACCCTGGTTATTAAGTTTGAGAAGGAAACACTACTGCATTAGTATCTCTACTGTCAAACTTCTATCTTCTGGAGACCTTGATGTTTCTAATCAAATCTTAAAAAGTCCTGTATGTCCAATATTTGAATATTTTCTTGTTCCTCTATTCTATCAGTTAACTAATGCACCTTCTGATTTCAGGGTAACCTTTTGATCTTTCAGATGTCTTTTATCTTTTATTTACTGTCCTTTCTCCTTGTAGTTCAAGTGGTTATGTTTTTGATATTTTTAGTTAGGTACATTCAGGCGCACCAATAGCGCAAGTGCCAGTTGGACAAGGAAAACAGGGTGCTCCTCCTTGTATCAACAAGGCAAAAACATAAATATCCATCTGAATGTTATAATATCCATTTATATGTTATAATTACCATGCTGCATTTGTCTAGATCCATGATACATATCTGTGGTACCTTTATTATGGCCGGAATTCTGCTCATTTCAGGCCAACGAGTGCAGGGCTCCCACATGAACTTCAAGGAGCTAATATATAATCTGACAAGTTTTAGATAGGTATCTTGATCTCGTACGGACGGGTATTTGTCTATGGTTCTGACTACGGGAAAGAGTACGCTTGGCTGAACGATGGCTGCCTCACATTGTATGTTTTTCCACATGCTAAATATCCTTGAGATTGGGCACTCTATGTACAGCATTGTGGTCAGGTGGTGCTTTACTGGTTCATTCAGGATGCTCTGTATTTGAGGTTGATGTATGAGAAAATGATGCACTTCGCATGTATATACACAACCTGCTTGTACTGTAAATAATCCTTTTGAGGAATCCATATTTGTAGTGAAATTCTGCAATGGGCTAGCGCTCTTAATCTTTCTCTATTTCACATGATTGATACTGCTTGAAGGTATTCACTGCTGCCTATTTTCAGTTTTAGCAGCTGTTCCATTGCATAACCGTCAGTATGTTTGCTTGTTTGGGCACTTACTGTAACAGTAATATTCCTTGTTCATTTTATGAATTTCTTACATGTTTCTCAAGCAATAAGTAAATAAAACAATCCTTCATTTTTGGCTTCACCACAGTACAGGAATGAAATAATTTACAATCACGAGCTGCAGGAACAAGATTTCTGCAGCTACTTCTGGGAGATATTCACATCCGGGTTGCGCAGGGGTTTGAGCCACATGTCAGCCAAACCTCGAGGTGCAGGTTTGCTACATTGAACCTCGGCTCGTCATCCCCACCGCCGGCGGCCAGTGCGGCCTACATGATCCACGACCGGCGGTGCGCCGACGTCCTCGTACTGACGCAGGGGGTCCCTCAGCTGGACCACCAATACTGCACTCTCACTCGGAGTAAATACAAATCACTAAACGCTAGACCATTCACTAAATCCCTTAGCTGGACTAAACTCATGGTCGCTCATATATATGTTCCAAGAGACCAGAACTAACATACAAATTCAGCATAGATTCAATCCTTTATGTTATTATGGACAGATCACTAAACACTAGACCATTGTCAAACTAACTAGCACTGACCTGATTTGCTTCGTGTCCATGAATCAGCATCGCTCTCACGTGGGTGTAGACGTGTAGCCATGGCCTCCTCCATGGCTCCATCAGCTTGTCCGCACCCCGCGGGCGACCGACGCTCGATCTTGCCACCCATCTGCCGGCGCTAAAGCGAGTAGTCGCTCGCGGTGGCCGCGAGAGTGCACAACGAGGTGAACTAGTGGTGACCCTGTTAGTGGGCGGCGCCCACCAGGCCGACAGGGGAGATGAAGGCGCCTAGCGACGACGATGACGCCCTCCCCTGACGGCAGAGGCGGGACGCACAAGAAGGTGAGCTCGGCACGCAGGGCCGCGACGGCGCCGGCAAGGCCCTCCTGGACAGCCGCGAGGAAGGAACGCACGCGCAGGGCCGCGCCGGCGCCGGCGAAGCCCTCCCGGACGGCCGCGACGAACCCGTGCGTGGCTCTGCCCCGGGCCATCGTGTCGGTGTCGTGGTCGGCGAAACGCAAGAACTGCGGCGCCGGCGCCGGCGTCCAAGTCGACGCGCGGATGAGTGGGCTGTGCCGTCTGGGCCGAACAAACAAATGGGCCATCCGATCAAAATACGAAACTATCCTTCAGATTTTTCCTAAAATTGGTTCCTGGCCCACGAAAATGGTTCCTTTTAATGGGTTCCTGGTTCCTTCTTATTGGTTCCTCCTATTTTCTAACCATCAGATCTTGACCATCAACTACCCATAAAAATTTCAAGCACCGGAAAAAATCTGTTGGTTTTGAACAGTAGTATGAAAGAAATGATATCTCTCCTGTTCTGGAGTCACATTTTACTGTGTTAAGTTTAGTCAAATTTGACAAGGAAAACACTTGTTCAGTTCCATGAATGCAAACTTCATCATACCTGGGAATTTCGTACATCTAAAATGGTCACAAAAATACAAATTTTGAACATGACCATATTACAGGGAAATTGGACAAAATATGTTTGACCAAGATATAAGTATTTAGTATTCTATATATGATCCTAAACTTTGTATTATTGGAACTCCAGTAGTGAAAAATCGAAAAACCGACGGTGCCCTGGTCGGCACGTGCCCCCGCGCAGAATGCGACACGGGTGCATTGATTTGGAGATGAGGATTAGCAGGACCGAGGGATTAGTGCTAACACACGTTATGGGCCTATAGTTTCTAAATTTACACCCCAAATTCACTATGTAAAAAGAAGATTCACATCACATCAAAATGTCATAGCATGTATGGAGTTCTAATGTAGATAAAATCAAAAACTAATTACACGGTTTTGTTGTACTCTACGAGACGAACATTTTAAGCCTAACTACAAACAAAATGATACAATGACGTATTTATTAGAGACGCGTCCGTTTCCGAATCGGGCCGATTCAGGAACTAAACGCGGCCTTAGCACGGAGGGGGAGCCGGACACGCAACCATAGGCGTGGGCGCGCGGCATGAGGGAGCGCAAAAGTGATGGCCCCACCGGGGAGGGGGGGGGCATCACTTGCGCGGAGGGAAAGCCAGACACGCGCAGGGGCGGCAGCGGCATGAGGGGAGAAAGGAGTGGAGAGAGAGAGATATACATATACCTCGCCGCCACCGTCTGCGAACTTGGCGCAGGAGGACTTGAATCGTGTGGCGGCGCTCATGGGCAGCGCCGCCGCCTCGCCGCCGCTGTCGGGAAGCTGTCGCAGGAGGACGGCGGCGCACGCGCGGGACCGCCTGGGCGACCTCCTCCACGCGGGCGCGCTCCCGGGCGTGGCGGGCGTGCCCGCCTCCCTCAAGACGGAGCTCCACGCGGACCACGCGGGGATCCCGCTCCTCCCGCTCGGGGCAATGGCGGGCCCTCCAGGATCTCCATCGATGGCGCCGACGAGGTCCAAGCTGGTGCCCCCCTCGGCCTTATCCGCAAGGTGTCCGAGCTCATCAAGAGGAAAGGGCTCCCACATGAACTTCAAGGAGCTAATATATAATCTGACAAGTTTTAGATAGGTATCTTGATCTCGTACGGACGGGTATTTGTCTATGGTTCTGACTACGGGAAAGAGTACGCTTGGCTGAACGATGGCTGCCTCACATTGTATGTTTTTCCACATGCTAAATATCCTTGAGATTGGGCACTCTATGTACAGCATTGTGGTCAGGTGGTGCTTTACTGGTTCATTCAGGATGCTCTGTATTTGAGGTTGATGTATGAGAAAATGATGCACTTCGCATGTATATACACAACCTGCTTGTACTGTAAATAATCCTTTTGAGGAATCCATATTTGTAGTGAAATTCTGCAATGGGCTAGCGCTCTTAATCTTTCTCTATTTCACATGATTGATACTGCTTGAAGGTATTCACTGCTGCCTATTTTCAGTTTTAGCAGCTGTTCCATTGCATAACCGTCACTATGTTCACTTACTGTAACATTAATATTATTCCTTGTTCATTTTATGAATTTCTTACATGTTTCTCAAGCAAAAAGTAAATAAAACAATCCTTCATTTTTGGCTTCACCACAGTACAGGAATGAAATAATTTACAATCACGAGCTGCAGGAACAAGATTTCTGCAGCTACTTCTGGGAGATATTCACATCCGGGTTGCGCAGGGGTTTGAGCCACATGTCAGCCAAACCTCGAGGTGCAGGTTTGCTACATTGAACCTCGGCTCGTCATCCCCACCGCCGGCGGCCAGTGCGGCCTACATGATCCACGACCGGCGGTGCGCCGACGTCCTCGTACTGACGCAGGGGGTCCCTCAGCTGGACCACCAATACTGCACTCTCACTCGGAGTAAATACAAATCACTAAACGCTAGACCATTCACTAAATCCCTTAGCTGGACTAAACTCATGGTCGCTCATATATATGTTCCAAGAGACCAGAACTAACATACAAATTCAGCATAGATTCAATCCTTTATGTTATTATGGACAGATCACTAAACACTAGACCATTGTCAAACTAACTAGCACTGACCTGATTTGCTTCGTGTCCATGAATCAGCATCGCTCTCACGTGGGTGTAGACGTGTAGCCATGGCCTCCTCCATGGCTCCATCAGCTTGTCCGCACCCCGCGGGCGACCGACGCTCGATCTTGCCACCCATCTGCCGGCGCTAAAGCGAGTAGTCGCTCGCGGTGGCCGCGAGAGTGCACAACGAGGTGAACTAGTGGTGACCCTGTTAGTGGGCGGCGCCCACCAGGCCGACAGGGGAGATGAAGGCGCCTAGCGACGACGATGACGCCCTCCCCTGACGGCAGAGGCGGGACGCACAAGAAGGTGAGCTCGGCACGCAGGGCCGCGACGGCGCCGGCAAGGCCCTCCTGGACAGCCGCGAGGAAGGAACGCACGCGCAGGGCCGCGCCGGCGCCGGCGAAGCCCTCCCGGACGGCCGCGACGAACCCGTGCGTGGCTCTGCCCCGGGCCATCGTGTCGGTGTCGTGGTCGGCGAAACGCAAGAACTGCGGCGCCGGCGCCGGCGTCCAAGTCGACGCGCGGATGAGTGGGCTGTGCCGTCTGGGCCGAACAAACAAATGGGCCATCCGATCAAAATACGAAACTATCCTTCAGATTTTTCCTAAAATTGGTTCCTGGCCCACGAAAATGGTTCCTTTTAATGGGTTCCTGGTTCCTTCTTATTGGTTCCTCCTATTTTCTAACCATCAGATCTTGACCATCAACTACCCATAAAAATTTCAAGCACCGGAAAAAATCTGTTGGTTTTGAACAGTAGTATGAAAGAAATGATATCTCTCCTGTTCTGGAGTCACATTTTACTGTGTTAAGTTTAGTCAAATTTGACAAGGAAAACACTTGTTCAGTTCCATGAATGCAAACTTCATCATACCTGGGAATTTCGTACATCTAAAATGGTCACAAAAATACAAATTTTGAACATGACCATATTACAGGGAAATTGGACAAAATATGTTTGACCAAGATATAAGTATTTAGTATTCTATATATGATCCTAAACTTTGTATTATTGGAACTCCAGTAGTGAAAAATCGAAAAACCGACGGTGCCCTGGTCGGCACGTGCCCCCGCGCAGAATGCGACACGGGTGCATTGATTTGGAGATGAGGATTAGCAGGACCGAGGGATTAGTGCTAACACACGTTATGGGCCTATAGTTTCTAAATTTACACCCCAAATTCACTATGTAAAAAGAAGATTCACATCACATCAAAATGTCATAGCATGTATGGAGTTCTAATGTAGATAAAATCAAAAACTAATTACACGGTTTTGTTGTACTCTACGAGACGAACATTTTAAGCCTAACTACAAACAAAATGATACAATGACGTATTTATTAGAGACGCGTCCGTTTCCGAATCGGGCCGATTCAGGAACTAAACGCGGCCTTAGCACGGAGGGGGAGCCGGACACGCAACCATAGGCGTGGGCGCGCGGCATGAGGGAGCGCAAAAGTGATGGCCCCACCGGGGAGGGGGGGGGCATCACTTGCGCGGAGGGAAAGCCAGACACGCGCAGGGGCGGCAGCGGCATGAGGGGAGAAAGGAGTGGAGAGAGAGAGATATACATATACCTCGCCGCCACCGTCTGCGAACTTGGCGCAGGAGGACTTGAATCGTGTGGCGGCGCTCATGGGCAGCGCCGCCGCCTCGCCGCCGCTGTCAGATTTGAACCCTGGGTGGGAGCCTTCTAGCTAGTGGCCTTTGCCACTACACCTGTCTCTGAGACAGATCGCACGGAGGGGGAGCCGGACACGCAACCATAGGCGTGGGCGCGCGGCATGAGGGAGCGCAAAAGTGATGGCCCCACCGGGGAGGGGGGGGGCATCACTTGCGCGGAGGGAAAGCCAGACACGCGCAGGGGCGGCAGCGGCATGAGGGGAGAAAGGAGTGGAGAGAGAGAGATATACATATACCTCGCCGCCACCGTCTGCGAACTTGGCGCAGGAGGACTTGAATCGTGTGGCGGCGCTCATGGGCAGCGCCGCCGCCTCGCCGCCGCTGTCGGGAAGCTGTCGCAGGAGGACGGCGGCGCACGCGCGGGACCGCCTGGGCGACCTCCTCCACGCGGGCGCGCTCCCGGGCGTGGCGGGCGTGCCCGCCTCCCTCAAGACGGAGCTCCACGCGGACCACGCGGGGATCCCGCTCCTCCCGCTCGGGGCAATGGCGGGCCCTCCAGGATCTCCATCGATGGCGCCGACGAGGTCCAAGCTGGTGCCCCCCTCGGCCTTATCCGCAAGGTGTCCGAGCTCATCAAGAGGAATAAACATTTGTTTACCCGGAATGCTAGGCTCACAAAGATTCTTCACCCGGATGAATAAACATTTGTCTCTGCAGATCCATTCTTTTTGTTTTTTTTTTCTTGAAGAAACGTTTCTTCTTGGTTGATTCTCTTTTTCTTGTTTGTCTTTTCACATTGATAGTATACTTCTTTTTTTTACTTTTTTTCATCTGATTCCAAATTGCGGCAGATGTTCTTTTCATAAAAGATAGGATGAGATTCAAATAGAAATAACATTTTATGTATTTTTGTAGAGTTTATTAATTTATTTTTTGTCGAAATGAAAGTGTTATCAAACAAAAACCTTGTTAGTGGTTGTTGTAGAGGGGGCACAGAACTTTGTCAGGACATGCATGCAGTTGTTTATTCCCTAATCGCCATTGACTGCTTAAGCTTTTGCGCGAATCCTAAAGCGGCCGGCCATCCCACGGCAGCATGTAGCGGGTGCATATGCCACCCGATGCACAAAAGTTGCTCCGAAAACCTTGTTACATCTGAAACTGAACCTGAACCAAGAGGGCAAGGCCCTGATGAAAGCAGTTTCATGTACTCCTGTTGAATGATGGCTGTTGTGACTCCAAATTTTCTCTTTTGGCTGCTCCAGCCTGTACGATGCTTAAGTGCTACACTGTTCGGTATGTCAGTGGTGTTCTGTTTAAGTTTATTAGTTGGTGCTTGGTTCACGTAGAGCTGGGTGTCGCCAACTTCTCTTGTAGTGACTGACGCAAAAAATACTATTGGGTACCCACTTGCATCCCTTGAAGGTATTGAGAAATTTGTCTGGTTAGTAATATGCTGTTCATGTAATTGCATTCTTCCTTTTGTAATCTCCATAATTTTATATCTTATACATCCATGTTTCTGTTTCCCAATGATCTCGCTGCTCTATAGCTCTAGCCGAGGAGCTCATGGCATAAGCTCTGTATCGCAAGGATCCCATTCTCAGCCTCGTCCTATTGAAGTGGGTTGGTATTGTCATACACAAATTTCAGCCAGTCCCTGAAGAACTACAAGGTGATTTCTACGTGGAGGTCTGCATGCTCTGGTGGTATAGCTGAAACTGTACGGATCCCATTCTCAACCTTCTCCTATTAGAATGTATCCGCATATTGTGATTCTCTTATATATTCCACAGTTCATGGTTCTCTGGGAGAGCAAATGCTATAGATAACCGAGGCCCCGTTCGCTTCTACTTGTCGGGGCTTTTTCTGACTGGCTGTTCAGCCGAGCCGTTCGGCTGTTCAGCTGTTTAACCCAATTATTAGCTAAACGATAGATGACCGACTGTTTACCATTAAGCGTTTAGGATAATATGTTGTGTCGACATGCATTGAGAGGCCAGCATCCGCTGTCATTCGGTTTGGAAGAGGTTGTGAAGCACATCATGGGTAGTATAAACTAACCACAACAAACCCTTGATTTAGGACAGAAATCCCAATATCAGATATGAATCAATGTAGAGTGTGTTAAGCATCAGGGGAACTTGCCCTTCATCTGGTGTACACAGCCATTTGGTAAATTAAAGGTAGTTGCAGGCTCTCACTAACTACTTGTCCTGCATCTGCTGGGACTTCGGTTGCAGTATAAAACACTGGGCGTACAGAGGCACCAATTCGCAGTAGTATGGCTTACACAATTGTAGAAGTTAGACCCTGATTATCTGGAGATCAATCTTCGACATGTCCCAATCTCATAGAAAAATATAGTGTTCCTAGGCACGTGGTATCTATTTCGAGGCTAACATATGAACAGGAAACATGGGAGGTTGGTTACAGTCCTATCACGGGATTGACTACTATCAATTCCTCTGTTCTGCTTTCAAGAGAATTTAGTCATGTCACAAGTTCTTCAAATAAGAATGTGCTTTTCATTGAATGCTTGGCTGGAGAATAGCCTGCTCCGGAGGTGACAACATGCTGTTGTTACTTGCATATAATCAATCGGCCACAGCAGCGGGATAAGAACAATTATTAGGACAGCTCACTCCATTCGCATTTCTGTGATGACAAGCTAGGTTGCAGGAGTGGAAGCAGGAGCCTCCTTTTCTTTGATCAGAGCAGTGATGAATATAGGGACACACTGTATGGAGTTACCTAGGGTAGGTGAATAGGGTGTGGATGAGTGTGTGTTGATGTTCCAAATACTGTATGAAATAAAGGCAAGAGGAAGACACATTTGAGATTTCATTCACTACTGGAGCCATGAATTTCCAGAGCTGAGGAGGAGGAGGCGGCGGTGGAGGAAGTGGTGACGAAGGAGTGGGCCAAGGCGCCGAGGATGGGGCCCGGAGCAGGGGAATGGGGTAGGCGTTGGAGGAGACTAGGGCCGTGTTAAGTTTCCAAAAGTTTTCAAAAAGCAACTCCCAAATTTACTATGCAAAAAGAAGATTTCCCGTCACATCAAAATATCATAACATGTATGGAGTACTAAATGTAGATGAAATCAAAAACAAATTGCACAGTTTTGCTGTACTCTACGAGACGAATATTTTGAGCCTAATTAATCAATTTTTGGACAATTTTTCACACATACAAACGAAATGCTACACTAACGCAATGATTATAAAGTGACATCTTACTCCCAAATTCAACCTCCCAATTCTAACATCTAAACACCCCTAGGAGAGTGGTGGCTGTATAGGAAGATGTATTGAAAGTTGAGGCGGGACATAGTGTGGGCGCATGCATGGAAATTGCCTGGGTGGGGCGGGCGTGAGGCACGTAGGAGCAGAGAAGCTGTGAATGGATATTTCGGTGAGGCAGTGCATGCACGAAGATTAAAGCGTATTGAATGCGGGAAATACCGTGTTGGTGCAACACACGGTTGTGGTGTTGACTTCCCATATTTTGAAATGGAAGACATTCTGAAAATTGCCAAGGTTTTAGAGGAGCAAATTTGCAAAAAGAATTCCTATAGTTTACCTTTTTGTATCGAAACGAAGAGATGCATTTCCAGGATAGGTCGTATCATTTGTGTTTGAACAGACGTGAAGGGACAAAAATAGAATTTCTTTAGGTTGTCTGGTTCTTCTATCTAGCTGTATGCAAGGTTTTATTTTTTCAATAGCATGTTGTAATTTTAGTTTATACCAAGTTAAACAAAGAAAAACATCGTCGGTTTTATGAAACCATATTTCAAGAATGCTCAAAATATAACACTTTTACACACATGTACTGTACAACACAGCTGCATAATCACATTCATAAGGGCATGTACAGCCCGTCCGTCTGTGTCTTCGTCATTTTGCAAACCCCCCCCCNCCCCCCCCGAGGCCGAGCAGAAGCGAGCAGATGCGCCGTAGACCTCGTCTTCTCCCAGCGCCGCGGCGGGCAGGATCCCGTGCACCTCCTCCCCCGCCAAAACTCAGCGCCAAGCTCGCCTCATCTCCCACCAAAAGCTCACCTCCTCCTGCGCCAAAAGGTCCTGGACCTTGTCGCCGCATCTGCCTTCCCCTCCTCGCTCCGCTGGAGTAGGAGCACGGCCCGAAGCAGGAGAGGGAGAGCTCAATGACGCCGGAGATCCTCCCCCGCGGCCGGCGTGCGAGCTAGAGCAGACAAACCCAAAAGGTTGCCCTGTCGGCAGCGACGCGAGGTCCAGCGGTGACAGCGATGCGGAAGTCCACCGGTGGAGCTGCGGCCGCGCGGATGTGGAATCCTGTTGTTGTCGGAGCTGCTGCGGCACCGGAGGAGTAGATGCCTTCGACCCCTGTGGCGCCTGTGCCAAAGCAGAACGGCATGGATGCATCTAGTGGAGCTTCACCAAATTCCTTCATCGACGGGACACTTTTGGCTCTAGCTGTGTGGAACACTCTGAATTTTTGACATACGCTTAGAACTAGTCTCTTCCTCTCCATACACTTTTGCCATAGATGAATAAATACTGTTCCATCTAATTTAGGACGTGTGCTATAATTTTGGATCTAGCTGTATTACAATTTTGGCTAAATAGTTTTTTTATCCTGTGAACTTGTGCTGAATTTCTGAATGTCTCTGAATGAGCTATCTGGTAGCAATCTCTGAAACTAGAGGCCATATGCATTTTTTTCTGAATATTTCTCTGAATGTTGTATCTTCTGAATGCTGAATGTCAAAGGTGAATGCAATGCTTCAGTCAAAGGTGAATAGATGTGCGTCAGTTTCATGTCAAAGGTGAACCTGTGCCTGTCAGTATTTGTCATCAATTTGCACTACTATTTGTCCATCAATTTGCACTAGTATCAGTTTCTAAATGCTTAATGTGAATGCGAAGTGTTCTGTGTGGTCCACTGGTAACCGATTGTGAATGTGAAAAGATGTGAACTTGCTCCACTATTATCTGTATGTGAACGTTGTACTATTTTCATACTATATGCATGTGCAACGAGATATTATTCAATCAAAAAGCCACACAATGATATACACAAATACATTTGTAGTTGATCTTAAGCTTCATGTAAAGCATTACACAGCTTACAGACGGCTTCTCTGTCTATGGGCTGTATGAGCTGTCTGTACATCTGTCTATGTGCGCAGTTCGAAGTTCTACAGACGACTTGCTGTCTAAGGGCTGTACATGCCCTAATGGCTCTTGGTTCCTTTATTTACCAGCTCTTGCTTTTTCGTTGTCTGTCACACAGGCAATAAAAGGGCTACGGGTTAAGTTGTCCATTTATTTGTTGGGGGCAGCTTGTAGCCAGTGGGCTACCTTTCGTGGGGCATATTTAAGCAAATATGCAGTCCTTTGTTTCCTCTCACACTAGACAGGATAAAATCGTGTGGCATATATATAATTGAAATTGATAATGAAGAACTGCCAAAGTGTGTTCTTCATCCAGCTGAACTATCATGTAGAATCTATCTACGTGTGGAGTAGCCTTGGGAGGTATCAGGGAATTCGACCGGTTAACATGTACATCCTGTGGCACTACATGTATATATGCATGAGTTCCAGAATCTGGCAGTGCAGCTGCATCTAAAGGAAAGCATCTAATCCTGCAGTTGCTGAATCCTGAAGCTCTTTGATATATTCATAACGAAGAGCTCAAACCCTCGGTCTGAATTAATACCTCAAATTATGAAAATACCGATGAAAATCGTGATGCCTTGATTCATATTTTTGTCTTAAATGGCCGGCAGGCCAATTTAAAGCGTATTGACTCGAATAACCAATCTTCTTTAAAATACAAAAATTACCCACCCCATCGTTTTTCCTTTCCCTCTCCCTCCAGCGTTGACTTCCTGCTGGAAAGTGTACACGGTGTTTTGTTACTCTTTTCAGCATTGTCATATCAGAATGAAGAAAGAGAAAAACGGCAGATGGTACTCCCTGGCCAGCGCCCCTCGATCATACCCTACTAATCATCTGTCTATAAAAGGATCACTCCTTCACAGTCACAGGGCAATGCCGGAGAGGTGAAAATCTAGGCAAGCATGCATCTGTCGATGCGAAACTTGCACACATTAACCATTCTGATGCAATGAGTTCCAAACAGTGCATTAGATTCCGCTAGAATGCCATGTAAGTTCAGTAAGTCGGGAGAGGCTTTGAGAAAGAATGATGCACACAGCTGTAAGTGCATTTGTATTGTCAAGCAGGCTAGCTTCATGAAAATGTATAAACAGAGAAATTATAGAGGAGATCGAATCTCATGTTTTCCTGAAATGTAATAGGCTCAACCAGTACCACCCATACCTGTTAAATTTTGAGAGCACTCGGATAACGAAAAGACCTTCAAACCAAGTGTGTAACTCGTTGCTCATCATGACATAATATTTAACTATTGTGAACGAGATTAAATATCTAAATTCTCGGCAGAGAACCAGACTCGAAATTACAAGTGCTATAAAAGTTTGGGTCGATACAGGGACGGAGCCGATCTGGCGAGGGGGGGGCTCCTCTTCTTCCTCCTCCAGCCCCTCCTCTCTTTCTTCCTCCTCCTCAAATTCCTAGGAAGAGCTTAGTGGAGCGCATGCCGTAGGGGGGCTCGAGCCCCCTCCGCCCCACCGGCTGCCTCCGTTCCTGGGTCGATATATATGTTTCACATATGAGAAAGCAACCCAACAATTCATTCAGCCGGACAACTTTTTAAGCCGTGTAGCTGAAGCAAATCCTGATTTAGACAGTTAACCTGATATTTTAGCTGCTTACCATGAATCGACAGACAGTGTTCTTAATTATCATGTTTTATCTATATACATATAGAGAAGTAGCCTTGGGAGGTACACGGCAATTAATTTCCTGGCACCCCTTCCATGGCACACCAGCACGGGCGGATCCAAGACCCGGGCTGGGGGGCTGCAGCCCGGGTCCAGCCCAAGAAGCAATGAGTACCCAATGTAGTCATAGCCCATATAGACTCCATTTTTGAAGGCGCAGCCCAACAACCACAACTTATTTAAGCAAATAACCAACTAACAGAGCGGATGCAGTCTCGCATCCCTCCGCAGCAGCTTCCGTTTCCTTTCTTTTTTTTTTGCGCTGTGGGCTTGTGGCTCGCCGTCCCTGAATGAGAACCTAAAACAAAACTGAAAAGTAAATATTAGATGGAAGCGCGCAAAACATTGATGGTAGAGCGCAATATTTATTTAGTCATGTGGTAGGAAGTAAGATAGAGTCAGTGGCCTCCTTTCTGTGTGGCACATTTAAGCGAACATGCAAAAAATTAGTGGCATATTTTGGAGGGAGCCGTGACCATATATACTGTTGCTTCGTTCCACCAGAGTTCATAATATGTCAAAATTGATAACGAGACAATATATGTTCAAAACTCCCCCGCAATCCATACGAGTCACCAAAGGGTGAACTTCATCCAGTCAAACTGTCATGTTAAACGTATATAACAGGAGCCTTGGGATGGGAGGTATCAGCAAATTTTACCAGTTAGGATACACTTGCCATGTCAACGCATAAGTGAGTTCCAGAAGCTGGCACTGTAGCTACTTCTCGACAAATTCATCAAATGCTGCAGATCCATAAATTCTTGGTGACAGTGCATGAGCGGTGTTAACACCAGATGAATTTGAATTGGTTACGAAATGAACCATTGAATTCTGAAAATGCTATTGGGATCTGGGATCCATAAATTCGTCAAATTACTCAAATCAGGCAGATCCAAAAACTTGTTAATCTGTTTTATTATTGTCAATGAATTGGATGGTGTAAAAACAGTCTGCAGTTCCAGGGATAACGACATCCTCAGGGTAAATTGCTCATGCATACATATCCCGTACGATACACAAAAGTAGCTAAAAAACTTGAGTGCTACATGTAATTATGTCTCTGGCAGCAGCGGAGCACAGTCTAGGCCATAGTGGGCGCCGGCTCCCACTGCCCAATGTATTTTCCCACTAAATGAACAGTACTTTTGCCACCGTACAATGTTGTATAATACTCAAATACATAAGCTGCCCCCTCCTGTTTTCTTGGTTGAGCTCCGCAACTGGTTTCTGGTATAACAGAGTTTCAGAGAGCCATGTGGTACATTGAAGTTAGCGCGCTATCTTTGTTTAGCTATTGAACATTAAATTCTGAATGGGGCAACCTAAAAGAAAACTGAAAAAGTAAATATTAGATGGACAGCTTGCGATATATATGAGCTGTTACTTGCTTTGTACCAATGGAGTTCTGATTCTTAGTATTTTGAAACTGCAACCAGACATGTCAAAAACTCCTGAATACACTTCATCCATTATTGAAACTTTTACATATCTGCACACTGCACCTAATTACTAGAAGTGGCCATGGGGGTTATCAGAAAATTTGATCGTTTAGTAATATGTTGATCATATAAATGATTTTTTCCTTTTGCCATTTCCATAATCTCATATATATCTTAGATCCTCAATGCTTTCTGATGAATTAATCACTCTCTAGCTGACTTAAAGAAGTTTGAAGTACGAGATCTGCCACGATACCCAGTTCAAGCTCCTTATATTGGTGTAGACAATGTGACATGCCGTATACCGTTCAGCAGCTGGTCCCCAAAAAGCTACATGGTAAAATCCACTTGCTGGTGTTCCTGCATGCTCTGTTCCAGAGCTGAAGCTATGGATCGGTTGGATCCCAAAACACTGAACTGTTTACCGACAGTTGTAACTATTTAGCAAATCCAATCTGTGCTGGATTCAATAGCATTTGAGCAAGTCCAACAGTTGGAGGGCTATAACATAAATGATAATCATCACATACTTTCACATGATGAATGCTATGAATTATGTCTGGAAGCATGCTGCATGCACACCTTTTCCACTGAATACGGTACCATATATATAACCATGACGGGATAAACTAAAGCAAAATGATTGAGAAGCACTTTATAGGGACGCGTATCATATATATTAGACTGCTATACGCTTTCCTACAGCCTCCATAGTTCCTAGTAGTATAGAAAATGGCGCATATATCATGCAGCTAATAAGTTCTGTCATGTAAGATATATCTGAGTTTTTAAGAAATCAACCACTGTTACTTGGTTAGTATGTACTGGCTTGTATGGATCAAGTCCTGAGAAAGATGCATCTGCCAAGCTGCGCATCCAGGCACTTGATTTTCTAGGCCTGGGGCTGGAATCGCTGCCAAACCCAGAACCCCATCCAAACATGTGTAAATGCATCCTTGCAGTCATTTTTTTAAGAAGCATCCCTCCACTTCACTTTTTTATTCCAATATTTCGGAAACAACTTCCACTGCGTGGTTATTTTATTAGTGCAAGGAAGAGATGTATGGGAAAATACATGGACTTGATTATAAATAGATACATTCTGAAATTGACATTATATTTTTCTAAGTTGGGTTGTTCCTCTGTCTCTAGGAAGGAATTTATTTTTCAGTAAAATATTGCCACTAAATTTGTTAAGTTAGAAAAATAAAAAGCAATCAATTCCATGAAAACCATATGCCAAGAGTTTCTTGAAATATGAGTAAAACACTTTTTCTCGCATATGTACTATAGTTAGCATAGCTGCGGGATGGAGCCATGTCACACCCGGATTTACACAAAACCCGAATGTGGCCATATGTGCGCCCAGGAAGTCCACAGACACATATAGCGAACAAATGTGATAAAAATCAGAGTATAATGCTTTAATCTCATCATAAAGTAGCGTTTACATCAGAGTTTTGCATAAATGAAATACATGGACAGCGGAAGACTAATAAACTCTCTCTAAGTGTAGCCGCAATCCCACAGGGACTCTCACTGGGAGAACGCAAGCTCAGAAGTACGGCAAGTCCTCTGGAAACTCCACAGCATAATCAGCCTGACTCCAATCTGTTAACCGTCCGGGATTTTGCCCAAAAAATAATAATAACAACAAGTGTAAGTAATGGAAATTACTTAGCAAGTATAGCACGGGTTATGAAGGCTCAAAGAGGCTAGACACTGGCTTAACTGCATTAGCACTTTTAGTTGGTTCGTTTTAACTTTATCCAAGTTACTACAAGTGAATGAGAATCCCAGTTGTAACCCAATTAATGGTGTAATAGTTACTACAGGTGAATGAGATTCCCAGTTGTAACCCAATTAATGGTGTAAGTGACACTTAACAGGAATAAATACCATATTCTAATCAAAAAAGATCCAGGCCGCTCGTGACCCTAAGCAAGGCTATCATGATAGATCGTACACTCTGCAGAGGTTTCGCCCTTTACCCACCAGTCGCGTAAAAGTTCAAAGGAACTTTGCACCCAACCACGCACATCAACACTTCCGAGGTGTGACTGCATAGGGACGCTACGAGGCTTTCACAAGACACCCTAACAAGACAGTAGCCGCTAAGGTACAATGCTTGCTTGTTTAGCTATGAATGATGCGAGTAGATGAGTGCCATCAAGAGATTTCAAGGAGAAGAGTTTGACGATCAAGAGCCGAAGACTGAGTGATTGTACTGGATTTGAGGCAAGTTATAGCACGGACAATCCTTGCTACCTACTCACTCTTTTAATACACTGTTCATTACATACGCATGTGTCTAATACTGTTCACCTTTAAGGTTGTACCTAGCATTTATTTTCCCTGTCCTTGTATTCCTATGGGTTTTTGCATATGGGTAGTATTTTGCTAGGCGCAGCTACTGTCACCTTTATTTAACTGTTAAACTTGTATTAACTGGTCCACTTCAACTTTAATGTTAAAACTTGCTTTTTAGCAACATGGATTAGGGAGCTAGTAGCATGTGCTGTGTGCTTTGCTCTAGTGTCTCCCTCTAAGGACCGGTTCTTAAAGCGGCAACCCAGGAGCCTGTCGCCACCGTCATTCATAGCTAAACAAGCAAGCAAACAATACAACTAAGAACAATACACCAACCAGAGGAAAAGCTTTAAAAGAGCGCGCTAAAGGATAGGGTTTGGTTTGATGGTCACGTGAGCGCAAGAATCGCTGGGAACGGAGCAACGGTTGAGAAGATACAACTATCGGAGGATTTGTATTAAATGAAGGACTATGGGCTTCATTTATTTTAATTTAAGTAAAATTATGTATAAATATTTAATACAAATTATATTTTAACCTTTAGAGAAGACGAAGTAAACTTAGTCATATTTTAATTGTAAATGTTCAAGTACAAATTATTCAAGTTAAAGCATTAACTTAAAATAAATCATATGAGAACATCTAGTCGGGTAATTTTATGAGTCGTGTTTGATCTAGTCAATATTATGATAGAAACATATTCATGTTGATATTAATCATTATTAAAAATTATTTATGAAAACTCGAATTGTAACTCTAGTTTACTTTTAAATTGGAAAAGCTAGTTTAATAAACATTAGTCAAATTAATATTTCTTTATGAAAATCCGAAGTGAAACTTAATTATATTTTATATTCAGAAAACAAATGAATAATTATTAGTCATGTTAGCATTAATATGAAAAACCGCATAACCTTAATTAGATTTTAATTAAGAAAAGACATTTAGATAACATTTAATTAACTTACTATTAAATAAAATTCAGAGATATGTCACAGGATAAATAACAGTACTAGATCGTAGTTTCATCGTATTTTAAGTTGATAAGAGTCTAACGCAACAAGAACGGATTGAATCGGATCTAAAACATGGAAGATATGCTTAAATCAAGGTTGCAGGGACCTAAACGCGAATAACGTAGATGGCAGGGGTTTACTCAGAAGATTCGCAAGGCACACACAACAGTGCTCGCGAAAAGGGTAAACAGCAGGGTTGGATTTGCAAAAGGGGCTCGGCTGGGTTTAAGTGCTGGGATCTAATGTTTACAGGGGGTTTTCTGCAAGATCGCCAAGACACAGGAAATATGCTAAAGGTTATAGGATTCTTCCAGGGCCTAAATGCAAAACTACCGTCCCCATTCGTTTACACAGGCATGGGAGGAGCTCGCCGGCGCTTGGGCGGCTCGGCTCGCCGGCGATGCGGTTGTCTAGGACGACGGGGAACTAGCGCATGGGAAGGAGGGGTCGGGGTGAAGTCGTGGAGGTGCTCACCGGCGGCGGAGGACATACGGAGGCGGCCGGATTTGGTCCGCGGCGGGAGACAGTGGCCGGCGGCGGCGGCGGCGCCTCACGCGGGCGATGGTGCTCCCGCGGCGGATTGGCGACGAGAGCATGTGGCGCAGGTACGGTTCGGCGCGGAGAACCTCGAGGTGGTCACAGCTCCTCCTGAGGGAGCTCAACGGCGGCGAATCGAGGTGACGACGGCCGGCGACAATGGCCGATGGCGGCTCTAATCGTCCTGCGCGCCGGCGTTCCGGTGACCAAGGACGACGGGGTTAGCGCGGGAGGTAGAGGAGGGCGAGGGGATCACGCGGAGCTGCTCCCCCGTGGCGGAGACGCGAGGAGACGGCCGGACTCGCGTCCGCGGCGGAGCAGGCGGCCGGCGACGAGGTGCTCGCGTGGGCGGCGAGTTTCGGCGGTGTGATGGCGACGAGGACCGGCGGCGGAGGTGCTGCTTGGTGCGGTGATCCTCGAGGTGCGGTCCCCTTCACCGGCGTCGACTAAGGCGGCCGTCCTCCGCAGCCCATGACCGGTGGCGGCGGCTTCTCGGGGGCGATGGTCCTCCGACCACGGAACGGCGACGGGAATTGGCGAGGTAGATGAGGTTCGGTGTGGAGCAGCTCAGGGCGGTGGCGGGGAGTCCCGATGATGCTCGACGGCGGCGAATCGTGCGCGCCATGGCCGACGGCGCGCTCCTGGCGGCGGCAGCGCTGTGCGGCGTAGGGTGCCAGGCGAGGGAGGAGGGAGCGGCGGCAGTGATCGGGTGCTGAGGGTGGTGGGGTCGGCGGCTTATAGGGGCGCGGTCGTCGAGGGCTGCTTGGCACGCACGCCGAGAAATCCGCGGCGGCGGCGCTGGCTCTGTCCCGCCATCCCGGCGGTGCTGAGGAGGAAAGTCCCGCTGGGCCGAGCGGAGGCAGCCTTGAGAAAAATATTGTATTATTTATGTTGAAAATTCACATCCCAAAATTCGAAAATTTTGGGGTGTGACAAGCCATGTCGTGCATTGAACGGAATTTTCAACCTTTTGATTTTCTGATTCTGTTGTACACCAAGTTTTATGAATTTCTGGGGTCCATGAAACTTGATATATCAGGTCCTAAATGATGAACTAAGAAACTTGAAGTATATGATTAGAGCTCTTTTATGGTGCTCAATACTTTACTATAAAAGGACTAGTATATAAACATCCAATAGCTAAAATTAATTATATATTATTGAAGACTTCACTTATGGTATAAGTAGTATATGTGAGTAGTATAAATAGTATAGGGGTATTATCGATAAAAACACAAATGCCATCACTCTTATATATTTTTTGACATCAGTACAAAGTTGTAACATTATTAAGGCTGGAAAAATCAAAATAATTACTAAATTAAATTATCCTTAAAAATTGACGGTTAGATCTTCTTCATAGTAGTATATACTACCAAGTACTAGTATGGAGCACCATAAAAAAGCATAGGAGTACTATGGATTGAATGGAAATGTTTACATATTAATTATAATTTGTCGCATACAAATGCTATGAAAATCACTCATTGAACATGCATATATACTGTCATGTGAAATGATGAAATATCCACGCTGTCTGCGTTGTTAGACAAAAGAACAATGGCGATTAGAAAATTCCTTATTTAGCACCGCACAACAATCTTATTCCCTATATAGCACTAGAAACTTCTGCCTCCCTTGTTTGTCACCAAAATTTTTCGTCGGTTCCTTTCTTAACACTTCCGTTATGTTGGCTGTTAAGTGTAACGTAAAAAGACATCTATGCCCCTAAATACATTTAACAACCAAATATAGATTATTTAACGAGTAAAGATTGGAAATGAATAAATAGTCTGACTTATTTTTGTCACACCCTAGAATTTTCGAATCTTTGGATGTGAATAATCTCAACTACAATGGTTTCCTTCAATTTCTAAAAGTTTTCCAATATTTATATAATATCAGGCGATTTATTATAGAAAAATTTTGTTTTCTAAATTAAATTAAAACAAAAGTTGCCGATGAAGTTTCCCATCCTGAGCCCTAAAAGAAGGTTTGCCGTTATACCTGCCGCGCTGCCTTCTTCCAGCCCTTGCGCACTGGTAAAATTGCTACTGGCTAGCAAGCCATGCCGGACATCATGTGCATGCAAAACAGCACCATGCATGCATGCAAAGAAAGCATGGCCACCATGAGTTCTTTTTGCCGCAAATCAACCAATGCAAGAGTAGTAAGACTTCTCTGTATGTGATGCTATGCATATGCAGCAAATATTTTCCTTTAGAAAATAAACAATTATGATAGTTTCTGTATACCTCTTCTGCAGGGACTTCAGTAATCTAATCTTTGGCCTTCGTCATCTCTTGGACCAGTCGAAATTCCTAATTCTTGTCCACCACATAAATATTTTCATTTTTTGATCCCTTGTTTTATGTGTCCAGGATTTCTCTTGCACAACGATTCCTAAATTTCTTTTCTTTCCCATCGCAATATAGACCAGCCTTTGTTTTTCTTTGCTCGCTTGTCCTAAAGCCTAGCCGCGGCAGCTGTGGGAGGAGAGGAACGAGCAGGTAGGGAGAACGGGCAAGGAGGAGAGGAACGGGCGTCGGAGGCTGGCGTGGGTCGGGTGGGGACAGAGCAATAAAGGCAGGGGTATTTTGGTCCACCCACCAAATTCATGATGAAAATATCTAACAGATCACACGGCAGTGTTCCAAAAGAAAGGAATGAAAAATTTTGATATCAAATAGGAGAGACCGAAGTTTCTAGTGCTATACAGGGAATAATATTTTCAAGCAGTGCTATATAGGGAATAAAGGAAATAAAGGGGGATGGCTCATCAAATATGCTTGAAAAATCAATTAGGAAACAAAGGAAACAAGTGGAGTAACTCAACACATCATCGAATCTTGTCCTTGATCTGTCCAGGATATCCATGTGCTCTTACTAGTTCTGCATCAGTACTTCAGTAGGAGTATCTGACAGGCTAGAGAGTGCAGTACAAAAATGAAGGGCAGACCACACATGCTAATATGGAATCTTGATAATGTGACTAGTTTCTCGGAAATTTACATTTTTACCGGCATAATGATGCAGCGTGTAATCAAACATGCTCTTTAATTTAATCATCTATATACAGGAAGACACACATCGTCACACTGAATTATCTCGAACTGAGAAGCCTGCGTGAATCTATCTCCTTCGTTGCTGTTGCCCAGGCATGTTCTCACGGAGGTTGGTTATGATGATGCATACAAGGCTAATGTAAACCAAGCACATGGACCTTGATTTTAGGTCAGCACATGAGCACAAGAGAAGACCTTTTTACTTCTGCTTTCATTAGAATATTTTTTTGTGAGCTTGTTCGAGATCGTAATAGAACAAAACAGTAAAGCAACATTTATTTGTATAATTCATTACCAGTGAAGGTGAAGTATTCATCTAGTTGGTTGTGATGCAGATCACATGGCTATATGACCAAGCCTTTATCTTTTTTTGTGCACTTTGAGAATTCATGCTTTAACCAATGGCATATATATATATGGTGAACTCTCAATATAATCCAAGTGAAGAACCTTAATCTTCACTGAAGCATGTCCTTCGTCTGTCGAACACAGCCACGTGGTGAATTCAGGGTTGCTGCAGGCAGTCGCTCACTAAGGGTTCTGCATCAGCTAGGACTGCGATTCCAGTATAAAACACCCGGAAACACTCTAGACGCACCACATAGAAGCAGATGTATTACTTACTGTAGACACAGTTACACACATCCAGAAGATCAAACCCCTGATTATCTGGAAACCAGGCTTGGACAAGGCCGGAATTTCTAGCTGCACAATCGAAGGCCATAGAACTAGAGAACTGCTACCTACCTATTCTAAGGCCAATACTGAACTGTGGTACTTGTTCGAGGCATGGGAGGAATCAGCACACTTTTGAGGTCAGTTATATGCCTATCACCAAAATCAATTGCTCTCTTCTACTTTCAGGAAAATTTAGTCATGTCACAAGCTCGTCAATTAAGAATAATGCACCTTGAATAATGCACCTTCCGCTGAATGCTTGGTTTGGAGAATGGCTAGGTCACCAGGTGCCAGCATGTTGTAGGGGCTTGCATCGTACCTGTCTACGTACGGCTGCAGGGGTTGAGCATAGAGGCTAAGTTGCTTGACCTTTGGATCGTCTGCAAACTTCACTACCAGAAAACGTTACATCCGCACCGCCCCTCGGCCTCGGCCATTTTTGGACCCGGTGCTGATGGGGCATCAGCACCGGGTCCAACGGTTAGGCGCGGGGGCGGCGCACGGGGGCGGCGGGGGCAGCACATTAGCACCGGGTCGTGGCATGACCCGGTGCTAATGCACCCCCTTTAGCACCGGTTGCAGCCAGCAACCGGTGCTAATGTGCCCGAGGCCATTTAGCACCGGTTGCTGGCTGCAACCGGTGCTAAAGGGGGGCATTAGCACCAGGTCTTGCCACGACACGGTGCTAATGTGCTGCCCCCGCCGCCCCCGTGCGCCGCCCCCGCGCCTAACCGTTGGACCCGGTGCTGATGCCCCATCAGCACCGGGTCCAAAAATGGCCGAGGCGGAGGAGGCGGGCGGATGTGAAGCATTCTGTAATATATATTAAATTTGTATTAACTTTATATTGTATTATATATTTGTTATTGGTTAATAATACAGATGAATAGACAATGGATGTACGGGGACAACCACACTCAGGCGTTCCGTGATGGCCTCAGGGCGTTTCACGAAGCCGCCGAGGTGAACAGGACGCCGTCAGGTTTCATGTTCTGTCCATGCACCAATTGTCGAAATATACAATCGTACAAACATAGAGGAGATCTTCAGGTGCATTTGATGAGGCACGGTTTCATGAGCAATTATTCTGTTCGGACGAAACACGGTGAAAGAGGAATTCTAATGGATGAAGAGGAACAAGACGAGCACGATCTTGAAGTATGTCCGTAATCGTTCTCGTCCAGAAGGATGCATTGCTAAGGGATACGAAACAGAGGAGGTCATTGAATTCTGTGTTGACTTTGTCGACGATCTTATGCCGATTGGTGTGCCCGAATCACAACACGAGGGGAGACTTGCTGGAAAGGGCACACTAGGCAGAAGATCGATGGTGATCAAGGACATTGACACATTTCGTAAAGCGCACCTCACAGTTTTACAGCAATCAACCTTAGTTGCTCCGTACATCGAGGAACACATGAGGACTCTCTGGGACGAAAATCCAACAAAGTCTGCGGGCTTTATTCAGCGTCAGCACAATAACACTTTTGCCGGTTGGTTGCGACGACGTCTTATGGGTGTTGAGGGCATTGATGAGCAGCTAGCATTTTTATCTAGGGGTCCATCGAGTACGATCTTGAAATTCCAAGGATACGACATCAATGGGTATACATTTTACACAAGAGCCCAAGACAAGAAAAGCACTAGAGTACGGACCTTTGAAGATCCCACTGTTTAAGTGCCAATGGGTGAAGCATCCTGTTAGCAGCGGAGGAGACACCGTATCTACGGCGTGATCACAATCAAGGAACTAATGTAAAGAGGAAGTTTATTAGTGTCCGAGTAAACGATGATGCCATGTAATTTCATTGCACTATGTTCCAGCTATGTTTCTAAGTGATTTCATTGCATTACATAATTACTAAGTGATAATATAGTTTCTAAGATTTTCTATTAATTTTCTAAGATTTTCTATTAATTCTAGCATTTTATATTGATTTTCTAGTAATTTATAAGATTTTCTAGCATTTTATATTGATTTTCTAGTAATTTATAAGATTTTCTAGTAATTTATAAGATTTTCTAGTAATTTATAAGATTTTCTAGTAATTTATAAGATTTTCTAGTAATTTATAAGATTTTCTAGTAATTTATAAGATTTTCTAGTAATTTATAAGATTTTCTAGTAATTTATAAGATTTTCTAGTAATTTATAAGATTTTCTAGTAATTTATAAGATTTTCTAGTAATTTATAAGATTTTCTAGTAATTTATAAGATTTTCTAGTAATTTATAAGATTTTCTAGTAATTTATAAGATTTTCTAGTAATTTATAAGATTTTCTAGTAATTTATAAGATTTTCTAGTAATTTATAAGATTTTCTAGTAATTTATAAGATTTTCTAGTAATTTATAAGATTTTCTAGTAATTTATAAGATTTTCTAGTAATTTATAAGATTTTCTAGTAATTTATAAGATTTTCTAGTAATTTATAAGATTTTCTAGTAATTTATAAGATTTTCTAGTAATTTATAAGATTTTCTAGTAATTTATAAGATTTTCTAGTAATTTATAAGATTTTCTAGTAATTTATAAGATTTTCTAGTAATTTATAAGATTTTCTAGTAATTTATAAGATTTTCTAGTAATTTATAAGATTTTCTAGTAATTTATAAGATTTTCTAGTAATTTATAAGATTTTCTAGTAATTTATAAGATTTTCTAGTAATTTATAAGATTTTCTAGTAATTTATAAGATTTTCTAGTAATTTATAAGATTTTCTAGTAATTTATAAGATTTTCTAGTAATTTATAAGATTTTCTAGTAATTTATAAGATTTTCTAGTAATTTATAAGATTTTCTAGTAATTTATAAGATTTTCTAGTAATTTATAAGATTTTCTAGTAATTTATAAGATTTTCTAGTAATTTATAAGATTTTCTAGTAATTTATAAGATTTTCTAGTAATTTATAAGATTTTCTAGTAATTTATAAGATTTTCTAGTAATTTATAAGATTTTCTAGTAATTTATAAGATTTTCTAGTAATTTATAAGATTTTCTAGTAATTTATAAGATTTTCTAGTAATTTATAAGATTTTCTAGTAATTTATAAGATTTTCTAGTAATTTATAAGATTTTCTAGTAATTTATAAGATTTTCTAGTAATTTATAAGATTTTCTAGTAATTTATAAGATTTTCTAGTAATTTATAAGATTTTCTAGTAATTTATAAGATTTTCTAGTAATTTATAAGATTTTCTAGTAATTTATAAGATTTTCTAGTAATTTATAAGATTTTCTAGTAATTTATAAGATTTTCTAGTAATTTATAAGATTTTCTAGTAATTTATAAGATTTTCTAGTAATTTATAAGATTTTCTAGTAATTTATAAGATTTTCTAGTAATTTATAAGATTTTCTAGTAATTTATAAGATTTTCTAGTAATTTATAAGATTTTCTAGTAATTTATAAGATTTTCTAGTAATTTATAAGATTTTCTAGTAATTTATAAGATTTTCTAGTAATTTATAAGATTTTCTAGTAATTTATAAGATTTTCTAGTAATTTATAAGATTTTCTAGTAATTTATAAGATTTTCTAGTAATTTATAAGATTTTCTAGTAATTTATAAGATTTTCTAGTAATTTATAAGATTTTCTAGTAATTTATAAGATTTTCTAGTAATTTATAAGATTTTCTAGTAATTTATAAGATTTTCTAGTAATTTATAAGATTTTCTAGTAATTTATAAGATTTTCTAGTAATTTATAAGATTTTCTAGTAATTTATAAGATTTTCTAGTAATTTATAAGATTTTCTAGTAATTTATAAGATTTTCTAGTAATTTATAAGATTTTCTAGTAATTTATAAGATTTTCTAGTAATTTATAAGATTTTCTAGTAATTTATAAGATTTTCTAGTAATTTATAAGATTTTCTAGTAATTTATAAGATTTTCTAGTAATTTATAAGATTTTCTAGTAATTTATAAGATTTTCTAGTAATTTATAAGATTTTCTAGTAATTTATAAGATTTTCTAGTAATTTATAAGATTTTCTAGTAATTTATAAGATTTTCTAGTAATTTATAAGATTTTCTAGTAATTTATAAGATTTTCTAGTAATTTATAAGATTTTCTAGTAATTTATAAGATTTTCTAGTAATTTATAAGATTTTCTAGTAATTTATAAGATTTTCTAGTAATTTATAAGATTTTCTAGTAATTTATAAGATTTTCTAGTAATTTATAAGATTTTCTAGTAATTTATAAGATTTTCTAGTAATTTATAAGATTTTCTAGTAATTTATAAGATTTTCTAGTAATTTATAAGATTTTCTAGTAATTTATAAGATTTTCTAGTAATTTATAAGATTTTCTAGTAATTTATAAGATTTTCTAGTAATTTATAAGATTTTCTAGTAATTTATAAGATTTTCTAGTAATTTATAAGATTTTCTAGTAATTTATAAGATTTTCTAGTAATTTATAAGATTTTCTAGTAATTTATAAGATTTTCTAGTAATTTATAAGATTTTCTAGTAATTTATAAGATTTTCTAGTAATTTATAAGATTTTCTAGTAATTTATAAGATTTTCTAGTAATTTATAAGATTTTCTAGTAATTTATAAGATTTTCTAGTAATTTATAAGATTTTCTAGTAATTTATAAGATTTTCTAGTAATTTATAAGATTTTCTAGTAATTTATAAGATTTTCTAGTAATTTATAAGATTTTCTAGTAATTTATAAGATTTTCTAGTAATTTATAAGATTTTCTAGTAATTTATAAGATTTTCTAGTAATTTATAAGATTTTCTAGTAATTTATAAGATTTTCTAGTAATTTATAAGATTTTCTAGTAATTTATAAGATTTTCTAGTAATTTATAAGATTTTCTAGTAATTTATAAGATTTTCTAGTAATTTATAAGATTTTCTAGTAATTTATAAGATTTTCTAGTAATTTATAAGATTTTCTAGTAATTTATAAGATTTTCTAGTAATTTATAAGATTTTCTAGTAATTTATAAGATTTTCTAGTAATTTATAAGATTTTCTAGTAATTTATAAGATTTTCTAGTAATTTATAAGATTTTCTAGTAATTTATAAGATTTTCTAGTAATTTATAAGATTTTCTAGTAATTTATAAGATTTTCTAGTAATTTATAAGATTTTCTAGTAATTTATAAGATTTTCTAGTAATTTATAAGATTTTCTAGTAATTTATAAGATTTTCTAGTAATTTATAAGATTTTCTAGTAATTTATAAGATTTTCTAGTAATTTATAAGATTTTCTAGTAATTTATAAGATTTTCTAGTAATTTATAAGATTTTCTAGTAATTTATAAGATTTTCTAGTAATTTATAAGATTTTCTAGTAATTTATAAGATTTTCTAGTAATTTATAAGATTTTCTAGTAATTTATAAGATTTTCTAGTAATTTATAAGATTTTCTAGTAATTTATAAGATTTTCTAGTAATTTATAAGATTTTCTAGTAATTTATAAGATTTTCTAGTAATTTATAAGATTTTCTAGTAATTTATAAGATTTTCTAGTAATTTATAAGATTTTCTAGTAATTTATAAGATTTTCTAGTAATTTATAAGATTTTCTAGTAATTTATAAGATTTTCTAGTAATTTATAAGATTTTCTAGTAATTTATAAGATTTTCTAGTAATTTATAAGATTTTCTAGTAATTTATAAGATTTTCTAGTAATTTATAAGATTTTCTAGTAATTTATAAGATTTTCTAGTAATTTATAAGATTTTCTAGTAATTTATAAGATTTTCTAGTAATTTATAAGATTTTCTAGTAATTTATAAGATTTTCTAGTAATTTATAAGATTTTCTAGTAATTTATAAGATTTTCTAGTAATTTATAAGATTTTCTAGTAATTTATAAGATTTTCTAGTAATTTATAAGATTTTCTAGTAATTTATAAGATTTTCTAGCATTTTATATTGATTTGGCATAAAAACACTATATTTTTTACTAAAAACACTATATTTCCTAAAAACACTATATTTTTTACTAAAAGCTATTTCCTAAAATCGAAATGGAAAAAAAGGTAAATAGTAACCCCCGGTGCTGAATACTAGTTTGAGAAACGGCGGGAACGAAGATTTGGGGGCCTTTAGCACCGGGTAGATCTGAAATCCGGTGCTAAAGGCCCCCAAATTTTCGTTCCCGCCATTTCCCAATTTTGTTTGCCGCCATCTGCTAAAGGCGGACCCGGTGCTAAAGGTACATTAGCACCGGGTCCTAGGGACACCCGGTGCGAATGACCCCCACCTTTAGCACCGGGTGTTTGATCAACCCGGTGCTAAAGGTCCTCCACCCGGTGCTAAAGGGCTCAGCCAATATAACCGCGCCGCCCTTCCCTTCCACAGCCCCCATCACACTTGGTAAAAATCGTCGCTCGTCTTCCCCGAGAGGAGCCCGTCGCCGCCGCCGCATCACTTCGCCTCCCCGCCTCCTGGAGCGCTGCCAATACGTCACCGAGCCTCCCCGCCTCCCGGAGCTGTCTCTTCCAACATATATATATAATTATAACCTATAAAATTCATTGCACAAATATAACCAACATATTTTCAATATATATGCATATATATATTTCTAACTATATAACCAAGATATGCATATTAAGCATATAACATTTTCCATAAATTTCTAAGCATTTCCACAGCGAAGCATATGAAGCATATATTTCTAAGTATATAACTAACATCAATTTTTCACCAATGCGATGCATCGATCTCCTGCAAGAAAAAAACGCCTCGGCGACCTCGCCGTCCCCGCCGCCGAGCAGAGGCATGCCCCTTCTCTCTGTGTGTGCCCGGCCTTCGCGCCGAGGCGTTTTTTTCTTGCAGGAGATCGATGCATCGCATTGGTGAAAAATTGATGTTAGTTATATACTTAGAAATATATGCTTCATATGCTTCGCTGTGGAAATGCTTAGAAATTTATGGAAAATGTTATATGATTAATATGCATATCTTGGTTATATAGTTAGAAATATATATATGCATATATATTGAAAATATGTTGGTTATATTTGTGCAATGAATTTTATAGGTTATAATTATATATATATGTTGGTTATATAGTTAGAAATGCATATTGTAAATTTATTGCAAATGTATTGTATTGGAAATGTATTGTATTGCTCGTGGAAATGTTATATTGGAATTTATTTTATTGGAATGTTATATTAGAATTTTAGCGAATCCGTTAGTGAACCACTTAGAGAACCACTTATCGGCTAATATATTATATGAATTTTACTTAATTTCTTTTGGTCGACAGTGTGCCAAACAGGGGCTGGGAAATAATTTATGTGCATACTATGTTTGCGATTACATGTGGAATTAGGGACATAACTTCGTGGGTCCTTTCCCCAACTCAGGAGGCTATAAGTTATAAACACATTTCCATTATTATTAAGTGCACAATTATTGTCTCCAACTCGGCGGATTAAATATCTTTCAATTATTTGTAAATTATAGATGTTCAGACGGAAGGAAGAATCTCTAGAGCGAGAAAGAATTGACGCAATTGCAGAACAGCTCGTTGGATGGATCTGGGACGAGGTCGTCAAAAAAATCGCGGTGCTAAAGGGCTCGGCCAATATAACCGCGCCACCCTTCCCTTCCACAGCCCCCATCACACTTGGTAAAAATCGCCGCTCGTCTTCCCCGAGAGGAGCCCGTCGCCGCCGCCGCGCCGCTTCGCCTCCCCGCCTCCTGGAGCGCCGC
>OAMR01000083.1:2986856-3011423 GCA_900205405.1 Echinochloa crus-galli
AGTATTAAAATATTTATTGCATTTCAGAGTCACGCAAAAGTTATAGTGGAAGAAGAAATGAGCGTTTAACCAAAATGTAGCAAAAGTCACCACAGCCATATTACTAGGGGAGTCAGCTAGAACTCTTTAAAGTCGCCAGTAAATTTCTCAAATTTCTCCAAGTCAAAACATCAATCTGGGTATTATAGATACAATATAAATAACATAAGCATGAGCACATACTGTACTCCGGAAAGTTCAAAAATAAATGACATGCAAAATTTTATATAGTGGAAGACTGAAAGGTTAACTATATTTTGCAATTTTAGTTAGTCAAATTTTATTGAGCAGCTGATTAATAGTAAATATAAGTTTAATACCAAACAACAATTGGATGGCCAAAGATACCCGGTTTTGGAGTTCGATGGCCAAAACCAAACTGAGGCAAGAGTTGGATGGTCAAAAATGGACTTTTTCCTTATTTATATGCGTTCCTAGCCTGACGACACACATGCGATGGTAATAGTGTCCTATTTAGAACCCACGGTGTAAAAGATTATAACTATAGATTCATATTATAAAGCAGCTGTGACATTATATTGGTTCAAAAAGTTGGAAAATTTTTATTTACTACTACCTCTGTTCCAAACTACAGTTCATTGTTGGCTTTTCTCGTAACGTTTCACCGTTCGGCTTATTAAAAAATTTAGTCAAAATATATCATCAACCTGTGCTTTTGCTTGGGCTAGTGACGTAACTACTGATTACTGCTTGTTGCTGTCTCTCTCATTCCAATAATTTCAAGAAAAATAAGTACTAAGCACAAAGTTTTAATAATTATTTCTGCGATGATTCCACATTCCAACTTGTTTGGAATTAATTGAATCATACTGATATATTTTATCGACACAATGACTAGATTAGTATTCTTAATTCTTATATCCCAGAAATTAAATACAAATATAGAGCATGTGAATCACTATATAATTGACTGTTACAACAAGGGTGTATCTACACTGCGAATCCATATTGCCGCTCTTATGCCAATAATTTATACTATAAAACAAAAGTTGTTTTTGATGTAACTTATGATTCGGTATGTCAAAGCTTTGCCGTGTGCTTTTTTTTACAACACACGACAAAGAGGTTGTTTGCCATGTGCCCGATAAATTGCACACGGCAAAGTTTCGGACACACGACAAACTATGTGTTTTCGGTAGTAATAGGGCCACAACTTAAGATTCTACTGGGGCACACACACCTTGGTGTGCACGTCTAGGACTTTATTTCCGTGTTTTATTCACATTCGCAACTCCATGTCCCATACAACCTTTACAATTTCGGCCCCGCCATACTCATACATGTACATCTTTGCTAGTGGGGCAATTGTGATGCAACTTTATTTTATTTCAAACGTCAGCCTTATCCCGCCGACGAAGCTTACAGCTTACCGTTGTTTTATCAAATTTATTCTGTAAGAGGAATATATGTTTTACTGGATATTTCCTTAGTTTTATATGGAGATGTTTGCTGCAAAACGACATCTGCTTTTTTATTTCACTATATATAATGCCTAGAGAAGAGTAAATATAGATCATGCAACACTCCAGTTAAATACATACACATAGACTAAATCATACTCATACAAACATATACACCCTTGTGTAATGCCTAGATAACCTCAGAAACCAACATGTGCATGGTGTTTTCCTTGCAATAAAACCACATACTACATAACTTGTTATAGTGATCTGGTCAATTCTTTCCGAACTTATCTTGGTTCAGGATCTGTTATTGATAGCTCATTCGGTGACACTACTGTCGACTTTGCTGTAGACACATTAATGAATCCTGGGTATGATTGGGAGTATCTGCCTGAGTCTACGTTTCCACTCATTTCTATGTAGAATGCTGGCCTGGATGGAGGTTGGGAGGGGACCGTGTTGCTTTCGAGCATGACGCTGATAGCCGATATAGTCGGCCTATCCAAAGGGTCTTCCTGGACGCAGGACAATCCAATATGAATGCACCTCAAAATCTCATCACACGATAAATCACTCGTTAAATAAGGGTCAATAATGTCCGTGATCGTTTTCATTGTCCAGTGTTCCCATACCTGAATCAATATGATTAATGGTGTTTCAGAAAGAGCGTAGTCAGACATAGGTTTGTCTTTTCTACAATTTATATTACATAATATCTATAGTTTTCTACTATTAACATCATTACTGTGAAAGTTAAATGTTGGAGACAAGAATCAATGACGGAAACGTTATCTACTATACAATGGGCAAAGCACCATTCATATATTGTGAATAGCGTATAAGTAAACTACTCACAAGACTTGGTAGATCAATAGATTGGTCAGAATTGTAGGAGTCACTGTTTCTCCTTCCTGTGATGATCTCCAAAATCAACACACCAAAGCTATATATGTCCGACTTTATAGAATACTGCCCACGTAGTGCATATTCTGGTGCCATGTATCCACTGAAAGACACTCGACAAATCTATATCAGTTGAACTTTCTTTTTTAGATAATATCAGTTGAACATAATATCACTACTGAATACTGACAGTACTTCGCACAACAAGAGAGTATTTACAGTACTTACTATGTTCCGACAACTCTTTTTGTCGTATCTTGTGATTGATCCTCTCCAAAAAGCCTTGCCAAGCCAAAGTCTGAAATCTTAGGGTTCATATCTGCATCCAATAGAATGTTGCTTGCTTTGAGATCCCGGTGAACTATCTTTAGCTGAGATTCTTCATGCAGATATTGCAATCCCCGAGTAATTCCATTTATTATGGTAAATCGCTTGGCCCAATCAAGTACTTTCCGCTTCTCAGAGTCTGCATGTGGCACCAATGTGTATAAAGCATATTTCAGCACCATAACATTTCAGTAGACAATCATCATGCTCTTTTAAGAAATAATATAGCAGTACTGACATAGTTATCGATCGTTTCCGTATTACCGAAAAGAAAGGTGTCCAGACTTGTGTTAGGCATGTATTCATAGACAAGAAGCTTCTCGTTATCTTCCAAGCAAACTCCAACGAGCCTCACAAGGTTTTTGTGCTGGAGCTTGGCAATTAAGGCCAGCTCATTTTTTAGTTCCCCTATCCCCTGCCGAGAATTCTGAGAGAGTCTTTTCACCGCTATTTCTTGACCGTTAGGAAGGGATCCCTGTTCAGTTAATTTACAGGTTTCTAAATAACTGACAAGAACAATGGTGGTAACTGAAATCGAGCAATTTAAATTGACCAATCACTACGTATACCTTGTAAACAGCACCAAATCCCCCTTCACCTAGCTTATTATTTTCTGCAAAACTATTGGTAGCCATATGTAGCGTTCGCAGATCAATAAGTAGTGGTTCAATGCTTTCAATGTCCTCTATATGAGATGTAACTGTGTCAAAAAGACAAGTATTTCAATAGTTAGTATATACAAATACACAGACAACAGAGCTAATCATTACGGATTCTCCGTTCCATTTCATTGAAGCAAAACACTACTGTAGGTTGCATAAAAAAGTGAAATGGTGCAGCAACCTATAATTGTAACTCCCAAGCACGCAAAACCTCTCTTAATTAATCTACTTCAGTGCATCTGGCGCCAGCACTGGTAGCTGGCAAAAAAAGAAGTAATTACTGATTTAAGGTATATGGAGGAACTTACATGAGGGTGACCTTTTATTTTTCCTGTTTGTTTTCCTCCTCCAGCAGAAAATGCACATCGCCAAGCTTGCAACTATAGCCACCACTATAGGTAGCACGATTGCAAGAATTTTACCCGTTTCGTTACTCTTGTCGCCATGTTGGACAGTCTCTGAACATTTCGTTTAGCGTTAAATTAAGTTAGTAAAAAGAAACTAGTACTATAGATACTGGTATACATCAACCTGTGCTTTTGCTTGGGCTAGTGACGTAACTACTGATTACTGCTTGTTGCTGTCTCTCTCATTCCAATAATTTCAAGAAAAATAAGTACTAAGCACAAAGTTTTAATAATTATTTCTGCGATGATTCCACATTCCAACTTGTTTGGAATTAATTGAATCATACTGATATATTTTATCGACACAATGACTAGATTAGTATTCTTAATTCTTATATCCCAGAAATTAAATACAAATATAGAGCATGTGAATCACTATATAATTGACTGTTACAACAAGGGTGTATCTACACTGCGAATCCATATTGCCGCTCTTATGCCAATAATTTATACTATAAAACAAAAGTTGTTTTTGATGTAACTTATGATTCGGTATGTCAAAGCTTTGCCGTGTGCTTTTTTTTACAACACACGACAAAGAGGTTGTTTGCCATGTGCCCGATAAATTGCACACGGCAAAGTTTCGGACACACGACAAACTATGTGTTTTCGGTAGTAATAGGGCCACAACTTAAGATTCTACTGGGGCACACACACCTTGGTGTGCACGTCTAGGACTTTATTTCCGTGTTTTATTCACATTCGCAACTCCATGTCCCATACAACCTTTACAATTTCGGCCCCGCCATACTCATACATGTACATCTTTGCTAGTGGAATGAAAATTTTAAGTCGTTCTTCTACAAATTTGAGTTAGAGAAGGTTAACAGTTATGGCAAAACTGAAAGAATCTGCATTTTGGAATGGAAGGAGAATAATTTATATATGGGTCTAGTGAATCGTATAGTAATTTCTGTATGGATTCGGAATATACTATATATTTTGCAGTAACAATATTACTTATTTTATTGTTTCAGGACTAGATGGTGGAAAGGCATTTTTTTTTGTAAATCATGGAGCCGTAAGCTATCACCTTTGTAAAATAGAAATGCTTTTTCGATCAGCTGAGAAAATATAAAGACAAAGATCGATACACACCAGCCAGGATATATATATATACCTGCTGGCAGCTGAACCATGGTGGAACCGTTGTAGAATCGGTACACCTCATACCGCACGATGCACCGCAGTCCGGCGATCCTGGCGCCTTTGGTGTTGGGGATGAATACTTGTGGCATCTCGGCAATTGCAGCATCAAGGCACCCCCGGCACTGCCCAGGCGTCAGGTCAGGGGTGCACGACGCCATGCCGTAGATGTTGGGGTAGGTCGCGTCGAAGCCAATGGCTCCCGTCACAAACTTCTTCTCCGAGTTTGTGGTGGCCATGTAATCGGCCATGCGGTTGAGGAGCTCGTAGGCGGTCGCCTTGAACCGGCCGGCGCCATCAGAGGTGATGTTCTGACCGTTGAAGAGCTGCACCTCCTGGTCCTCCGAGTTGGTAGCGGAGGTGAGGAAGTCTCGGTCGGAGAAGCCGAGGAGGCATGTGTCGTAGAAGACGGCGGCGCCCTTGTTGTCCGGGCACAGCTTGTGCGCGGCGTCAAAGCTTGAGTTGATGCAGTCATGGCAGGCGGAGACACTCTGGTCACCGCTGCATTGCCCAAGGGCGTAAACGATGTCCGGTGCCGTCCCGATTACAGCTTTAGCGAAGAGGGTAGGGGACTTGGAGACGTTGCTTGGCAGCGCCGCAGCGACCAGGCGGAGATTGTTACCGTAGGTGCTGTTAGCCGTGTAGTTACTGGTGGTGTTGCAGGCTGGCCATGGAATACCAGCAGTGGGTGGTGTGAGGGCCAGCAGCAGGAGGCAGGCAACTGCTAGCAGGGCCACGGCATGGCCGTGGATCGACATGGTTTTTTTTTACAAGCGTGGATGGATCGGCGAGTGGCTGCAACCGATGATGAGGAAGAAGAGAGAGAGCGCGCGTGTGCTTGGTTAATTAGCTAGGGAATGAAGAAGAAGAGGCTGTGGATCTGCTGTACAGAAACGAATTATTGAAGCAAGGATATGGCTGGAAGCTAGCCCCATAATTTAGGGCACGCATTGACGACTTGACTTGTTGGGAGACACTTCTCCTTGTCTTCCTGCTTTTTGCTGTCATCAAAGGGAAATAGTTAACTGTCGTGAAGGACAGGGAATCAACCGGCTACACATATATTTACGTACATCAAGGAGCCCACACAGTGGGATCCATGAATTGTATTGTTATATGACCGATGCTCTATTTGTATGGTGGACATATAGTCTTGCGTCATGGATCGAAGACTTGTGATCGAGATATGGAGAATTATTATTGACGCCTTTTCTCTCCCTAGATATTTTATCATAGCACTACGTTGTAAATGTAGATAGAGATGCATGGCTGAACAAAGAAACTTTTTCTCTACTATATCAGGCCCGGCCTGTTTGTTTTAGCCCCAAGATTATATATTACAGGCTTTATTTACAGCTTGCAATTGCTATAACCTGTTAGCTCGTTAGAAGCTGATTGTCAGAGTGTAACAGCCTGCCATGCGGATTATCAATTATGTAATCTTGGACATGTATGTTTCAGCTTGAAGATTATAAAACCTGCAAGCTAAATTCTACAAATACAAACTGAAATGAACATGGTCTTGACAAGCCTTTTCGTCAATGTATATGTCATGTTCATTCATTTTATTTCGCATCAATAGTACACATGGGTAACTACAGCCCACAATAATGGGATCTCGACCTACAAAGTCATGACAGAAACGCATGGTCCACAGTACTACACATCATGGTCACTGGTTTATGAGCGATTGAAAATAGTTACCATCGTACTCAATATAGATAGAGATGCTTGAAGTAAGACTTTTCTTTTCTACGCCCGCTGCTCGGGAATATACGATGTTTTAGCCGCTTCTCCTTGTTCCAGAATCTATATGACCATGCATCTAATTTTGAAGAATTAGGTTTGGTATAATAACTCCAGTATTACCTTGTCTTCGCTTATTAATTCGATCGTTTACCCACCTCTAATGTGTACAATTACAGGGATTTATATACCCGTAGTTGTTGCTTAAACAGACCCCCGATGTGAGCTGTTCTAGAGAGAGTGAGGGACGGTTCAATACCGGAGGCTTCGTAATGCAGGGCCAAAGGCATAGAGGCGCTGTGCAAAGTTCCACTACATGATTATCTAGATCAGAAACTAGATAACTGAGTCAAAATAGTTTCACGGTGATAAACTCCTCTCAAGTACGATGAAACTCTTCATTCTCTCTCCTATGCCACATCAACGTATCTAATGCCATGAAACTTCCCATGAAACCCCCACTGAAACTCGCCTAATAAGGGGGTGTTTCGATCCAGCTACTAAAATCAAAATAGGATAAAATTAGTACTAAAAGGGGCTAAATATCTAAACACTAGGGACTAAAAGGAACTAAAATGTTTTAGCACTTTTAGCACCTAAAGATGTGATAAAAGGGACTAAAGAGATGATTTTTTCACCAAATACACCTCATGACCTCTCACACCGTTGTCGAACCGACGCCGACAATGCACCTCACCATCGGCCGTCTTCTCTGCCGCTGGCGTCCACCCGGCCGATTTGCCGCATCCGTCCGATTGGACCGAGACACCACCACGACGACCATCTCCTCGTCGAGACAAAGCTCCGCCACCGGTCGCCATCGTGGTCTCGCCACCGGAGCGCCTCGCCCACGCGAACACCGAGCTAGACACCATCGTCGGCCGTGCACCGCCCGATTCGGCCGCCTCCACATGCCCCCGCCGTCGGTGAGCATCCGCCTAACCTACCCACGCCCTCCTCTACCACTTCCATGAGCTGCCCGCCGCTTTAGGTCGCCGGAGCGCCGGCGAGCCCGATGCCCGGAGGCCCCTTGCACGCGCGGGAAAGAGGGGCATCGGAGGAAGGGTAAAAACGTCTTTGCGCACATGATTAAAGCTTCTTTAGCATATTTTAGTCCTAAAATCCGAATAGGGGTACTAAACTTTAGTACCTTCATTTTATTACTTCTTGTTTTAGTCCTAAGGATCCAAACATGCCCTAAGTTGGTGATGGAACTGCAGGGCTCAGGAATCTGTTGGCAAAGCCATGTAATGAACATACGGGGGTCACATAAATGGACACAGCTTAGAAGCCACACAGATAACCGGACATAATGCTCTATATCAATCTATCAGACGTTGAAAAGAAATGTAAATCTCTTATCATCCCAAATATCTTATCGGGAAGAAAAATTTGTGCATGTCTTCCATGCAGATTGCAGATTGCAGATGAAATCTTTCGTGAATGTTCAGTTGCAACTTTTTATTTTATTCTGCAGGTCCATCTTGCCCGTCCCAAAAACTTTCTTGATTTTTTCTCAACTAAACTAGTATGACTTCCTGCAAAATACACGATATGCACATGAACAGCATTCTCTTTATTTATAAACAACTTAACCAAAAAATATATTTATGAAATAAATAAATTTTATTTACAATGTCGATCCTTATGCCTCATTCACTACTCATAACTGAAGGTGTACCCTCTGTTGTCAGAACTGTTGCCATAAAAATTATTTATGCTATGTATAATATGCAAAATTGTATTTGTAATGCGGAGCCAGATGTAGAGGCTCTGTGAAAGTAAGGGCTAGAAGTGGAACTGAATAATGTGAGGATGCATATACTTATCTCATTGCTTGAAAAACATTCCATTATATATTATTGTAGTGCAAAGGTTCCATACGAGTATTTTCCTGATGTTTTTGTCAACTTATATATCCACGCTATTTTCCCTATTTCATTATACTATATATATATATATGATAAAAATGTCCATTCTTGCCATTATTAGGGTTCACATTTTATAATTTGATAATTGTTTTCTTTTTTCTAATTTGACCTAATTCTTCAATCCAAACCAAGTCAAGTTTCATAGAAAAAAGCAATGAATCCTGTCCAATTATACATAGATAGATAACATTATTGTGCTTCCCAATTGGACTACTTGATCATTCTTCCCTGTGGTACGATGACGTATATTTCTCAAGTGGTATTCTTGATACTGAAGCATGCATTCACACCTATGCATATTTACTGTTTGATGCATGTACTCTCTTTCAGTGAGATTATCCCAAAAACCAAAGTGACACTCTGTATAAAGACATAGCCTTCTGTTCATTCTATCGGAATATGATAAGAGGAACTCCAGCATTAACACCTGAGCAACTCAGCAATAGCCCTCAAATCATGCCCTCAAAATATTAAATGGGGCTGCCTCTATTTTTTTGAGGGCCTCAGAAATTGTTCCAACTCCAACAATAACCCCCTAAGAACGGAGGACTCCCTAGAAACTACAGGGAACATAGGGTGGAGATATGAATTTGGAGGCCTTATCAAACTAGGGGCCTAAGCAGATGGCCTGTTGGAGCGCAACTTTTTTGTTTGGCTCTCTGAATTTGGGTTGGGGGCTTGTTTAGAGGGTTTGCTGGAGTTACTCTAGAACTATTTGTAAGCAAATTAAATTTGGACTGCCCCCGTTTCCTGAGGTCCCCAAAAGTGACATCAACTCTAGCAGCTACTTTAAATTTCAATTCCTCCCCATATTCTACATGTAATGCTCTGCAGTCCTTTGCAAATACGCCATCCCTGGCTGCTCGATCATCTGAAACAATTGGATCTATGCAAATGTTCTCCTGTGACATGTGCATCATTGGTTGGATTAGAAACGTCTTCAAGTGGTGCTGACAATCTCAACACATCAATCTCTATCCACATTTCTACAAATTATAAAACCAGTCCTACAAATTCAATAATTAGTCCACAAATTGCATCCACTTTTCTACAAATTTAATTCATCAAAACAAAAAATTTCTACAAATTTTACAACCAATCCACAAATTCTATCCACTTTTGTACAAATTATACAATCAATCCACTATTTGCATACACAAGTTGGTTCCACAAATTTATTCAAATAGAAAGAAACAGCCTTGTTATACCATGTAGACAGTGTTGGTGAACTTGAGGGTGTTAGTTAAGAGCTTAGAGGCAGAGGTGAGCAAAGGCTGGGAGGTAGCCAAAGTTGCAAGGTTTCTGGAAAAGCCAAGCATAATTGCGGAGGCTGACCGAGCAAAGGGTAATAATATTGCGGCGTACTTTGTGACACCACTTGTCAGGCATTGTGTTAGTCCACGAAAATAACATAGGCAGATATCATGTTTGGAAAATTCTCTGCTAAAAAGTTATAATAATTTAAATTTCAGAAAAGGACTAGTCAATATTAATTCCCAGCTAGACTTGAATTTCTTAGGATGCGCGCGTTACCTTAGGTAGGACGCCAGTTCCTTGGTGCTGACATTTTTACTGATCCAAACTCGAAATTTATCTGAATTTTGTACTTAACATTTTGCGGAGGTGAGCTTTTTCTTCAATCCCCCAATCCGGTTACGAATTTATTGTTATGATCCCACATAATATATATGGTATATGGTATAGAGAATGTGTAACACTACTAGAGAACCTGACATCATAAAGGGTTTTGGCAAACCCTTTGTGATGCACGGTTCGAAGGCAGGTGGGCTCGTTAGCCATTGGAACCGTTTGTAATGTGGGGCATCACAAACGGTTTGTAACAAAAACCCTTTGTGATGCCCCTGAGCACCATCACAAAGGGTTATTTGTACGAAAAATTGTTTGTGATGGTCCATATCACAAAGGGATTTTCCTACGAACCCTTTTGTGATGGTCGGTAAAGTCATAATTAAAACCACATTTTGAAGTAGTAAGTCAATTTAAATCAAAAAGTGTTGAACTACAAAGTTGTATAAATTCTTAAGATGTAGAAATTTTAGTTTGGTCATTTTTTCGTTCGACAAATTCATATGAATATTGTTCATAAAATCTATATCTCTCGTAGAGTTTAATGGAACTATAAAAGCGATCTATAAGATTTATGAACAATGTTACTCTCACTACATCGGATGAAGAAATGACATATATCAAAGTTGTAGATCTTCACAAGTTATACAACTTTGTAGTATAAAACTTTTAAATTTGAATTTGTTTTACTAATGAAAAGTACGTTTGTAGTTCTCAAAATTTGAAATTTGAGTTTTTTCAAATGACCTCGGATAAAGAAACAGTCAAAATAAGAGTTGTAGATCACAATAAGTTATGAAACTTTGTAGTTGATAACTTTTCATTTGCAATCATTTAGTCCACGAAAACTAAGTTTGAATGTTCTCAAATTTGAAATTCAAATTTTATAAACGACCTCGGATGGAGAAACTACCAAAATAAGACTTGTAGGTTTTAAAAAGTTATGAAACTTTGTGGTTGACTACTTTTAACTTTGAAATCATTTAGGGTATCAAACAATTAATTTATACTCAGTTTAGTATAATATGGTAGGAATGAGGTCATGCGTGAGAGAGAGGTAGCGGGTTCGAATCCCACTAACCGCGCGCGAGAGAGGAGGTCAAAAATTTTAATAGTACACTTGGCACTACAAAGGGTTTCTGTTACAAACCGTTTGTGATGGACTTGGCATTACAAACTGTTTGTGATGCCCCCATCATAAACAATTCAAAACAAAAACCGTTTGTGATCCGTTTGTGATGTTTGGAGGCATCACAAACGATATATCATAAACGCCTCCCGGAACCCTCTTTGTGATGTCAGGTTCTCTAGTAGTATAATATGGTAATTTGTATTAAATATGTTAACTAAGCATCCTAGCATCATTTTTCTCGTTCTTAACAGCGGCGCGCATCGCCGATTCGAGAACCATGCCACTGGAGCAGCTTAACTGCCGGTCCGAAACGCATGATCGAATGAAAAAAAATATGTCTAAATTACAGTGGTGTCATTTAGTTTTTTTTCAATAATACCATTATACTGTTATACTACTCATCATATACTACTGAACAACGTTACTAACCGTCAGATATTTATATATATACTAGTCTTTTAAATAAGTGGTATTAAATCAGTGGTATAAGTTACCGTAAAAGAACTCATGGATAATTATAGCCTATGCTGTGATCTCGAACTAGAATCTTGGCTGAGACAATGCTTCACATGCCTGGTGGCCATAGTATCGAATTGTATCACTGTTTAGCCTTTTTCTTTATTTTTCAAGAATATATGATGTTTTAGTTTTCAATGATCTTGTCTTCACGTAATATTACGATTTTTATCCTAAGTCAATATCTAAAATTTTATATAGGTTGTTAACAAAAGATATATATATATATATATATAGCATATTAATTGAACCCATTCTTATGATAATACTTTAATATTTTGTACATATAGCATTACATTACTCAAAAAATTGCATTTGGAAGATCGTGACGGCTCCTAGTGGACAACCATCAAAGTCTGTGTCGATGTCTCCGAAATTGACAGAACAAAAGGACCAGGTGCGCGTCGTCCTCTCCGTGGCCTGCGTGATGGTTTCCCGTAGAAATTACTGCCACCGCCTCTTCCTCCTGGGTAGGACACGCTACGTACCCATCCTTGCATTAATTCCCACTCATCCCCTATCCCAGCATCGCTAGCTTCACGATGAACGGCAGCCGAAGCATCGTCCTCGCCGGCGCCGTGCTGATCCTCGCCGTCCTGATTCCACCGCCACCCGCCGATGCGGTTACTGCCTGCAACGAGAGCGGCGGCCGCTACAAGGCCGGCAGCGCCTACCAAGCCAATCTCGGCCGAGTCGCCGATTCGCTCCCCACGAACGCCTCCACCTCCGCCAACCTCTTCGCCACCGCCGTCGCCGGCACCACCACCAACCAGACGGTGTACGCCATCGGGCTCTGCCGCGGCGACCTGGTCCCCGACACCTGCCTCGTCTGCCTCCGGTCGGGCTTCAGCGACGCGCAGCTCGCCTGCCCTCTCTACGCGGACGTGACCATGAACTACGACGCCTGCCACATGCGCTTCTCCAGCCTCAACTTCCTACGCTCCACCAACAACACGGTGCAGCTGCCCTACTTCAGCAACTTCCTCGCCGTGGCCGCCTCCGTCGCCGGCCGCTTCAACGGCCTCGTGGCCGAGCTCCTCAACGCCACCGCCGATTACGCGGCGGCCACGTCGGGGAGGAGGTTCGCCACCGGCGAGATGGACGTTGACGGCTCCATAACCCAGGGGCAGTTCTCCAGTATCTTCGCGACGGCGCAGTGCACGCCGGACCTGACCCCGGGCCAGTGCCGGGAATGCCTGGCGGGGGCCATGGCGGAGATGCCCCGCCAGGTGTTCCCTCACAACTCGACAGGAGCGAGCTTTGTCGGCGAGCGCTGCGGCCTGCAGTTCGCCCCCTATGCCTTCTATAACGGCGAAACCATGGTGAAGCTGCCCAGTATTCGGACGCAAGGTAACAATCGGCTAGTGAACAATCGGAATTGAAGCTGCCCACTATTCGCTTTCATCTCATCAATTAACCGTATATATCATTTTTCTCATTAAATTACAATGGTTATTATATATGTTTCATTAAAATATAATATATGATGTCCTAAAATATGTATAGTACATTTTTTCTAAATTTTACTACTACCAATATAATATGACCTTATTTAGGTTCGTGTCTCTTTTAATTTCTACAGGGACAGAGTTATTTTTCCAAAATACAAAGTGTGTTGTTTTACTAAACTTGACAAATACGATTTATTTATATATTGCATTCAGATGTTCACGCCGCGCGCTATGTATTGCTAGCAAAAAGATAATATTTGGTGATTATTTATAAAAAAAGTCAATTTTTGACCATCCAACTCTTGGCTCAGTTTGGTTTTGACCATCAAACTCCAAAACCGGGTATCTTTGGCCATCCAACTATCAAAACCGTTCAGATTTGGCCATCGGGGCGGTTTTGATGGGTGATTTTAATTTTTTTATTTACAATTTAGTCCTTGGATTTTAAAATGATTATTATTTTTTGCTCGTATCTCTAATTTAGGTGATTCTTATGGTCACACGTTCATAATAATGAGCTTTATCTTTTAAAATAGTCTTTATACTATTTTATCACTATCTATTATATTAATTTTATATTGTTGTGTAAAAACACTAATATAACAAAATTAAACAAACAGTTAGAAAATAATATGCCCATGACTATTTTTTCCAAACTACAGTACTTGGAGCTTCAAATGATTACTATTTTTTTCTCGTATAACCGATTTAAGTGATTTTTATGGTCATGTGTTCGTAACGATGAGCTTTATCTTTTAAAGTCATGGGCATATTATTTTCTAACTGTTTGTTTAATTTTGTTATATTAGTGTTTTTACACAACAATATAAAATTAATATAATAGATAGTGATAAAATAGTATAAATTCTATTTTAAAAGATAAAACTCACCGTTATGAATGTGTGAGCGTAAGAATCACCTAAATCAGAGGTACAGACAAAAAGTAATAATGATTTTAAGATTTAAGGACTAAACTGTAAATAAAAAATTAAAACCACCCATCAAAACCGTCCTGATGGCCAAATTTGAACGGTTTTGATAGTTGGATGGCCAAAGATACCCGGTTTTGGAGTTCGATGGCCAAAACCAAACTGAGGCAAGAGTTGGATGGTCAAAAATGGACTTTTTCCTTATTTATATGCGTTCCTAGCCTGACGACACACATGCGATGGTAATAGTGTCCTATTTAGAACCCACGGTGTAAAAGATTATAACTATAGATTCATATTATAAAGCAGCTGTGACATTATATTGGTTCAAAAAGTTGGAAAATTTTTATTTACTACTACCTCTGTTCCAAACTACAGTTCATTGTTGGCTTTTCTCGTAACGTTTCACCGTTCGGCTTATTAAAAAATTTAGTCAAAATATATCAAAAACTAAGCCATGCTAAAAACTATCTTTATTAATAAATTAAGTCATAAATAAAATAAAGATACTTACATATTTTTTTGAATAAGATGAATGGCCAAATATTATGAAAAATTAATAATAAATAGTAATTTGGAATGTAAGTAGTTGAGACTAAAAGTATATTTCTTTTGGAGCTCCATCATCCATGTGCTCCATCGACACACCAAGCCTTAATTTACAATATGGAATTTGTGTGGGAGTCAAACACATGTCGTCCCACTATAAGTTTCATACAAAGTCATCACATACGTCTCGCCGTCGACGGGCACGTTGTCTACCACTGAAAAAACACGAAATGCGACACCTATTACTCTTCTTGGCTAGTATAAATCCATGGGCTCCTCTTATGGGTACGGATACTACTGGGCCCACTATAAGAGGGGAGCATAGCTGACTTGGGCCCACATATGACAAGGTTGTGGGCCGACTCAGAGGTGGCCCACAAGAAACCCTCGACTTGTTGAATAAGTTTGATGAGGGCGCGACAAGCAAGGATTGCGATTTACTCAATAGATTGAGTTCGGGTATCTCGAGATTAGTCAGATACCATTCCTAGATGTAATCTAGCCGGGTTAGATTGAAACCAACTTGTAAACCTAAGTCATCATCCTATATAAGGCGGCCTAGGGCAACCCTTGAAGGGAATCATACCAATCCTGCCATTGTAACCAGAAAGCTCGCCCTAACTTCTATAAGCTTTATCCAACACAAGCAATACAAACACCACCCGACACGGGACATAGGGTATTATACCTCCGGGTAGCCCAAACCTGTCTAAATTTTGTGTCTTGTATCACCTTCAAGCTACTTGACTCGGCAATCCTCTTCCTACAAATCTACCACTTGAGTATCGTCTAGTGGATTGCCGGTCCCAAGCTCAGACAACTCCTAGTATAGCCAAGCAACTATGCTTGCAAGGCTTTCTATTACCTCATAAGTCACATGCCTCATTCAAAAAAATTAAAGCCATGCATATCGTTGAGCAAATTTTCACCATATTTAAGCTTCTAAAATTCAGTTGCTCTTGAGTTATGCTTCCAGTCAACTTTTGCTCTAGCTAGGTTCCAGAGCGAGCTGACAGTGATTGCAAAGGCCAACAGACAATTGTTTTCTTGGATGGAATTTTTTTCTACCGTGGATTGATCAGTTGAACCCTCTTATAATATCTTAATGGGCTAATTTGGAGCACTGGGGCCAACCATGCCACGTGGCTCACGTTTCGGCCTGCCATGGCACGGACACCCCAGCATGGTTGTCGGTCACTGGGCTGAGAGGGTGGCATATGGGCCGGCACAAAATTGGTTTGATGGTAGAATCTGTCTTAGGTGTATATATATAAATGGTTAACCACAAGTAAAGGTGGTACCAAAAGAAATCCTTAGTGTCCTGTTACGATCCGCCACTAACTACCATTGTTCTACTTGTGCTTCTCGATATTGTTATTAACTCAATTGACGCTTAATTTCGATGCGTGCTGAGAAAACATTTCATTCAGATATACCTCTACTTAGATTGTATTCACTACTTTCCAGGGAAAAAGGTTGCAACGACTACAGTTCTTGCAATAGTACTTTCGGTATTGGGTGGACTGTTCGCTCTTACACTAATTGTCTTTTGCGTTTGGAGGAAGAAAAGATCACCAAGAAAAACGTCACACTTCGGTAAGTCCGTGCGATAATGCAATAATACAAGCACAAGTATCTTGTCCTAATAACCTTTATTCTGACTCCAACGGATGCAGTAAACGTAGAAGACATGGACAGTTTTGATTCTATCTTTATTAGTCTATCCACGCTTCAATCAGCAACAAACAACTTCGATGAAAAGAACAAACTTGGCGAAGGAGGATTTGGTGTTGTTTATAAGGTATGTCGTCTTTCATTTGCATACATACATACATACATACATACATACATACATACATACATACATACATACATACATACATACATACATACATACATACATACATACATACATACATACATACATACATACATACATACATACATACATACATACATACATACATACATACATACATACATACATACATACATACATACATACATACATACATACATACATACATACATACATACATACATACATACATACATACATACATACATACATACATACATACATACATACATACATACATACATACATACATACATACATGCATGCATGCATGCATGTACACAAGCTATATTTTACAATCCATTATGAACCAACCAGTAGGTGATTGTTACACCTGGATATAGAGCAAATCAGATACATCCCATATGTATATTAGAATCAAAGTTTCCTATATAGATATATGTCACAAGTAAATATTCATAAAAAAGAGTATTAAAATATTTATTGCATTTCAGAGTCACGCAAAAGTTATAGTGGAAGAAGAAATGAGCGTTTAACCAAAATGTAGCAAAAGTCACCACAGCCATATTACTAGGGGAGTCAGCTAGAACTCTTTAAAGTCGCCAGTAAATTTCTCAAATTTCTCCAAGTCAAAACATCAATCTGGGTATTATAGATACAATATAAATAACATAAGCATGAGCACATACTGTACTCCGGAAAGTTCAAAAATAAATGACATGCAAAATTTTATATAGTGGAAGACTGAAAGGTTAACTATATTTTGCAATTTTAGTTAGTCAAATTTTATTGAGCAGCTGATTAATAGTAAATATAAGTTTAATACCAAACAACAATTAATAAAGAGCATTAGCATATCATAAACCGTGAGTATTCAAGTGAACTAATCATATGAGGTTTCATGCTGTGAGTACAGTGTTATAACATTTTTTAGACACTCTACAGACCTGCCTCTAGAGGCTGTACAACTTCACCCATAAGATGTGTCTGCCGTGTTGCCTGAGTATGCGAGGCCCTTAAACACTTCTAAGGAAAGTGGCTAGAGATACTCTACACGGCCTTTATAAAGATACTCTAACAAATGATAGTCCGTTAACGTTTCATGATCAAAGCAAAGCATAAACCTTCCTAATGAGTCAAGTATCCTAGGAAAGCATACTACTCAAGAGGACCGGGTTATACCTCACCAAATTCTCTCCATTTTGCCCTTTCAGTAAGACTATAAAAACTAACGTAACTAATTAATTTGCCAAGGTATGACACTTATGATTATACTATTTTTCTGGGTGGTTCTCCATATTCCAATTAACAAAGGTGGTCTTGCAATTATTACCATCATAAGCAACATAAAGCAATGTAATAAAAGAATAGCCATGTTGTTCATTAACCAACCCAATTGAGAAAACTAAGTATCGTCTACTATCAAATTTAATTAAACAATCTAGCTTCAACATTTGGTCAAAACAAAGTAGAAAATCCTTAATAGGACCCAACAATTTTAACACAAGCGAGAAATAAGTAGTGCAGTTAAAATGCATGCCACTTAGATACTAACGGGAATGGTTAAGGATACTTGCTTTTCTCAAAGCCTTGCAGCTTCTCATAATTCTCAAAGTTCAACTCGAATGCCTAACTCTCTATACGTATCACGCAAGCACAGGTAAAGGAAACAATACAATAAATAAGAATAAGTACACCAAGTGATACTAACAGAACTAAACAGCGGCATAAAACTATCTCAAGGATAATTAAGAATAGAGCTAAAATGAAAAAGATAAGCTAATAACAACAAGGTCAAGGGGTTTGTTGGCAAATTTTAAAATTTTCTAGGGGCCTAAATATGAGAAATTAAGGGAATCAGCGTAATATTGTATGAAAACACGAGGGACTAGAACGTGCACTATTATCACAAAGTTCAAGGGATAAACTGAGGAGAAAAGGACTTAAACCTAATTAGTTTTTAACTACTCAGGCAGCGTGTTGATTACAAAATAAAAAAGGGACTAGTCTGCAAAAGTACCCGTGGCGGGGCAGTTTGACCCACGGACCGGTACACGACCACGGTAAACAGAGGATCCGAGCCATCCGCTCTACATGGGTCGGCCCAAAACGGATTACGCAAAGGGAGAGGTTGCAGTGGCGCTTAGCGCAAAGAGCGGATAAGAGAAGTATACTGGTGTTGTCTAATAGACGGTCTCATATTATGACATGTGATCTTGAGATGACCTATCAGACAACCTATATAATAGGTTGTTGTTTTGGTTGTCTCGTAGTAATATAATATCTCTTAATTTATGGGAAAATAAAGAAATATTATTGGTTGCATGGCAACAAAACTCATACAATGGTGGAGGAGTTGTCTCATAGTCCTACAATTTAGCTCACGAGGCGGTTATTTCGTGAAACAACAAACTCATTCTCTCACCTCGCTCTCTCTCCTCCACATCAGCAAAAATCATATATGGCACTGTATATGAGACGACCTATTAGACCGCTTATTATGCATAGCAATGTACCTGCTCTAAGGATGGCTGGAATCGATTGCGAGCTCACCACAAATTTAAAGAATTGGTCACATGGCTCCGGGATGCTGTCGTGAACCCGCTTGGGGCATTCCTCTGGGCGCTGGAGCAACACTGAAGACAGTCGGTGGTGATGGCCACCGGTGGACTCCAACGCGAGCTAGGAGTAGGGGTGAAAATGGTACGGATATTATTATTCGAGTTCATATTCGATTGGAGTAGGTTTATATCTGTTCGAATCCGAATCCAGACGATTAGTATCCGCCACTAATCTGAATCCGAATAACTAAAGATGGATATTTGAGATGTCAATATCCATTACTATCTTATCCGACACAAGTAGACACTATCCGTACCCGATTCAAATCCGAGAGAAAAAAACTATTTGTATTCATATCCGTCCGTATTCGGCCCATTTTTATCCCTACTAGGGAGCAAGGGAAGACGCGGGATGAGGCTCGGGGCAACCTTACCTCCATGCGATGGCCCAACTGCCCAAGCGAGAGGAAATTATCAACAGGGACGATGCTGGTTTGAGAGTTCACTGGTGGCGGTGAGCTCAGATGGTGATGGCGAAGGCGGAAAGCAATGCTAGGGCACGTGTGGCTCGAGAAAAGAAGAGGAAAAATTTGGCACAGTAGCTTTATACATGCTCATCCGGCTTGAATTGGTCTCGGGGTACGTGCCCGGCTTGGGATGGCGCGGGCAAAATCAATCCCGGATGGAGCACCAAATCATACAGTAGTAAGCCCACCCCAAGACCAATGATCTCTCGGCTCTTCCAACTTCCCTAGAGCCTCCAGGCCACGGCCCATGACCGGAAGGGAGAGGAAGGCTGCGAGTAGCGAGCTGAAATGAGAGTCTTGGCGGCCCGAGAGAAGAGAAAAGTCAGGAAATAGTCAAAGGAATTTTTTCCTAAAGGCAAAGTTTTCAGAAACTAAGGAAAATGAATTTAACACTGAAAAATTCAGAGAATACTGAACCAAGAAAAACAAAACAAGGAAAATGCAGCAGCATGAATGCACTTGCTGTGCTAAAAATTATTTATCATGATGTGCAAATTGAATAAAAGACAAGGAATTCCAATTAATTCAAAGAAAAATCAGTTAGACACGAGATAAATCATATAAAATTCGTAATGGTGCTAAGAGTTTATTGTGATGAAAATTATGGTGTTACAGTGATTAACTAGTGAAAGTATATTTGCATTGGCAATGCGGCGGTATTTTATTGTGGTCAGTTTTTGTTGCTTGCTCAGGGTGTTCTGCCAGATGGACAAGAAGTAGCTGTGAAGAGGCTTTCTGAGAGTACAACCCAAGGACTAGGGCAAATGAAGAATGAGCTAGCTCTGATAGCTAAGCTGCAGCACAAGAATCTTGTTAGGATCGTCGGTGTTTGCCTTGAAGAAGGCGAACATTTGCTTGTCTACGAGTACATGCCCAATAAAAGCCTTGACACCATTATCTTCGGTACTTTCTCCTCCCATCCTATGAAGTTGGTTAACAAAATTTCATCATAAACTTATTATTATTCATATCAAAGCAATAATTGGTGACCATTGATGTAAGATCCTGTTAAAAGTAAAAAGCTTGATTGGGGGGCGCGGTTCAGAATACTCAATGGAATTGCTCGAGGCCTGCAGTACCTCCATGAACATTCACAGCCGACGATAGTCCACAGGGATTTGAAAGCGAGTAATATTTTGCTTGACGCGGATATGAAACCCAAGGTTTCAGATTTTGGTCTGGCAAAGATTTTTGATGATGACCAACCAAGGCATGCAACAAGCCGCATCATTGGAACACTGTAAGTTCTGCTATATGTTGTACGCCACTTGAGGCCTTGAGTGGCTCAGGTGCTCTGTGATTTGGACGATAACATTTATCATTACTGCAGCGGTTACATGTCTCCAGAGTATGCCATGCGCGGGCACTACTCTACGAAGCTAGACGTGTTCAGCTTCGGCGTTCTGGTCCTGGAGACAGTGACTGGGCAAAGAAACAACTACGCATTGAACACTCCCTATTCTCAAGACCTCTTCTGTCTTGTAACTTCCAAGCCTGCCTCAGTACTTTTGCATTTCTTCCATTCATGCGTGTTTGCTGAATTGTTTTGTGACGGTATGAATTGCAGGTGTGGAAGCACTGGGTCGAGGGAACAATCGCAGAAATAGCAGACCCTAGTTTGGGCAGGCACTACCCCATGGCCGAGGTTCTGAAATGCATCAACATTGGGCTTCTGTGTGTCCAGCAGAGCCCGACAGATCGGCCATCTATGTCGACGATCGTCGTCATGCTCAGCAGTGAAACAGTATCTCTGGAAGCTCCCTACAGGCCAGCCTATATTGACAGGAGCAGGAGCTACTCTGAGACGATTGAACCTATCAAGGAACAGCTGGGTTCGGAGCCTCAGACGTCGATCACAGAGCTCTCACCTAGGTAGACACAGACTTTCACAAATAATCTGTGGCAGCAAGCAGTCCAATAGGCACAAGTATAGTATTTCTTAAATTCCAGAGAAGTGTGTATATTGTGTTCAGCGTGTATATTTACTGCACGAACAAGTACATGATGTAGTTACAGCTGGATTAATAATACCCATGGCTAAAATCCGATATAATGGCAACGTACAGTTCCCACAAAGTTAAATGCTCTGTTTTTCAGTATTCTGAAGGGTGGTGCAGTTTCAGCTTGTTTTGAGCAGTCACCTGCAATGATTTCTCTTATGGCTGCCAAGTCCTTCGTGGTTCTAATGATTCATCACTTTTTACCTTGTTGATGTAGAGGTGGGAGACTCTGTGCAGGGAGGAGGTCAGATGCAAAGTGGAGCTGGTGTGAGAAGCTATCAGCAAAAAGAATCATAGGGAGCACTCGAGCGTGGTCCAGAGGTTGCCTAATGACAACGTAACACCCCGCCCTCAAAGCCGCCCCGCACAGCCCTTCCGAGGGGCGCGCACGCGTACACATAGCACTCTACTTACACTTTCGTCCTCGCTTCGTGTAAAAGGGTTAACCCGAAGGTGCTATGGCTGGAAGACAAAGGCTTATAAGTTGCCTCCACCCTTGCTAAACTAGCAAGGTGGCATTAAACACGTGCATCCCGCACTCATGGGCCACTACTAGGCCATACAAACTGGGCCGGGTGTGACAGCCCAACGAGCAGCAGAATCAGGATGCAGGCCAAAATCAAGCTGGGCAGGCTGTTGATCTAAATGAGCTGCCTATAGATGATGAAAACATGATGGATGCAGTTGAGACAACGAGGCCAACTGACTGCAAAAGGGCCTGGATGCCGTAGACACACTCTGCTGTTATTGTTGCATGGAAACCATGTCTCATACAAGACCCGATTTTCTTCTTTTATTTTATTTAATCACTTATCACGTTATCTTTTATTTAGATGATAGCTAATTTAATTTTATGAACATTATCCTAATCATTGAGTTGGTACTGACCTAACATTATATTGATGGCAACCTAGTCTTTAAAAGTGGCCTCCATACGCTGTTGCTCGCTCCGTTCATATGAAGCACTGGGACGACGCAAGGATAGAAGAAACAATGACGCCATCTATTTGGGTCCTTCTCCTACAAAGCATTCAGCGAAATGTGCACTCAAGGAACATGTGGCATGATCAAAATGTCGAGAGTACTAGCAACAAAAATCTTCTAGTTATAGCCATGTAACTGACATCACTGACGAGTGGTTTCGTATCACCGTCTTTGTCCTGAAAACCATAGCTGATCTGCCAGATTTGGCAATGGTTTCGCAACAATATTACTGCCGCGTAGCCTGCAAACGCACCATTTGAAATCCGATACATAACTCTCTTCGGATTAGAAGACGCAATGAAACAAAAGTCTTGGCCACATAACCACGGCTGCGTGGAGAAACCCCAAAGGTGGATTAAGACGGTAAAGGAGAAGTATTGCGCGGAGCGTTCGGAACTGCAAGGGATTTATGGCTACAACTGGAGTCTTTAAGTGCCAACTAATTGGATCCGGTAACTCCGGAACCACTCCACTGCTCTCGGCAGATTGTTCTTCCTTTAGGTCTCTCCATTCCCAAAGAATATTTCTTCGTGGGCTATAAGACATTAACAACTGGCTTATCCTGATTCCTCCCAAGCCCCAGACATGTAGCAGATCAGTATTCACCAAAAAAATGCCGCAGCTCAGTAGGGCTCCCAAGTGAAGAAACTACTGATGATGGGCTCTATATGTTGTCTCTACAGTGCGCTCTGTATTTTTATACTGCGAATCCTGTCCTAGACGGTACTGCTCCATTCGTGAACCAATTAAAGCTTACATCTCCATTCAATTCACCACATAGCTGTCAGGATAGCTTCCATTTATGCGTTGGATACTGAATACTGATGTATGCCACTTTATCAAACAGTGAATTCTTAGTGTCATTTAGGCCTTGTTTAGTTCCGAAACGGGTGGCGCCGGTTCAGGACTGACAGCTACTGTGCGCAATAAATGCGCACTTTAGGCTCAAAATGTTTGTCTCGTAGAGTACAACAAATCTGTGCAATTAGTTTTTAATTTTATCTACACTTAGTACTCCATGCATGCTATGCCATTTTGATGTGATGGGAATCTTCTTTTTGCATAGTGAACTTTTGGAGGTGCAATTTGGGATCTAAACAAGGCCTTATATTAGAGAACTGTGTAATTTTGAATCCAAACCATGTCTTAGAGAACTGTGCTAATAAATGAGGTGTACACTGTACAGTCCAGCGATCAAAAGGACGCTATGCAATTTCCATGATAACCTTTGGTTGCATTATGAGCCAAATATATGCTAAAATGTGGAAATCTGAATTCATCATGCCAGTCATTCTTAAAAATCTGTTGACCCATGTTTTTCTATGCCATTAAAAATTCATTGTATTTGTTATACAACAATAAAAAATTATGAGTATAGGGGCACACTACCTATACGCATCACACAAGCTTATGCAAAAAAAACAATACAATTAAATAAGAAACACTACACCAAATAATTCTAACATAACCAAATAACATCATAAAACTATTCTACACGTTACAAGGAACACATGACCACAAGAATCACTAAAACCGGAGCTACAGCAAGAAAGATATGTCTTTTCTAAGGTTCAAGGACTTGTTGGTAACTTTTAGATAATTTTGGGGCTTATCTAGGAGAAAACAGGGGATGAACATAATTTCATAATAAAACACAGGGGCTAACATGTAAACGATGAAGCGCTGGGCTTTGGGGTGTTATTTCATAAGACTTCAGAGGCTAAAAAATGAAATAAGGGCATAATTGTAAATATTTTAAAGCTGTCTTGAATGGAGGGTTCATTTCCTAAAAAATCTAGGGCTCTTTTGCAAAAACGCCGGCACTGACCGGTACTAGTCGAGTTTGACTGGAGGGTGGGGATCGAAGGGCCGCTGGATCGCGATTCGGCAGTGGAGAATAGATCAGGCGGAGGGGGGTGGTCGCCCC
>OAMR01000083.1:3011963-3049378 GCA_900205405.1 Echinochloa crus-galli
CCCCCCCCGGACGGATGATCAACGGAGCTCGCTCAATCTCGAGCTAGTGTCCATGGTTTCGGGAGCGGTTTGGTGCAACGGCTTCAGGAGAGAATGACTAGCTCTACCCAGCCATCCTCGAAGGTGGACAAGGAGAGCCGGTGGTGGACGGTGCGATTAGCAGCTGATCAGTGACGGGGAGGCAGCACACACACTACGGAGCGAAAGGAAAAATGGGGTGCACCTTGGGGTGCTCCTCACCTCAAGGCGAAACCGGCAACGTGGCTCAACGACAGATCAAATGCGGCGGCAGCGGCGGCGATGATTGGGTCACGAGGGCGTGAGTGGGATTTGGAGCAAAAAAGGGACACGAAGACAGCGATCGTGCATGCTTTATAGGCGCATGGCGGTGCAGCTTGAGCCCACACATCGGCTTGCGCGTCCAAATCAATCCCGACTTGAGTCCGACCCGGAGCTTCCGGGTCGGGGAGGAAGACGTGGCCCACAGAAGAGCCCCGGCAGCGGCTCAGGAAGAGGGAGGTTGCCGTGTAGAACTAGGCTGGTAGATTTGGGCTTGGGCCATGAAGACTGTGGGTTGGACCAAAAGAAAGGGAAAAGAGGGAGAAAGCACACTATTTTTTCCGTTTATCGCTTGAAGTCTCCCACACTAGCGCAACCAATCTTAGCTTTTGGCCCAGTTCTTTTTTCAGCCCATCTTCCCGTTGGCCACCGGTGCGCCCCGTCGTCCACGCTGTCTATTTGTTTTATCCCCTTCCATTATATTCGCTTGTTCCTTTGTTTAGCTTTCTTCTCCTTTTTTCCCCTTTCTCTGTTCTTTTTGCCTTTGCTTAGTTTTCTTCTCCTTTCTCTGTTCTTTTTGCTTCTGATTTTTTCCCTTTCTCTGGTTTTTGCTTATTTTATTGCTTTGCTTTGCTTCTTTATAACCTACAATATTTTCTTAGTACATAATTCTAGTAGTGAAAATTGTTATTCATTTTTATGTTTTATATTATTTTGATAGAAAAATTATGTGGACTTGATTGATCATGTTGTAAATCTATGTGGTCACTTTGCAAATTAATATGTTCGTGATGTAGAGTTATTTGTTTGTTATATTAGATAATTTATTCGCAATGTAGAGTCATTTGTTCGCTATGTTAAATAATTTGTTCGCAATCCTACGCAGTTGTTCTCTGTGTAGAAATGGTAAGTTTGTAAGATTTAAATTTTTTGGAAATATTAAATTATTTGTTCATTTTTGTGTACTAAGTTGTTCGCCTATAAGAATATTGTGTTCAAGATTTGGATGCATTTGTTCTCCATGTATAATATTTGTACACATGTGGAGTTTGTTCACTTTGTATGTTAAATTGTTCGCGTTGTATCATAAAAATGTTCTACTATCATAAAATATTATTTGTAAATTTTTTATTCTAAATATATATAGGTGTGGTCTTGTTTTGTAGATCATGTAGTAAGAATTAAAATGGTGTAATCGGAATTTTATTTGGATGTTCGCTTTATGATTTATAGTTTTTTAAGTTCGAAACCGTTTGCATACAAGCTTACATCAACGGTTCGTCTTTTCTACATGTACCGCGCCTTGACCTGTAGTATCGTCATAATATATATACTTGTACACGTCTAAACACAGTCCGCGCTCTGCTGAAAGTTAGGCCGCTAAATAACAATCCGAACATTTAGTCCATATTGCTAATCAAATACGCCTGGGAATCTTTTGGGTGACAGATGTGCACGTATCACCGGTGTGATAGCTAGATGCGCCCAGCTAGGCCGGCGAGAGGAGTATTGGGGCGATTGGTTGGGCGGCCCAATAGCGAGAGGTGCGGCTCGGCTCACAAGAAAGTAAGGGAAAAACGAACCTTCAAGGAGTTCAAGGAGGAAAACTGGACTCGAATAGAAACAACTATTCTAAAGCTCAAACAAAAGTAATTTAAACTCGAATTTAAAATAAATTTAAATTCCAATATGATTTGCTAGCAAACAAAACACAATGAATCATCATGAACGTACCAACATGAATGTAAAAAAATACTTATTTTGGCTAAAAAAGTTATTTAATATGATATTATTTAAATTGATTAAAAGGCTAGAAATTTCAATTAAATCCTAAAAATTTTAAATAAGCCTTAATAAATCCTAGAAAATGTGAAATGTTGCTATAAATTTATTGTGATAGATTTTAGGGTGTGAAAACTCATCGTCTTCTCCCCCTATGTGTAGCTCTACCATCTCACCACTACGTACGTACTACACTTTCTTCTCCAGTCAGAATGGTGCCCTTGACTCAGCCCTATAACATGCAGGTCTGGTGCATCGCATATTTAGCATGCCCTAGCCCAAGCAATAATTACACATCTTATGCTTCCCACATGTTAGATGAAATGCATTAGTGAAACAAACTAATCTGCGTATCAATCATCCATTTGTTGTTCCAGTCAATTGTTATTTGACCATATTAGAGCAATTGGAATAATATAGTAAAAGAGAGGCGTATAGGAGGTTGAATGGGTTGATCAGACTGAAAGGCATTTTATTCCATAATTTGACTGTCAAAGTGAACTGATGAACTTATCAAAGCTTATGCTTGAATGGACCAATTGTTTGTTGGCAGTAGTATTGCTGTAGTGCGAGACTGTGTTGTAAAATTTTGGCCCATCATTTTAGTTTGGTGTTGACACGAAAACGCGCCAACAAACTCGAAGCCGATCAAACGCGCAGCACGGCCGTCACCACAGCCAACACCCGGCCTCCCTCGGGCAAACCGGTCTGACCGGTTTATAGAACCGGTCTGACCGCTTTCTGTCAGGAAGTCGTGAAGACCTAGAAACCCAAGCTCGGGAGGGACCCCGTCGGAGCTCGAGCAATCTAGGGTTGCTCTAGGGTCGGCAGGCCACCTAGAACGCCCTTAAACGTCGTAGAGACGAGCAAGGAACAGAATATGGGGGTTGGAAAGAGATTAGGGTTTGAGAGATAAAAAGTAAAGGATAAATGTGTTTGATTCGATTGGAATACCTCAATCGGCCTTCTAGCCTTTATATTTATAGGCCGGGGAAGTCTTACCCCTTTCGAATAGGTTACAATATGGGATTAAACTCGGAATCCTAATCCTACTCGAATTACAGAACCAAACCGGTCTGACCGGTTTGGCAAACCGGTCAGACCGGTTTGGCCGAGCCAGAGCCAATTTTGTCTGTCAACACATGCCCCCCTGCGTTTTTAGTGAACTTGAGAACTAAAAAGCAAGTATTTTACAATTCAGAAGCTAAATTTATGCTAAGGGCGATATCAACAATATACCGGCCATTGGTCTTCATGCGTCTTGCCAAACACTTGGATAAAATTTCTTCAAATATCTTCCGTTGATAGCTTTAGGCAAATGATCTCCCTTCAGCGTCTATAGCATGTAAGAATTCCCAAAAATGACTTTGACAACTCTATAGGGTCCTTCCCAACTTGGTGACCATTTACCAAACTTGTTGCTTTTCGTCCCAATAGGCAAGATCGTCTTCCAAACAAGCTCACCAATCTGAAAATATTTTCCTCGTACTTTCTTGTTGTAAGCTTTAGCAACCCGAAGCTTATCTTTCTCAATCTCCTTCAAAGCTTTCAATCGTTTGTCGGTTACCTCATCAATATTGTCCAACATCAAATTGTGATAATCAACAGCATCAAGGTCATTTTGTGTTGGAACCCTGATGATGAGACATTTCTTTTGGTTCTTGTCCTAGCTCCAGAAGCCTCGTGGATCATTCTATGTGACCAAGAAAAGGTGTTGTGTCACCTATTTTGGGTCTTTTCATGCTTTGTATTTTGTCGGGCCTTTGGCCCATGTTGAGGATGCGCTTTCTTCTATCTTTTTCTTAATTAATTTGATCAAAGTTTTATTACTTGACTCGGCTTGTCCACTAGCCTGAGCGTAATATGGAGATGAATTGAGCAACTTAATTCTATAGGATTCGGCGAATTCACGTACCTCTTTAGACATAAACGAAGTACCTTGATCTGTTGTCAAAGTTTGAGGAATACCAAATCTATGAATAATATTTTGTGTAACAAACTCAATCACCTCTTGATGTGTCATTTTCTTCAATGGAATCGCTTCGGTCCACTTAGTAAAATAATCTGTAGCAACCAACACGAAACGATGTCCTTTTGATGATGGAGGATTAATTTGTCCAATAAAATCCAATCCCCAACCTCGGAACGGCCATGGCTTAATAATGGGATGCATCAATGCAGTAGGAACAAGTTGCAAATTTCCAAACTTCTGACATTCCTCACATCCTTTGTAATATTTGAAATAATCCGTCATCATAGTAGGCCAATAGAAACCGGCTCGCCTAAGTAACCACTCCATCTTTGGAGCCGATTGTTGTGTACCACAAATACCTTCATGGACCTCACCCATGGCAACTTTGGCCTGATCCGAATTAAGACATTTCAACAACAAATCTTCGGCGTTTCGACGATAGAGTTCATCGTCAAGCAAAACGTATTTAAATGATATTCGCCGAATATTTCTTTCTGCACCATGACCAGGATCTTTCAAATAAGTAATAATAGGCATCCTCCAATCCTGATCTTCAACTTTGGATTGATTAGCATCATCCAAAGGATTTTTGCTTCTGTCAGGGGACGAAGCGGTCAGACCGGTTTCAGAACCGGTCAGACCGGTTCTGGCAGTCAGACCGGTCTGACCGGTTTCTGAAACTGGTGTGACCGGTTCGTCCAGAACCAGAACCTCGGCTTTCGTTTGCATCGGTTTTTGGAGATAGAAATATTTCTTTGCAACCATATAACCAGATGCTTTCTGAGCCAGAATATTTGCCTTGCCATTCTCTTCTCTCGGAATATGTTGGATTGTAAATTCATCAAAAGAAGCTATAATATTAAGGCATCTATCAAGATATGCATTTAATGAACCATTATAACATTGGCATACCTTTGACACTTGTTGTACCACCAGGAGCGAATCACCAAAAACCTCAACATGCTTAATCCCCATGTCTTGCAAAAATTCCAAGCCAAATAGAAGAGCTTCATATTCAACTTGATTATTGGTTCTCTTTTCTTCCAATCGGTTTGAAAACTCAAAGACGGCACCACTTGGAGAGATCAAAACAGCACCAATTCCTTGCCCATCATTGCAAACCGACCCATCAAAGTATAACTTCCATGGTGTACAAGCAACATAGCCGACGTTGAAGTTGTTTGTATCATTTATCTGATGTTCAACAATAAAATCAGCTACAATTTGGCCTTTCATCTGTCTCTTATACACATCTAGATGTGTATAAGAGACAGCTGCAGAAGCGGTCAGACCGGTTTCTGTCTCTTATACACATCTAGATGTGTATAAGAGACAGCTGCAGAAGCGGTCAGACCGGTTTCTGTCTCTTATACACATCTAGATGTGTATAAGAGACAGCTGCAGAAGCGGTCAGACCGGTTTCTGTCTCTTATACACATCTAGATGTGTATAAGAGACAGCTGCAGAAGCGGTCAGACCGGTTTCTGTCTCTTATACACATCTAGATGTGTATAAGAGACAGCTGCAGAAGCGGTCAGACCGGTTTCTGTCTCTTATACACATCTAGATGTGTATAAGAGACAGCTGCAGAAGCGGTCAGACCGGTTTCTGTCTCTTATACACATCTAGATGTGTATAAGAGACAGCTGCAGAAGCGGTCAGACCGGTTTCTGTCTCTTATACACATCTAGATGTGTATAAGAGACAGCTGCAGAAGCGGTCAGACCGGTTTCTGTCTCTTATACACATCTAGATGTGTATAAGAGACAGCTGCAGAAGCGGTCAGACCGGTTTCTGTCTCTTATACACATCTAGATGTGTATAAGAGACAGCTGCAGAAGCGGTCAGACCGGTTTCTGTCTCTTATACACATCTAGATGTGTATAAGAGACAGCTGCAGAAGCGGTCAGACCGGTTTCTGTCTCTTATACACATCTAGATGTGTATAAGAGACAGCTGCAGAAGCGGTCAGACCGGTTTCTGTCTCTTATACACATCTAGATGTGTATAAGAGACAGCTGCAGAAGCGGTCAGACCGGTTTCTGTCTCTTATACACATCTAGATGTGTATAAGAGACAGAAACCGGTCTGACCGGTTTGGGAAACCGATTAACTTCTTCTTTTATTCGGTCATAAATAGCGGGATTAAAACGTCTAGCCGATTGTTTAAAAGGTCTAAAACCGGCTTTTATCGGTAAGCGATGCTCAACTAAATCACGACTCAATCCCGGCATCTCACTGTACTCCCAAGCAAAACAATCGACATACTCTTTCAATAAATTTATTAATTCGGCTTTAAACTCAGCCGATAAATTTTTATTTACAAAAGTCGGCCTAGGAATAGTACCATCACCAATATCTATTTTTTCTAAAGGGTCGGCTGACGTGAAATCTTGACCCAACTTATCCATATCACCAAGATCTTCAATAGCTTCGAACATACCGGCCGAATGAGCTCGATGATGATCAATTCGGTCTTGAAGCCACTGTCCAGACGCAAACCGGTCTGACCGGTTCCCAGAAGCATACTTGATGTATCACTAGGAGCGAATCACCAAAAGCTTCAACATGTTTTACTCTCATGTCTTGCAAAAATTCCAAGCCAAATAAAAGAGCTTCATATTCAACTTGATTATTGGTTCGCTTTTCTTCCAATCGGTTTGAAAACTCAAAAACAGCACCACTTGGAGAGATCAAAACAGCACCAATTCCTTGCCCATCATTGCAAACCGACCCATCAAAGTATAGCTTCCATGGTGTACAAGTAACATAGACGACGTCGATTTCACAAGTATCATTAATCCGATGTTCAACAATAAAATCGGCTACAATTTGACCTCTCATTGATTTCAAAGGTTCACAAGTCAAATCATACTCAACCAAAGCATAAGCCCACTTGCCGACTCTTCCACTAGATATCGGCTTTTGCAACATATGTTTAATCACATCGGTTTGACACAACACGATGCAAGTACTAGATAGTAGATAATGCCGCAATTGAGTACAAGCATGACCCTTGGCACCAATGGGCTCACCTCCACCAACTCCACTGACCGTCGTGTTTGTCTTGATCAATTCTTCGTCTTTTCCGCCAATCTTCTTGTAGAGAGAGTATGGCATAAGATTTACAATAGCTCCACCATCAACCAACATACGAGAAATTGGCTTCCCGTTGATGTGCCCTCTCATATATAAAGCCTTAAGATGATTCTCTGATTCACTAGGCTTCTGAAAAATGACATCTCGAGGCCCAAGTTGAAGATGAGAGATCTCCTCATCCGGTACCACATAATAATCAGAAGATAGATAAACAACATTAACTTCCATGTTATCACGCTCTGGAGAAGGCTCAAAATCAACCAATTCTTCATCTTCAACCACTGGAGGAATTGGCAGAGTAGTATCGATGGTTGAAGTAATCTCAGCTCCCGCTTCTGTCATCAAACCGGTCTGACCGGTTCCAGAAACAGGTCTGACCGCTTCTGCAGCGGTGGGCTGATCCAAACCGGTCTGACCGGATTCAGAAACCGGTCTGACCGGTTGTGCTGCTGATTGCACAACCGGCTTAGCTTGCCAGGTCTTGGTCTGAGGAATCATAGGCCTGTAATTGTTGAAGTATTCATCCCTCAGCTTCTCAGCTTCCTATTCCCTTTTTTCTTTGTTCCGCAGGCATTGTAACTTCCGCTTCTGCGTATGAGTCAATCTAGAAGGACACCACCTTGGTTGGAAGACCTTCTTTACGCCCTTGCTACTGCTAGCCTCATGATCATTAGCTGTGACCGGCTTTTTGACTGGAACAGGAGCCGAATCTCTAATGACTATCGGCTTTCTACCCAAATCTTGTATAGCCACTGGAATATCGCCAATTTTTACAAACTCACTAGCTTTGGCTTGCACGTCCTCCCTTTTCTCCTTGACACGGTACTCTTTCTTAGGAGGAGCTTGGAACCTCTGCTCAGACCGAAACCGGTCTGACCGCTTTGGGGAGCAGCCCAAGGACCTGATTGCTATGAGCCCAATCGGTCACGTACCGAAGTTCCAGTAACATCACCACGGCGCTTATAAGCTGTAGAATTGATCTAACGCTGCGGTGACCTCTGTCTCTTTTTTGTTGGCTGATCAACTTGAACGGCCTTTGTGTACTTGTTCATGAGCTGTGAGAAAGTAGGTCCTTGCTTCAGAACCTTTCCTTGAACCTTTGGCTCATTAAACTTCCAAGTACCCACTTCCGGGCGCTTGGGCTTAAAAGTTCTTGGACGGTCTAGAGACAAACCGGTCTGACCGGTTTGGGAAACCGGTCTGACCGGTTTCGCCTGACTAGCGAACCGATTCTCTTCCAAGGAACTTCCTTGCCCCCCGGGCCTTGATGTGTTAATAGTAATCTTCAGAGACTCTTTTCCATCCAGAGTCTTTCCAATCATCACTGTTCTGGCCAGAACTTTGTCATCAACTTTTTCCGGCCTTGGGTCTCCAATTACCACGTTCTTTCCCTTAGCTCCATTGGCTTGTTCCGGCCGAATCAACACTTTAGTATTCAAATCCAAGGTATGAACAGGGAAAGGAGCCTTATCAACTTGCATTTCAGCTAGCACTAATCGACCTTCATTAAGGGCCGATTGTACCTGTCGTCGAAAAACATTGCAATCGTTGGTCGCATGAGAAAAAGAATTATGCCACTTACAATACGCACGATTTTCAATGGATCGGCTGGTGAGTTCATAGTCGGTTAAATCGAAATCAGAACCCTCTAGCTTTTCCTTGAAATGAGACCGTAAGCCCGCAAAAGCTAAATCTGCTAAATCCTTTTCAGAAACAGTTATGTTAAAACATCGATTCTTAACATCTTTAAATCTTTTGAAATAATCAAGAATCAATTCCTCTCGGCTTTGCCTAACCGATGTTAAATCAGACAATTTAGCCTCGTTTTCTCCGCTAAAGAATTGATCATGAAATTTATGCTCCAATTGAGTCCAATTTTGAATAGAATTAGGAGCAAACGAAGAAAACCATGAAAAAGCAGTCCCAGTTAAAGATAATGAGAACAACCGTACACGCAATGGTTCATAATATGATGCTTCTCCTAATTGCAAGACATATTGACAAATATGTTTCCAAGGAGTTCTATTATCTTCGCCACTGAATTTAATAAAATCAGGAACACGCCAACCATTAGGATAAGCAACCAAATCAAATTCAGGCGGATACGGTTTTTGATACAAGCGTGAAGTACCCAATTCAAGCCCGAGTCTTGTTCTAAGTGTATTAACTATATCTTCTTTAAACTTAGCTAACTCGGCTTGATAATTCCCATCACCTCTACTTTGTAGAAAACGAGGAACATTATATGACGCACTTTGAGAAGTACTCGGAATCGGCCCGTGAGACGCGCCAGATCCGTGGGGTATACTTCCCATAACCGTATTGCGTGGAGTAGAGTAAACAGGACCAGGAGCAACCGTATTATATAAAACCATCGCACCCGGCGCCCCTACACCCATGGAACCGGTCTGACCGCCAGAGGGGGCCAAACCGGTCTGACCGGTTGTGAAAACAGGTCTGACCGGTTCGTGGACCGAACCAGGGTGAAGGGATTGTCCCGCATAGAAATTCATCGGCATGCCTAAATTAGGATCTAAAACATGTTCTCGCACGCCTGATGAGCTAGGAGTTGAGTTAGGTAATTCATTAGATTCTACGTTATTTTTACCTTTATCAGAATTACCCGACATAGTAGCAATCAACTCACTAGTAACAGTTTGTCCAGCAATCAATTTATCATCCATCATGCGAGTAATTTGCTGCAACAAATCAGAGGATTCGCCAGTTACCTTTGGAAGTTCTTCAACTTGGTCGTTTGCCAACTTGAAAGCTGGCATGACGAATTCCTTCACTCTCTTGACAAGACCACCGCGATCTTTCTTGAAACCCTTCAAAAATTGCGCCCTGAAGTGCTCCTCGGTGATCAGGTACCGCTTCCGCTCCTCATCCGTGAGCTCTTCCATCGTCGCGGTGATGATGTTGTCTTGGTCAAGGTCGCACGTTGATCCAGACATTATTGAGGTAGATTAGATCGGTCTTGAAACCAGATTAATCTTTCCCCAGCGGAGTCGCCAAAAAGTATGTTGACACGAAAATGCGCCAACAAACTCGAAGCCGATCAAACGCGCAGCACGGCCGTCACTACAGCCAACACCCGGCCTCCCTCGGGCAAACCGGTCTGACCGGTTTATAGAACCGGTCTAACCGCTTTCTGTCAGGAAGTCAAGAAGACCTAGAAACCCAAGCTCGGGAGGGACCCCGTCGGAGCTCGAGCAATCTAGGGTTGCTCTAGGGTCGGCGGGCCACCTAGAACGCCCTTGAACGCCGTAGAGACGAGCAAAGAATAGAATATGGGGGTTGGAAAAGATTAGGGTTTGAGAGATAAAAAATAAAGGATAAACGTGTTTGATTCGATTGGAATACATCTCAATCGGCCTTAGCCTTTATATTTATAGGCCGGGAAGTCTTACCCCTCATGAGTCGGTTACAATATGGGATTAAACTCGGAATCCTAATCCTACCCGAATTACAGAACCAAACAGGTCTGACCGGTTTGGCAAACCGGTCAGACCGGTTTGGCCGGGCCAGAGCCAATTTTGACTGTCAACATTTGGGATCTATTATTACATACAGAAAATCTTTGGCCTTGTCTTTTGGTAATTTTGCATAGTCCTTATGGTTGCATTGTGGCTTATGATTGCACAAATGAGACCCTTCAATGGATTTGAAATCTTGGAATCATACCTATCCCAAATATTTAAGACACAAAGTATCGCCTAGCTAAAACCTTGGTGTTTTGTTCTCAATTGCTTAAAACCTTTACTTTTAAACTTTATTTTAGCTCCCTTTATCTGACTGCCAAACCTATTTCATGGGCTACAAAGAATGGCTTTAGAGACTCAGAGAGATCTTTTTTTGCCTATTTTCATATGAATATTGGATCTCGTTCAAATCTTTGATGTTTTTTAGTTGAGATCAAACACAGGGACATATGAATGTTAGTCCTCATTGCAAGAATTGGGAGTGGTATCTATTTTATTTTGTTTAACAAGAATAATCAATTGGGAGTGGTATCTATTTTATTTTGTTTAACAAGAATAATCTGTTCAACACCATTCTCTTTCAGATATTGCCAATTTCCACTCCTTGGAACCCATTCAGGCTTCAGCCACCATGGAAGTGATCTACTTCTATTGCTATTGCCCATCTGGCCTACATTAAAGTAAGACAACCCGCCACTGCTTGTATGCTTTTTTTCGTACTAGATTATCTAATTATGTATATTTGATAATCAACATGTTGTAAACTATTTTATTTTTTGCTTCATTTATTGCTATAACCGGCCTGAACAACTAAGAATTGAAATGTTCAACTCAACTAACTACTGACTTGATAAAGTTTTGGTTCACTTATTATTAAATGCTACTGATGTTTTATACCTGAACTGTGCATCAACCAGTCAACCTGCTACCTGTCGATGGTCTTATATGCACCAACCTGCTACCACTTGGTGGTCTTATGAGTTAAAAAACAAGAAGCTAGTTAAACAAATAGATCATAGGTCCATGAAGACAAAATATTTTATATCATAGTTTGTAGCTCAACTCCTACTTATATTAGAACGGTAGAAGCACAATACATCTATTTTACTAGAACCTCATCTGTATAATAGAATAAATACGCATTCCAGTTTTTGTAGTTTGACTTATCTTTTCATTTGTGATAGTTGCAGAAATCAGTTGAATTAACACTTATGTAGCATTTGAATATATGGTTTTGAATTAACAGATCAATTAATTTCATATTGCAGTTACAAGAAATGATGTTGTGTTGATGTATGTTTAGCCCTTGTATGGTTGATGCCTGTCAGCATGTGCCCCCTGTGATCATGGGCCCACTGAGCTGGAGACAATGAATCTTTGTTACAAAGTATAGGTAAAATGTTTTGTTTAGAATAATAGTTTGAAATTGTAGGAAATGGTTGCAGTTATCGACTCTTTATAACAATTTGAGATTGCAAGAGATGATTGCAGTCATCGAGTAACACTATAATTAGGCAACTCATCTTGATCTACACATATACATATTTCTCTTAGCTATACTTCATCTGGGTGAAATTGTGCAGCTCCCCATATTCTACTATGACAGAGCCAGCCATAAAGTCATGCCCTCGCTAGTGGTCAGAAATGACTCGAGATCTAAGGCAATTGATGCTCATGTTCAGTGTGCATGATGTGAATGCATTTTTTAGATGTAAATTACGAAAATTAGCAATTTACCATAGAGATGATATAGTACGAATGTCTGGACTTACGAATTATCTCTCTAACCTTTGATAGTCAAGATGCATGATGGAAGGATGAGTCCCATGGATTTTGGTATAATTAAATATTTTACGCCATATTAGCGTGGTGTATTGAATGGAGTGGCTGGTAGAACAAATTGATGTATTGGAAACTAAGGAAGGTAAGTATACTAGATATGGAGGTCTTGGGATTCATAAACTTGAATTACATGGCTGTGCATTAAGAATAAGATGGCTTTGGACGCAAAAGACTGATCCGGATAGACCATGGGCGGGCCTCCTTGTTTTAGTCTCTCCAAAGCCATGAGCACTTTTTGATGCAGCAATGGATGCCATAGTTGGGAATGGGGAGCAGAACCTTTTCTGGACAGATAGGTGGCTAGATGGCCATATATATATATATAGCACAAAATTTGTTCAGAATAGTTAAACACAGGACACCAAAGCGGCGTACCATGGCTCAAGCACTTGTTGATAGTAGAACTCACATTAGAAGTTCTGATTGAGTATCTTCTTTTTTGTAATATGGTCGAAGGAATTGTCCTTCAGCACGATATGTCATACCAATACAAATGGAAATTGACTGAGAACGGCTCTTATAGCAGCAAGTCTGCTTATGCAGCATTTTTTGTGGGATCTATCAAATTTGGTCCATGGTGCAAGATCTGGAAAAGTTCGGCCCTTCCTAGGTGTAAAATTCTTCATCTGGCTTGTATTTCACAACAAATTATGGACGGCTGACAGGTTGGCTAAATGGGGACTTCCCCATTCTGAAGCATGACCCTTATGCGACTAGGCGGAGGAATCCATACACTACTTTGTTGGTCAATTGTGTGTTTACTCGCCAGGTGTGGAGTATGATTTTCTAGAAATTGGGGCTGCTCCACTTGGCGCCTGATCATGCGGTACCTCATTTTTCTAGTTGGTGGAGGAAAACTATTACATCTGCTCCAAAGGAAATCAGGAAATGACTTAATTCACTGATCATTTTAGTAGCCTGGGAGGTCTGGACTCTGGAAGCAGCGTAACGGATGTGTCTTTGAAAATTTGAGACAGCATTCAATAGGTACTCAGGGCAGTGAGCACAGAGGGCGGCATCTGGTGCATTGCTGGGGCTTCCAAGCTCCTCCAGTTAGTTGCCAGGTCGCCACACCAAGGTGTTTAGGCCCCAGATGTCTTTTTGGCCGTTTTCTTATTAGAAGTTTGTGGCGCCCATGTAAGTTTGGGTGTTGTGTGTGTGGTGTTTGGTACTCGGGTTGGGTCCCTCCGGACTCGTGTACTTTTTTCTACCTTAATGAAATGACGCGTAGTTTTCCTACGTTGTTTGAGAAAACAATGTATGCTAGATATAGACTTATGATGGAGGTGGCCTTGTACGTGTAGTGGAAGCTGGCAAATGGATCGTCTAAATGAAGTGCCTCATTTCAGTTTGCTTTGGCTTCCCTTGCATCGCTGTGCTGCGTGGCTACTGGCACTGGCAACGAGTTAGGTTTTCCTCTTCTTATGAAATCACGTGTGCTCGCGGATGAAACTTTGTTTGATGCGTTACATGCTTGCCGATCCTCCTGTTGTTGGAATTGGTAGACTGATCGATGTATCATGTTTGAACACTTCACATATTGTAGCATGGTAATATCTTATATATCAATATATTTTACCCCTAGCAAACGCATGGGCATATTTCCCGACCCTGGGTGGGCCTGGACGGGCCTGGCCCAAAAACTGCGCCTGCAGAAGGCCGCCGATCGATTCGAGGCAGCGCAGGCCTCATCAGTCACCACAGTAGTATAGAAGTAGAGACCCGTACGTCGGCGGTTTCGACCTGTATTGCCGTGTCTTCCTCCTCCTGCCGGCCTCGCTCGCCGCTTGCCTTTCCTCTTCTGCTATCCGCTGTGCTCATACCATTATCCTCTAGCTCTAGAGCAGACTCGGCCGGCCGGACCCCGATCTACCACCGGCGCCATGGGCTCCTAGTAGCGGCAGCATCTATCGGTGGGGCGATTCGATCCGATTGCCTGCTTCTTGCCGCCGCCGCCGCCGCCGTTGGCACCTGGGATCGCTGAGTTGGTCGCCGGTGCCGGTGCCGTCGCCTAGCTTGCTCCTCGCTCCCGATGGGGGATCGGGGTCGGTCGCGGTACGTGAGGAGCAGGCAGCCCGGCCGCGCATGGCGTCCTCCTCTCCCGCCGCCTGATGAAGATCAAGGTACGGACGGATCGATGCATCTCGCTCTCCCATGCTCCGATTTGGTTTTGTATCATGTCGATCTTTACGTGAGTTCTTGGATATAGGACCGGCCGGCCGGTCTTTGATTAACCTTGTTCGAGCTCGATCGGCTTTAGTATAATTCTTGTGGAGACGAGATTTGATTTGGTGACTTTGCTGTTGATCCGATCGAGCTTCTTCAAGATCCGAGTTGCTGACGCGAATTGAACTAATATATAACCTGTTGTTGCTTGCTTCAGGCTCTGATCTGATGAAAACTAAGCTACTAGTTTTGCCTGTTGGTGATGCAAGTAGTAGTGTAGTGTCTCCAAAACACTAGCTTTGTTTGCGTTTTTGAGGGAATGTAGGAACTGTGGAGGGTAATGGAGTTCTGCAATTGTAGCTGGAGCTGTCGATTTGTACAACTATAGGCCGTGTGTTGTTTTCGTCCGCACAGTACACTTCGCAATTTTCTCGGGGGTTCAAATTTGTAGTGGCTAGTGGGGGGAATTAACATGAAGTATCTTGAAGACACATGGAAGTACGGCTAACATGCAGCGCACTGATCGATTTTAAGAGTTTCAAATGTTTTCCCTTCGGATTGGCTACAATATGTGGGCCGTTCATTTTGCCATTTATGTAGAACCAACGGCTAGGATCTTTTGGATCCATGGCTTGCTTTGTGTTTTGCGCGCCATATATTTGATGACTCTTGTCCTTTTGCGCACTTTGTTGAAACGTTTTGTCGTTTAGTTCGGTGTTATCCATTGGTCCCATACATGGTGACTTCATCGTTGACCCGATTGATCGAGCTTCTTCAAGATCGGAATTGCTGACAAGAACTAATATATAACCTGTTGTTGCTTGCTTTAGGCTCTGATCTGATGAAACCTACTAGCTTTGCCTGTTGGTGATGCAACGTAGTAGTCTAGTCTTTCAAAAACACTAGCTTTGTTTGCGTTTTTTTATGGAATGTAGGAACTGTGAGGGTACTGGTGTGCTGCAATTGCAGCTGGAGGTGCCAATTTGTACAACTAGGCTGTGTTTTGTTTTCGTCCGCACAGTACACTCCGCAATTTTCTAGGGGGTTCAAAATTGTAGTGGCTAGTGGGGGGAATTAACACGAAGTATCTTGAAGACACATGGAAGTACGGCTAACATGCAGCGCACTGATCGATTTTAAGAGTTTCAAATATTTCCCCTTCGGATTGGCTACAATACGCGGGCCGTCCATTTTGCCATTTATGTAGAACCAATGGCTTGGATCTTTTGGATCCATGGCTCGCTTTGTGTCTTGCGCGCCATATATTTGATGAATCTTGTCCTTTGCGCACTTTATTGAACCATTTTGTCGGTTAGTTCTACATACGTACACCTGCTAATGAGGGTATTACCCATTGGTCCCATACATGGTGTGAGTCTTTTTTATCAAGCAACAAATGACCTCGACGTTGTGAACTCCTGCAGGACACATAGTCGCTTTCTTGTTGTATTACTAATTGTTATCATTGAATTAATGGCATGAAGGATCTAATTGTGTTGGAGATAGACATATCTTTAGAAAGAACTGTGCAATTTTTGGATCCAACCCTTTTATTAAAATTTATGAATTATCCATGTATTTAGCTATGCATATAACTTTCCAGTTTTTCCTCCTGCTAGCCCTAGATCTTGGTTAACATGAATGAAGAGGAAGTGGAAAAACATCCATACAATTAATGAGTTTATATCATAGGTCAGAGTGTTGTGGTGAGGACATATCTTTGTGGCCTTGGCTCATTAATTAAACACCTTATAGCTGTAGGTTCAGAAGCTAGTAACTTAGAATGTTGGTTTATATAATACACTAACACGATATGGTGTTGGTTTTAAGATTAGTGTTTTCTTTCCTTTCTCAATACTAACAGGATTCCCAGGGATCTAATATAAAAAAAGGGCGTACCCAGTGCCGTAGGCTTCCCGCACTGTGCGGGGTCTGGGGAAGGGTCGTAATAGCGCCCAAACCTTACCCGCACAAATGTGCAGAGGCTTGGGCTTGAACCCGGGACCTTCCGGTTACAGACGGTAGGCTCTACCGCTGCACCAAGCCCGCCCTTCTCCCAGGGATCTAATATAAAAATGAAATTTAATTAAATACAGGAAAACTTCCACAATCACCAGGGAACCAGTTTGCAAGTTGCCAAAAAACTACATTAAAAATAAGGAAGCCTTATTAATTTAGCCATGAGCATATAAAGGACGCAAGGTTCTTCTAGCGAACAGGAAACATAATGTTCCATGACCGCTTTAACAGGATAGGCACCCTTGTTATGTGTTTGAACCAGAAAAAAGTTACCGAACAACACCAGCACACGTCACTAGAACATCAACATAATGGAAAATGCTCTTCTAACATAACACTTAACACCAGTGGGAAAGAAAGAACCTGGGCTTCCCATCTTTTGTCCTTTTATTGATCTTCTTCGTTCCTTTGAACTGCATTTCAACTTTCAATTTCAGTGTTGCAAAATTCACATTCTCATCAAATTTCTTACATCATGGCTGGTTACCATTAACTATTTCAGTAATATGAGTAGTTGTCAATGTTTTTATTATAAACGTTGGATGGGTTTGTTGTATTTGTCTATTAATCGGTCTTTTTGGAACAAAAGGGCCAGCACTATTTTACTACTGAGATCAGCATTACTGGTGGAGAGGTTAGCATATCTTGGAAACAACATTCAATTCTAGTAATTAGAGATCGGCACATGACCAACATATAAAGTTAATGCTGCCAATGGCCAGAATGAGGACGAGAGAAGAGCATCCATTTAACTCTCAGATTGTGTTGTATTACGTGCTACGCAATTAATACACGCGCTAAATTTGAGATGTATATATCTGTCTATAAGGTACATTGAATAGCTACATAATCACTTCTAAATTTATCTTTCATTGTGCTTCCAAGTGTTCTCAGCTGCCATACACATGAATGATTGTAACAAAATTTATCTCTGGGATACTCAGTTTCTACCCTTATCATTGAATTCATATAATAAAAAGTCTTCTCTTCCGGATTACTGGATTGTTAAATCATTCTATTCTGGGTTCGACTCCCCATAGGCTGGGGTTAAAAAGTTCCTCTCGTCTGCCACCACGCCAAAGCACAGGTCTAAGGCCCGGCTCAGGTCGTTGGTCGTCTCACACGGGCAAACGTGCTGCTGTGTAAGGGCGGGGTAGGGGTTCGGGGGTTTTTTCGACCTACGTGAGAAGGTCCTCTCTTAGCAAAATCCCGGGGGCTGTCTTAGGTCAGTCCGAGTGCAAGGTTTCATAGAGTTTCATACACGTTAAATAGGGTGCCAAATCAGCATTTTAGATGATGTGGCAAAGAGTTAATGAGGAGAGAGATGAAATGTGTTTCATCTAGATGAAACTCTGTATACACAGTTTCCAATAAGTTTGTGTCTTGCATGCATTGCCTATGAAACATCAAAATGAAACAATATATTGTATGAACCATTTCATCTATGAATTAATTGTCTACTTGCTTATGTGGTATTTTTGGAAACACACAAATGAAATCCCCACTCGGAATAGCCTTACCACCTGCTGGTTGAGTTTTTTTAAATCATTCCAAATTTTCAGTCTGGTCTCTTCCAAATTTGCACGACATAGTATTGATTATAAGATAATTCTGCTTATGTGTTCTTTTAAGTTTGCCAGTATGTTACAAAATATGTATCATCCTGCGTTACCATTATGGTTCCATAAGATTCTAACATTTCTTTTCACATACGCAGGACATGAGCACTGCCCAGTCCCATTTTGGGAAATAGAATTTTGCAGATTTGTTGGCAACGTTACCTGGAAGAGGTTCTGCAAAAACAAGCGATATGTTTCAATATTCAATGACCTTGAGCACTGGGATGATTCAGGAGCATTTGAGAACTTTCAGAACGTGAAGTCAAGGTTCTGGGTTGACTATCATGGCCAACCTTCTAATATTCGTCTGTTGGACCCTGATATGTACATTGATAAAGTCAACCATCACAGCAAAGTTGATCCTGAGTTGGTAGCTGACCTGGATAAGGTACCGCTACCGTTTGACTCTGATAATAATCCAACCCCAGCTACAATATCAGCCAATGCTGGGGAAGATAACAGATGTACTCAGAATCAGCCTGGAAACTGGGCTGTCCATATAGAAAAGCTACCTAAAGCGGATTTGTTGGAGTGGGAGGCCATTCTAGCATCCAATGCGACTTGGGTAGGGAACTATGAATCTTCCAGTAAATGGGGTAATAGCACCTCAGGTTGGGGTGCAGCTCTGGAGAAGCCTAGTTGGTGCAGCAGGAGCAACGACCAGTATGCATCGAACAATAGGTATACTAACTTCTATGGTGGATCCAACAATAATAGGTACCGGGTGGAGGATCTAAGTCATGCATCTGGAAAGAAACAGAACACAAGCGGATACTTTCACCAGGACACAAAACAGACTAACCAGGCTGAGAGCTTACTAAGGGGCAGCAGGCAGGTTCCTAGAAGAACAAAGAAGGAATGGCGTCCATTGCACAACAGGGCCTGCCAAAGTGGGCAGGGAACAGAAGGTGGCTCTTGATCCAGTGCCGAAATAACCTGAGTGTTTTGGTGAGCGATGAGTATCTGTAAATAGATGTTTGAGTTATCAGTGTGCTGCTGTAATAGAATAATACATGTTTAAGGTGTGCAGCTGCTATTCTGGAGCTGTGGTATTGGTTTTCTTGTTGTTTTGTAAGGGAAGCATAATGACATTTCCGTGCAAAGGTCGTTAACCTGGTTATTATATTTCTCCATTAGCTCTGATCATCATTTCAGTAAGACTATAAATTACTTTAGTTTCATGCTCTTTCATCTGATCATAAAGTTGAAATTAAAGTTTTCATGCTCTTTCATCTTTTTCTACTGTGTCACCGTGTTCCAAACAGCTCCCCAAAATTCGCATCCCCTCGCCACCCAAAGCATACGCAGCTGCTATTGAGGCTGTCTATACTCCCAACCACAATCTGCATGCATACAGCCGAGGTGCACGAGAAACACTAGTATTATTAATTGTTGATTTTGAAGGCCCTGTTCCGTATTATATTGAACGGTCCTGGAAACGCAGACATGATGTAGGTTCCGTGTTATACAGCAGTGCATCACTTGTACGCATATAATGATCTGCAGTGCAGATTCTAATTTTTCATTAATTGTCCAATTACATGATTTCATCACAGAATCAAGGAGGCTGATTGTATTCTAGAAGCATGTATATATTTGTGAAATTATTGTATTTTGAGCATTATTGTATTCTCAGTTCCTTTAGTTGTACCACAATGTACTGGAAGGTTTCATCAGTACTGTCCATATGGAATATGTATGCATTTTTTATAAGAATATGTATTCAATTTTGAGACATGTTAATGAGACTCTGATCAACAAGTCAAATAAAACGTTTGTACGGCCCACTGGGCGCCAGTCACCATACACAAGAGTGTCTAGTTTACATATTTGTATCTATAAGTATTGTACCTTAAATTTTATGGCCATATAAAGCTATTATTAAAAAATGAATGGTTGCCATGTGCTGTGCAGATGTGACCATGCATCTATCTATCTATACTATATATACTATAAGGATTGCGTTCTTTTTAAAACACTTCTCACCTAAATAATTTCTACCCACCCCTCACTAGTAGAAAAAGGACTTTCCATAACTTTCATTTGTCTCGGTAGACAATAGAACCAGAACTAAAACTTATAGGGATGGGACACCCTTTTGTCCCGGTTTGTAACACCAACCAAGACTAAAAGGTTGGTATTACCAACCCGGACTAAAAGCCTCGAAGCATTAGTCCCGGTTGGTGCTACCAACCGGGTTTAAAAAGCCCTTTAGTCCCGGTTGGAATTACCAACCCAGGACTAAAGGCAGGCTATAATAAAAGCAAAACACCCCGATAGAGTTAGATATGTTGTGTAGGTGGGGTGCCTTTTTCCAATCGGGACTAAATAGGGTTGACAACCGGGACAAATGCTTATTTTTCTATTAATGATGTCACGTCTAACGGTTAAAAAGAGGTGAAAAATTTTCACAAACAAGAAAAAACGATGTTTCTAGAGTCTTTCTACCGTTTTGGCATCATTTTTTCACCATGGAATTTCTTTAACCACCTCACGTACCCACCAACCAAATAGTCTAAACTAACCCACATAATAAAGATAGCACACGCGTGTCACCCAGGCATATTTACTAGTTATATATAGGATGGAACAAAGAGGCAGAACTGCACACTCAAATACTTTTTTTAATACGTGAATTAAAATACTTGACCCGTTTCCTGCCAAAAATTGTTACCTAATTCATTACCCCGTCCCCGTGGGCTTCGGAGGCAATGGGAAGTTTGACCTGACAAATCCATGGTGTTTATGCACAAGAAAATTACTTAGTGCCTCCGTTACAAATTCAGTTCGTTTTGGTTTTATATTAAATCAAACTTGTTTAACTTTGATGAGTCTACATTTTTCTTCATAATGAAAGACAACATCCTTTTGAAGCCATGTGCTGCAATTACCGTAGTTTTTCTCTTCAAAACATCCATCCTTGGAGGTACCAAGAATAATGGACCACATATAATATGCCGCTAGACTCTTAGTGGGAATACTCTGCTCCAAAATTACTCCAAGGCAAGGAGTACTTGGTAGAGTTATTGCTTATCTTTCTTATACCCGTTAGTAGAATTGGGATGCATATCTTTGGTAGAGTTATTGTTGATATATCTAGCCTTACTTCTTATAACCTATATAATTGGTACCCACTATCAAGTCATGGTTGGATTTCTCTCAACATGCAAACATTCCACGTCATCATCCACTATGCGCTATATCACTATCCACTATAAGCTATGTCATCATCCACTAGACCATCTATTTATTCTTCAATCGATTTTCTGTGGCCACATTTTTGTGAGTAGCAATTACAAATTACATGAGTAAAAATTACATGTATGATCAGTTATACTTCCATGTATAATGTTTACAAAAGAACGTTGCAATACAATCACTTTGGTGTTTATACTTTCACATTTCACTTTAAAATTTTGTTTAACAAATTCCCGCAGCAACGCGCGGGGTATCACCTAGTTGCTAAGATTGTCATGGTATCACGTCAGTGGAGTCCATGCTCTCCGTGGACTCTTCAATTCTGCTCTCTGTGCCAGAGTATTGTTGTGGAACTTGTATGTCTGTTCTAATTTCCTTGCGATATTATTTTGAGAAAATTTCCCATTACAATGAAATCTTTGAAGTATTGTTTGACGTGCAAGTGGTTTATTGAAGAAGAATGGTTTGTAGCCCACCCACCATCCAACCTCGCAAACACCTTCATGACTTGGTTAAACCTGACGATGACATGAAGCTCACCATCCCCACCTTCGATGATGAAGAAGTTTTTTTTTAGCAATCGATGACGAATAAGTTGTGCATCCACGTGTGGTGTTTCCCGGTGGCTGGTGGCGGCAACGCCGACAACGAGAACTCGTCAGTGCTGCCGTCAAGGGAAATCAAGGTCACTCCTTTGACATAAAAGTACCATGAGCCCAGAGCTCGGCTAAAGAGATATGTGATTCCCCCCCCCCCCCCCATGAGCCCAACGCCCTGCTAAAGAGAGATGTGGCCCCATGGTTGAGCCATGAAGCGATGTGGTCAACGGCCTTCTCGCTCCATGTTGAGTCCATGGTGCCGCCGCCAGCGAACATGGTGGTTCGTGCGACACCACCATCATATCATTGAAGACCTCACATAACACCCTAAAATTTGGCATGCCGATGCACCCTCCATCCACATCATCATCATTGTCAATGTGGTAGGGCCCCATAAAGCAGAAACACAGGTTTTCTTGAAGTCCGGCGGCGGAGGTACGATCATGTAGCGTCGCGTCAAAGGCTCACAGACGACTACGTTCGGGAAGGTGTTAAACTCCAATATAAAAATCTCGTGGATCTATTCCATCAGGAGGAGGCTGCCACAGCTATCCCGGACCTTCCATGATGAAATATCCGAACTCCGGTCCCGACATATAATTACGCTCACATCAATGAGGAAGTCGAGGGACAAGTGGCGGTTATCAATGGTTGATGAGGGGACAAACAATGGGCAGTGGATTGCACTTCTTGCGTCAAGGATGGGGTTGCCATTGTAGTAGTCGCCGGCGATGGGGAGCCTGTGGAGAGTCCGGTGGCGGCGGAGGAAGCCGGTGTTGGTGATGAGGTGGCATCATCACTTGCATGTAGAGGCGGCGCGGCTGAGGCTGGCTGGCGAATCGATCCGCTCAAGGACATAGTATATGTCAACTATTACCATCTTACTATTACTAATTGGAGGCTCCTTTTGGTGCCTCCACCTTAATCCTCACCATATGCGCTAGAAAAAAAGATAAATGCTAGAAATTCTCACAAAAATCAGAAACATCTGGACATCGATCCAGTAGTCTCAATAACAATAGTCATAAGATCTAATTTACTCTTTAATTACCCACTGCTACCATTATAAAAAAATATCTCCATATAGCCCTTTAAAATTGCATCTAAATTACCCATTTTTGCCACAAGGAAAAAATCAATCAGGAGGAAAAACAATCTAAACAAGATCTTCCTCATCCTTATCTGGCCTGAGCTTTTCTTTTACTAGCTCCGTTGCATGATAGCCCTAACCCTCAAGCTTTGTTCTTTCTACGTCCGCTATCTTCTGCACGAGGCTGCTTGACAATGGGTTACCGTGTGTCTGGCGGCACCTTGGTGGAGGCCACGCCATGCCCATGCAGATCGACACCGTGCACTATTTGTTATGTTATTTCATCTATGACCATATAAGATCATTTCACCTTTCAAATATATAGTATTTTAAATTGTATCTTATTATGTGTGTTTTACGATTACTGATTGAATACTCCACACGTTAATTCTCATAAAATATGCTAGAAAAATATTCTTAAATTTCTCATGAAAGACTCAAACGTCTAGCCATCAATCCGGTAGACTCTAATAACCATGCATATCAGATCTATTATTAATATGAAAATAGTCTAAAGTCACTTCTAAATCTATATCCAAATTATCCACGTCTTCCATTACAAAAAAATCATGTCCTATATTACTCACATATGTTATTATAAAAAATAACTTAAAGTAATCATCTAAATTTACATGTAAATTATCCACATCTATCATTATTAAAAATATTAAATAAAAAATAAAGTAACCCCTAAATCTAAATCTAGATTACTATGTTGTTTTAACAAATACCCCAAAGCACACCAATATATGATTCTAAATTATGTATTTATATCATTGTTAATATAAAGAAATACTAAGTCCAGCTATAAGTTGGATGCCTATCATATTGTATATCATGTATATAGGTATTGAGGAAACCAAGAGAACATCGCTTTAAACTATGAATGCGGATGAAAGCATACGGACTGATTACTTACTAAAGTCTGTGACAACTCGATAAAGCTAGCACATATGTATATGAGTATTGTGTTACAATATTTAGGAAATGAAAAAAAACACAAAATAATAAATTTGACATGATATAAAGATAAAACAAAAGTTTCAAACAAATTTATAGTTTCTAATACTTATTTCTCATTAGTCCGTGCAGGAGCACGGGTTAATAGACTAGTCAACAACAAACCAAAATCAAACATTACTGTATCACTCTACTCCTCCACCCACGCCCAACACACACACACACTAAATAACCAACATACATCATATTCCATTCTCCAAACCCAAACCAACAAAACAAAACACCTACGACGGCGCGACGGCGACGCTCTCGACCTTGGTGACCTCGACGGGGAACCTGTGTATCTCCTCCACCCAAGGGTTCCCCACCGTCTCCTCCGCAGGGTCGATGGTCCTCATCGCCCTCCACACCGCGCTGTTGCACTTCAACCCGGACCCGAGCCCGATCTGCCACGCGCGGTGGCCCCGGCGCACCCTCCCCTGCGCCTCCGCGTACGCGAGCTCGTACCACAGCGAGCTGCTCGACGTGTTGCCCCACCGGTACAGCGTCATCCTCGACGGCTCCATGAAAATATCTTTGGGGACTTGGACGGGGATGGTGTGGAGCTTTCGTGGCCTTTTTGGTGACGCGTCGAGCAAACGGTGCGGTTTTTTTTTTCTTGGTTTGGTGCCATGTCACGCGCCGTCCGTCATGCGTCCGGGCTCTTTCTGCTGCGTGTAGACTGTTGAGGACTTGAGGTTGCTTGGCGTGGTATTGGAGCAACTCCAGCACTACGTAAATTGAGGCCTTCAAAACTAGTTTATAGGCCTAACTTAAAATAGAGGCTCCAGCAATAAATCAATTCTACTTTCCATTTGGTTGTGTACCCCAAACTCTCCAATCCTCCTGCGCCGCCGCGCTCGCCGCCTCGAGCCTCTGGTCGGCCGTCGTCGTAGTCGGTCCTCATCGAACGCCATCTTGAAGTCCGGGATGTAGGGCCTCAGGGACCGGAGCCCGAGCACCTTGCGGCCGACGTGGGAGGCCAGGAACAGGATCTGCTCCGACATGGGGAGCGCCAGGGGCCCCAGGGTGGTGATGTTGGTCCGGAGGGCCTCGCCGGCGGCGGCCAGGAGGTCCTTGGAGATCGCGACGCCGACGCGGCCCGAGGCGTCCTCCTCCTGGAACACGCAGCGGTAGGCGCGGTCGTCGGCGCCGCGGTGGGTGCGCACCGTGTGGAGCAGCTGGTACTTGGCGCGGCGGCGGGCGGCGCCGCCGCGGTTGGTCAGCAGCACCGCCGCGCCGCCCATCCGGAAGATGCAGTTGGATATGAGCATCGGCCGGCTGTTGCCCCAGTACCAGTTGAGCGTGATGTTCTCCATGCTCACCACCAGCGCGTACGTGTTCCGGTGCACCTGCAGCAGCACCAAGCCATAGCAAGATATATAAATAATTGTTCAGAGCAGATCGAGCTACCTCTCTAGCTCCGGTCGCTGAACAAACCCCACCTGAACTCTCGATCGATCATCGAAGAGGAAAAAAAAATCCTAACCAATCGCTGACATGGAGCAAGGAATAATGAATCAATCACGTACCTGTAGAAGCTGCTTGGCGAGGTCGATGGAGATGATCCCGGCGCTGCAGCCCATGCCGCCGAGGTTATAGCTCGCGACGTTCCCCCGGAGCTTGTAACGGTTGACGATCATGGCGGACAGCGACGGCGTCGGGTTGAAGAGGCTGCAGTTCACCACGACGACGCCGATGTCCTTGGCCCGGACGCCCGTCTTCTGGAGCACCTGGTCGATGGCGCCGAACATGACGGCCTCGGCCTCGGCCCTGGCCTCCGCCATGCACGGGTTCGGCGGCGAGTTGTGCACCGCCGCCGGGAAGTAGGTGCCCTGGCCCAGCCCCGACCGCTCCAGGATCTTCCGCTGGAACGCAAGGCTGTCGTCGGTGAAGACGCCCGCGGCGGCGCTCTGGCGCATGAAGGTCTCGCGGGTCACGACGTGGGAGGGCGCCGGCTTGAAGCAGGCGAAGTCGAGGAGGTAGACGGCGCGCGGGCGGCGGGCGAGGTAGACGGCGGCGAGGACGGCGGCGAGGGAGAGGAGGGTGGCGGCGAGTGGAGGGTTGGAGGTGACGGCGGCGTGGGCGGCGGCGAGGAGGGAGGCCGGGCTGTCTATGTGGCGGGAGAGGCGGAGCGCGAGGGCGGCGGCGAAGGGAGCCAGCAGGAGGAAGGGGAGGTTGGAGATGGTCAGGTGGTAGAGGAGCTTGAGGGGGCGAGGGCGGTGGCGGGGGTTCGTGATCACTGCCGGGCCGTCGTCGGCCGGCGGCGCCGCGGCGGGCTCTGGTTGCTGCTGGGCGGCGGCGGTCATGGTGGCGATCGACGGCGGCGGGTTGAGCTGTGGGTGCAGTACGTGGGTTGCGCGGCGGGGAGAGATCGAGGAGAGGATCGAAGGCTTTGGGAGAGTATATATAGGGGCCGCCGGCGGGGGATCGGAGACGACGGGGAGGGGCGCCGGCCGTGAATGGCCGCGGGTGGGTGGCCGGGTGCAACCACCGGAGCAACCATTGGGTGACGACGCGCGCCGGCCACTTGGGCTAGCTAGCTTGGCTTCCCCGGCCGGCCGGTGTCGCGCGCGCGGCACCGATTGGTTTGGTTTGGTTGGGCTGCTAGCTAGCTGCCCGTGGCTCTGCTGCGTGTGGCGTGACGTACGGCCGACGTGCGCGCTGGACTGAAACTATGTAAGGCCCGGTACTTGGCGCGGCGGCGGGCGGCGCCGCCGCGGTTGGTGAGGAGCACCGCCGCGCCGCCCATCCGGAAGAGGCAGTTGGACATGAGCATCGACCGGTTGTTGCCCCAGTACCAGTTGAGCGTGATGTTCTCCATGCTCACCACCAGCGCGTACGTGTTCCGGTGCACCTGCAGCAGGCAAAGCCATAGCAATTAGCAAGATAAGATAATTATTCATTCAGAGGTCAGCGTCCGTCAGCTTGATGACGAGGAAGACGAAGACTAGTCGTCAACCCAACCCAACCCAACCCCCGTGAGTTCTTGGAAGGTTCGCGTCGCCGGCGGCAGGGCGAGGAGGGATCCTCCCAACCACCGGGATTTATGGCGGCGACGGGTGGCATTTACGCCGCGCGCTTTCTGTCAGCTAGCTGTCCTGTCGTCATCAATGGCCACGGGTGGCTAGGGCTGCACGCTGCAGGGGACTGTGCACGGCGCCAAGTCCATGCCGGAGACCACCACCACCACTGCCATCCCTGTGGCTGTGGCTGCAGGCGATACGTGCGGGAAGCAGCTCAGCAGGTGGGTAGTCGATCATTGCTGATGCGGACGGGAGTATGGAGGAAGAAGAAGAACCGTACCGGGAGCAGTACGTGTTGTTGAGCAGCCGGCCGGTGATTGGTCAATGGTTATCATCGGCTGGGGAGAGGTGATCGCTCGCACACGTCAGCGGCGTTTCTAGACGCTTCCTACGGAGACACTCATCAGGACCATTCCGCGTCTGGGTCATAATAAGGTTTTGCAGGTGACGAGTGTGTAAATGTGCAGGACCAGTTTGACAGCTCTTGCGATGGGTTTGGTTTAGGATGATCTGGAACTATTCATTTAGGCAGTCTGCTGTGGAACCGGCAGATTTTTGCCCCCCGAAAGATGGCTTCTGCTTGGTCCTACTAATGGCTGCTACTGTAGTTCATTAGGACCTCCAACACTTGTACAATTTAGCAATTCTTCCTATGCATTTTCAAGACAAAACTTTTTTTAAGTATCTTTATTACAGAACTGGAATTTGGTGGTCTTGAACGCTACTAGGTTTCTAAACTTTGACACAGGCTTCTTTACTAAACTTCCAAACTCTTCCCAAAGTGAAGAGTCTATGTATGCTTTCATATGCAGTCAAATTTTCCTTACCCGGCCTTTTGTAAAATAAATAAATAAAAATAAATAGCCATGTTTGATGGTTTTTTCTGGATTGTGAAACTGGGTTAAGCTGACATCTCAGCAAAACACTATATCTATGTTTTCTAATAAAGCAGGGCTTCGACCTTTAATTTAAATAAATAAATAAATTTCTATTTGAGACAAAACTGACTTTCATCCTATGCCGTGTTTCAATTTGTTTATGTTCTCAATGATCATTGTTTTTATTAACAAAAGGTGAAGGTGATAGCTGTTAGTAGTTGTCAATGAACAAACCATGCAAGTATAAAAAAAATGAATAAACAATATGCTTGTAGCAATATCGCAGCTGCTAGTATCTGTTGCTTTTATACACGTCCTACTACAGCGTACTACCCCGTACTTAGTGCACGTTGATCGAAGTAATCATCGAGTATTTACTACGGAGTACTAGTACAGTAATTAATTCCAAAAAGCCTTTTCGCACGTCCAAAACGTCTCAACCACTGCACGAGTGAACGACGACGCACATGCACCGTGCGTGCATGCATTCGTGCAAAGGCATCCGGGAGCTAGTCAACCCAAGTCAAAAGCCCCCCTCTTCATCCTCGCGCTCCATCCCCACCGTCCGTTCCCAGATCACCGGCAGCCAGCGATCGATTAGCTACTCTCTAGCTGCGGTCGCTCAACAAACCCCACCAGAACTCACCTCTCAAACTCTTTCGATCGCAAAGCAAAAAAAAAAATCCTAACCAATCGCTAATTATCGATGATGATGACGCTGGAGCAAGGAATAATAATGAATCACGTACCTGGAGCAGCTGCTTGGCGAGGTCGATGGAGATGAGCCCAGCGCTACACCCCATGCCGCCGAGGTTATAGCTGGCAACGTTCCCGCGGAGCTTGTAATGGTTAACGATCATGGCGGACAGCGACGGCGTCGGGTTGAACAGGCTGCAGTTCACGACCACGACCCCGATGTCCTTTGCCCGGACGCCGGTCTTCTCGAGCACCTGGTCGATGGCGCCGAACATGACGGCCTCGGCCTCGGCGCGGGCCTCCGCCATGCACGGGTTGGGCGGCGAGTTGAGCACCGCCGCCGGGAAGTAGGTGCCCTGGCCCAGCCCCGACCGCTCCAGGATCTTGCGCTGGAACGCGAGGTTCTCGTCGGTGAAGACGCCCGCGGCGGTGCTCTGGCGCATGAAGGTCTCGCGGGTGACCACGTGGGCGGGGGGCGGCTTGTAGCAGGCGAAGTCGAGCAGGTAGACCGCGCGCGGGCGGCGGGCGAGGTAGACGGTGGCGAGGACGGCGGCGAGGGCGAGGAGCGCGATGGTGAGGGGCGGGTTGGAGGTGAGGGCGGTGGAAATGGTGGCGAGGAGGGAGGAGGGGCTGTGGGTGGAGAGGCGGAGCGCCAGGGCGGCGGCGAAGGGGGCGAGCAGGAGGAAGGGGAGGTTGGAGATGGTCAGGTGGTAGAGGAGCTTGAGGGGGCGAGGGCGGTGGCGGGGGTTCGTGATCACTGCCGGGCCGTCGTCGGCCGGCGGCGCCGCGGCGGGCTCTGGTTGCTGCTGGGCGGCGGCGGTCATGGTGGCGATCGACGGCGGCGGGTTGAGCTGTGGGTGCAGTACGTGGGTTGCGCGGCGGGGAGAGATCGAGGAGAGGATCGAAGGCTTTGGGAGAGTATATATAGGGGCCGCCGGCGGGGGATCGGAGACGACGGGGAGGGGCGCCGGCCGTGGATGGCCGCGGGTGGGTGGCCGGGTGCAACCACCGGAGCAACCATTGGGTGACGACGCGCGCCGGCCACTTGGGCTAGCTAGCTTGGCTTCCCCGGCCGGCCGGTGTCGCGCGCGCGGCACCGATTGGTTTGGTTTGGTTGGGCTGCTAGCTAGCTGCCCGTGGCTCTGCTGCGTGTGGCGTGACGTACGGCCGACGTGCGCGCTGGACTGAAACTATGTAAGGCCCTGTTTCACTGTTTGGAACATTATATAATCCACTTATCCAGAAAATAAACAAGAATTCCATCAAATATCATTCTTGTTTATTTTTGTTTATCCTCGCTTCTGTGATAAACCATTTTAGAGATTTACACCACGAGAAACGAAGAATTTTTCTTACCTACTAATAATTTAAGTGTGGCTAAGAGAAGGTTCCCGGACAGGGCCTGAGGTTGTTGCATGCTGCGCCGCGTGCAGTGCCTGTTTGATTTGGTTGGAGAGGTTCAGCGCTTCCATTTCGTTGTATATATACAAGTGGTTGTTATTAATGGTTACAGTAACCTTTACAGTACTTTTACAAAATTATATGGCAAAAAAAACGTTACAGTAATTTACGTAAAGTTCTTCAATCTACTATTTGTGTCACTCCACGTCAAAGGGTATCAATACTTATTGTATGCATGCCCACGTGTTGCCATGTATGGTGTGCCAATGTAGCCATGTATGAGGCCTCCTTCGATGATATGCCAACTCAGCTAGCTCATAAAATATTTTTTCATATTTTAATAGAATAGAAAGAAGAACTATCTCTTAATCGAGAAATAGTTTCATACACAGACTTTGAGATTACAGAGCTGGAATAACGTGTAGGGTTATTCATATTACGAGCTATGTGCTAAGAACCGTATCATTACACTGACTGGTGTCTCTCAGAGTGTTTAGACCTATATACTTACTAGCTCATACCTGGATGAGGCCTTAACCGGACTTGCTCTATCAGCTGATGATCGACTATTCCTTGCCATTCAATACCGTCCCGTTTGCTAGCTAATCCTGCTGGTTCTTCCATTCTGGCTGCTGGTCCCATTCATTCATCCTGTCATCAGTGGGCTCCAAGCCTCAAATTAGCTAGCTAGCTCTACATGGCGGCGCCATGGCGGAGAGGATCAAGCCCGACCGACGGTGGCTCTCCCACCGCGCGCCCTGTCACTGTCAGTGACCATACCTGGCTGTATCCTCGGAGGCCAAACTGGAGTCCCTTGCAGCCTGATCTCATGGTATTTGGTGCCGCCTACTCTTACAGTACTAGTGGCAGCACTTCAGGTACTTTCTCAACCACCTACACATCCAGCCGGGGCTCTACCGCCTTGTCCTCAAATTTTCTGGTGGCCCGATTAGTCGAGGCAGTTGTCATGAAGATGCTTCCTTTTGTTGACGCCCTACTATTAGCTGCCGCCGCTGCGGATCTTGATGCTACAACTGGCATTATTACTGACGGCGGGAATGGGGCGCAGGTGCTGTCAGAGTCAGGTAAGCTCCAGCCGCTGCTGGATGTGCGCAGTGCTCTGTCACGAGTCATCGAGTTATTCCATTGGGAATCCTCGGTGGAAATGGAAGTTAAACATAGGAGTGACAAGGTGCGCAGCCTCTTGTCAGACAAAAAGCACAAGTTGGATGAGGCCATATGGTCCACACGATGGATGAGGTTAGGACCAGAAGAATCCTGGCACCACCTAATGAGGAAGATGACACCGAGTGGGGTATTCAAACTGATGCGTTGGATACTGAATACTGATGTATGCCACTTTTCAAGCAGTGAATTCTCAGTGCATGTCATATATTAGAGAACTGTGTAATTTTGAATCCAAACCGTGTCTTAGAGAACTGTGCTAATAAATGAGCTTTACAGTCCAGCGATGAAAAGGACGCTATGCAATTTCCATGACAACCTTTGGTTGTATTATGAGCCAAATATATGCTAAAATGTGGAAATCTGCATTCATGGTTGACAGCATAAGATTTGTAGATTTGTGTCATCCATGCAGTCAGCCCAGCCACTCTGCTTTCTCTTATTGTGTCGTTTACAGATTTGTAGTTGTTTAATATCAGTTTCGACCAGCATTGTCCCTTCTTTCATCTCGCATCGGATGAACTCTTCGCTTCCACAGATGCTACCGAGGTTCTTACAGGATGTTCAGACGTCAAGGTGCAGAATACCAGGCCAGGAACGACGCCACTCTATAATGTGTGTATCAGATTTATAGGCTACTTGTTCGTAGCTGCCCATATCAATTGTACGTAATATTTTCGGCAGTGTATAAATAACTGATGGAAGGTATGCATCAGATTTGTAAACTATTTGTGAACTGATGCCTGTATGAATTGTAATATTTGCCTCACTAATATTAGCCTCTCGGTTTATATGGTACAGAGAGCGGTGGTTTGCCCTATGGAACCAGCACACAGTCACACAGAGCTTCAATGTTGATGGATATAGGACATGCCAGTAGAGGACCGGGGTGCTCCTTTTCATTGGGATGATGTGTCGTATATTAAAACACATTAATTTTTCATGTTGAACTCTATAGGGCAATTTCCTCGAATCATTGTCGCTTTAGGGATCAACGAAACGAGCTATCTGCGCATGACGTTTGCCATTCTGATGTTTTGGAGTTGTCACAATAACAGCACAACCTCCACATCTGGGGATGTCAAAATAAGGATAAAAAGGTTTTATACGTTCTTGCCATGCCTTTTTTTTTCCATTCATGTTGCAATTTGTGCCAAGAAGCAGACAAGGTGGTTAAGGGGCAAATGCAATCTCCTTTATTGTGAACCAGACGATCCTTTATTGTAGCTCCTCCCCTCGCCCTCAAGAAGTGTATGGATCCAGACCTCAACTCTAGATTCACAGAAGACAAAGGGTAAATAGGATTATCATGCGTCATTTACGCGTTATACTAAAAACATTCGTGCAGTCATTCTCGAAGTAAATCATGGAATAACAACACATAAACCAACACAATATCCAGTGGACGTTTACAATTAGTGGTCACTCATGTTCAATCAGTCTGCTATTAGAGGGAAATCATAGACAAAACCACGGTACCCACATATATCAGATTCACTGGCGATACACTATCTCGAACATCTCCAAAGCCAGGCCATATAGCACAGCACAGCGTGCTTATCCTATGGTTGAGCAGAGCGGTAACGGCTGGGTATCACTTTTCTACTAGGAAGTGATTAGACGCAACAACATGAAATGAAAATACATAACCAAACAGAAACATCACACCAAAGGAACCAAAAAATTCACACGCTTATATCATTGTACCATAATTCCACAAGTACCGGAGACCAATGCATTTGGATGATAATGTTAATATTAGTTGAACTTCATCCAAAACAAATTTGCAATACACATAACATGTATGTATTCTCAGAAGAAACCATCACACACAACTTCCCCCTTCTTCCTCTAAACCTACATAATTTATTCTATCCAGCCTCACCTCACAGTATATACATTACAACAAGATCTAAAGGACTACAACCATCCTACCGCTTCTTCAACCTCTGGGTGTCAAAACTCGAATCCAAGACAAAAATCAAGCCGCAAAAGCCCCTCAACACAAGCTTTACAACCGACCACCAAAATAGGACACGGGCAAAGGAAAAGGCAAAGGCAGAAACTTCGCTTCAAGCACTACATGTCAGCCTAGCAACAACACCAGCTACTATCCCTAACTAGGAATTTCAGAAGTGGAAATCCTATTCCTAACTAGGAATCTTGTGTGCTTGAAAGTCCTCAAGACGCTCTCCATAATGGACATCTGCAAGATAAGACTGCAGCGGGTAGTAACCAGAAGAAAAAAAGGGGATGACGCCATTCACCTTGTACTGTAGCTGTATAACAGCTCCTACCAAAAATGTATACCTAAAGAGATAACTAGAGTAAAAAGTGACCTAGGCTTCGCAAACCCTACTAGGGAGCAACTATGACATCAATCCCAGGCACTAGGAGCCCCAGCTCCCCCGTAGCCACCACCACCATATGAGGAGGAACCACCATAACCACCACTGCTGCCTCCACCGTAGTAGTCACCACCTCCACGAGAGCCCCCCTTGCCAAATGAGGACGAGTCACTGCGGAAGTCACGGCCACCAAAGCGGCTCCCACCTCCAGACCGTCTGTTCCTCCCCCCACCACCACCATAAGATGGGCGAGCTGCATAGCGTGAGAGCCATGCAGGTACTTCCTGGTTAGATTCTTGCATTAGTTCAGCAAGAGATTTTGCCAATGATGAGTTGTTGTCATTAAAGAAGGCAGTTGCAAGGCCGCTCTTCCCTGCTCTCCCAGTCCTTCCGATCCTGTGTACATAGTCGTCAATATCATTGGGGAGATCGAAGTTCACAACATGAGCAACATGAGGAATGTCAAGGCCCCGAGCTGCCACATCTGTAGCAACCAAAATAGGAGTTTGCCCACTCTTGAAGGATCTCAGGGCATATTCTCTTTCCTGTCAGAAATAGTATGTCAATGCATTAGGAATAGAAAAAAAACATTGCTAACACTCATTAAAGTTTGAAACAGATATATTAAAAAGTTTAAAAGGTCAAATAGAACATGGTTAAATAATACAGCAGTTTTGGAAAATGGAGATATATGAGCAAACAAAGAGTTAGTTAAACTGTGTGCTATCTAATAGCAGTATCTGCAAATAGCAACACCACATTTAGAACTTGCCAGACACACCATTATGATCAGGTCACCACAGTAATTGGCTAATATTCATTCATGGCACAGTGGTACTACACTGAACATGTTTATGCCCTGAGTTTAGCTGTTCTTAAGGGAGTAGAAACAAAAACAAACCTGCTGGTTTCTATCTCCATGGATAGAAGTAGCTGGAAACCCATTCATACACAACCAGCTTTCCAATGAATCAGCACCCCTTTTGGTTTCCACAAAGACAAGTGTGAGGGTTTGCTGCAGCAGGAAAAAAAAGAAGAGTACAAATGAAATGAAAATATCAGATAAGTTGATTGAATAGCATGGGCAAAAAAAAAGTGATCAAACATTACCTTTCCAGTATCTCTTTGTGCATGAAGAAGGTCCATCAAGTGACTTCTTTTATCTGCCTCCTGCACAAATTCTATTCTCTGGACAATCAATTCAGTACTCGATCCAACTCTTCCAACAGCCAAGAAGATGTAGTTCTCCAGGAAGTCTGATGCCATTCTCTGTATTCATTAGAGTAACATTCATATCATTAACAATGCAAAACGAAACAACTTTGGTATAAAATAATCAGAAAACATCATAGCAAAAAATATAAGCAGAAAGCACATAGCCGATATCCACCTGTCCACAAATATAAGCAATCTTTGGGTTTTGGCCATGTCAAACATTTTTAACTTTGACCATCATAGCAAAAAATGTATGTATAAAGATTATAAGTATGATGTTACTACATTCACCATGAAACCAAACTATAATAATATGTAACTCTTTCTATTTAAAATAAGAAACTTGATAAAGTTATATATGTCCCAGATAAGATGATCATCATTCATCACCAAAGATGGTTCATTCAAACAAGAAAAAAAATGTTTGAAAAAGGGAACTGGAGTTTGGGGCAGGTGATGGCTAACAAAAGACAGTCTAGTGTGCATAGTAATTTTTTTCTTTTCAAGTTTTCATGCATAATAACAAGGATGAAAGCAAACCACATATATACAATCCCAAGGTAATCATGGTATACTATACAAAGATTGAAATGTTCCCCCATTGAACACAACAGATCAGCCATGTTAAATTAAAAGTAGCATTCAATTACATACAAAGCTACACCAGTATGGCAGTATCATGTTGCTCATTCAAACACCGAATTGAAAGCATATAGCACGTGGGGGCACAAAACTACAAACATGTTCTAAGGTTTCTCAAGAATGTAAATCCAATTGCTTTGCCTAAGCTAATCTAGCCAGGAAAGAAAAATTAACAAAAAAATGGCAAGCTACTACTCACAAATCACAACCGAACACATAATATCAGTGGACCCAAACATGAAACAGTCAGAAGAAATAATATATAAGTGCAACAAGGACCACAGATTTATTAGCAGAATAAAATCTTACAAGAAGTGGGATTCTTACTCAAGAAATGCATAGCTTCAACATTTAACAACAGAGTAATGTTAACATATATAAACAGCTAACCTGGATTTCTTTTGGGAATGTCGCACTAAACAACATTGTCTGCCTGACACCTGGCGGAGGCATGTCCATTTGCTCAACAATTCTCCTAACTTGTGGTTCAAAACCCATATCAAGCATTCTATCTGCCTCGTCAAGGGCAAGGTACCTAATTGACTGCAAAGACACTCTTGCCCTTTCCAACAAGTCAACCAAACGGCCAGGGGTAGCCACAAGAATGTCAACACCCCTCTCAAGATCTCTTAGCTGCAAACATAGAACACAAATTTAGAATGTGACTGAAACTTGAGAATTTGCCTTGTGTGAAACTCTTGACAGAAAAAACAAATCGTGCTAAAATGATGTGGCATCTATTTTGGATTAGTTTTGCACTACATGAATCATGCACATCTCAGACTGCAGGTTTTCTTAATGGATGTTCTTTATTATAACAGGTTAACTGAACCTAACATTCTAGCAGCACAATGTTAATTCTGTACACAGGGTTAGTTTTGACAGAATCTTGGGTTAACCTCGTTTTCACTAATAATTCAGATTAGACATATGGTCCATGTACACCAAAGCTTCACTGAAAACAATAAGGCGAGAGCTGTAAGCATGCCCTATTCAATGTCTTCGCATACCAACATTGCATCATTGTGAGCTGGCTAACTTCTACAATGGTAAAAAAATGTCACTGGAAGAAATTTTTGGTGCCATACAAACAACTTCAACAGGACCTGTTCAGCTATTAATCAAAGAGATAGCCCATCAATAAACCAACCATGTCCAGAATGATTCTATAAAGAAGAAATAAACAGACCTGCTGAGTAATTGGCGCTCCTCCGTAAGCGACAACAACCCTAACACCCGTCTGGTACGAAAACTTCCTCGCCTCTTCATGAATCTGCAGCCCACCAAACCACAACACAGCATGAGCAACACGGGCAAATCTATAGGTATATAGAGACAGATAAAACGCAGAGGGCGGGGCATCCGACCTGCATGGAGAGCTCCCTGGTGGGCGAGAGTATGAGCGCGGACGGGTACGCGGTGCGCATCCCCATCCCTCCCCCGCCCCGCTGCGGCCTGCCCGCGGGCGGGCCCCTCATGATGCCGCTGATGATGGGGAAGCAGAAGGCGGCGGTCTTGCCCGACCCCGTCTGCGCGCAGGCCATGAGGTCCCGGCCGGCGAGCGAGATCGGGATGGCGTGGCGCTGCACGGGCGTGGGGCGCACGTAGCGGCACCGGCGGATGTTCTCGTTGAGCGCCTCGCCGAGGTCGATCTCGGCGAACGTGGCGACGGGCGGCGGCACCTCGCGGCCGGACGTCTCGACGGGGATGTCCTCGTACGCGTCGAAGTTGATGCCCGTGTTCTGGTGCTCCTCGAACGGGGCGGCGGCGGAGGGGTCGGCGGGGGAGGGGAGCGGCGGGTCGGAGTTGGCGAAGGGGTCCGGCTCGCGGTCCCAGCGGCGGGGGAGCCCGCGGGTGGAGGCGAAGGTGGGGGCGGCG